>OZ024741.1:219228157-219238157 GCA_964016885.1 Eledone cirrhosa
CATAGATGTATAACATATATATATATATATATATATATATATACATAATATATATAGATAAACATGCATATAAATATATATATATATATATAAACATGTATGTATACGCAAACACACACACGCACACACATATATATATATATATATACTATTATACATATATGTATATGTGTCTGTATATATATACACATAATATAGATGATCATGTATATAGATATATATATATAAGCATGTATGTATATATGTGTATGTGTATATATATATATTATACAAATATGTATGTGAGTGTGTATATATATATATATATATATATATACACACAAACACACAAACACACAAACACATATATTAAGATGGTTTCAGTGAAAACTTCAATAGCGCAATAAAATGGTTGGTGGAACTTTGGAACTGTTCCAGAACATTTCCTGTCAGTTGAAAGAAGACAGAGTAAATAGAAACATTTATTTCTTCTTCGCCACCACCACCACCACTTTCTACTTCACCACCTTATTCTTCACCACCACCACCACCACCTTGTTGTTGTTGTTGTTGTTCTTCTTCTTCTTCTTCTTCTTCTTCTTCTTCTTCTTCTTCTTCTTCTTCTTCTTCTTCTTCTTCTTCTTCTTCTTCTTCTTCTTCCTCCTCCTCCTCTTCCTCCTCCTCCTCCTCCTCCTCTTCTTCTTCTTCTTCTTCTTCTCCTCCCCCTCCTACTCCTACTCCCCCCCATCCTCCTACCACATAAAAATCCTTCCGTTGTCAAAGAGAAAACATGAATTGTTAGTTGTTAGTCGATTCTAAAGTCTAGCCAGTATCGCGATAAATGGAAAATATTTGATATTCCAACTGATGATGTTGATCTCTTCTTTTTTTTCTCATTTATATTTCCTTTAATATATTCTGATAAACAGAACTGATAAGTTTTTCTTGTATATTTGGAAACTAGACTAAGAGAGAGCTTAAGGCTTTAATATATATATATATATATATATGGATATATATATCTCTCTCTATATATATACATATATATATATATAGATAGATATATATATCCATATATATCATAATCTATAATATATATATATTTATGTATGTAACTTAGGATGCATGGGGAAAATGTTTTAAATTTAATTACTGTTTTAATATTATATATTTGTCATGAATGAAGGCATAGTTTTGTAGTTAAGAAGTTCACTTTGGATTCTATCCCATACTGTGGCATCTTGAGTCAAAACAAGCCTTGTGAGTGAAATTGTGTCAACAGAAGCTCCGTGGAAGCTCATCAGATGGATTGTGTCTATAATTCAAAGGTGGAGCTTTGTTACATATTGTGATATCATGTTACACTTTTTCTGGCTGAGAAAGAGCTGGTAGTATTTATGGCCATGAAATAGTTTGGTAATGCCAAAAATGTAAAATTTTATAAACATTCTCACCCTCCACCTGGCTGAGAATGATTTAATTGTATTTAAGGCCACAAGACCGTAATGCCAAAATATGTGACACAATATTTTCACACTCCACATTATGTATCAACTGTGCCTTTCCTTTGCTTAACCCACCTACACATCACCCACTTATTCTGGAGTAGGTTGTGCATCCTCAGACACACCCTTCTTTAAATAATGACTTTTTAAGGAGTCAGAGTGATTCCAGTTTAAGAACAATG
This sequence comes from Eledone cirrhosa, assembly GCA_964016885.1. Lineage (NCBI taxonomy): Eukaryota > Metazoa > Mollusca > Cephalopoda > Octopoda > Eledonidae > Eledone > Eledone cirrhosa. The sequence goes on from OZ024741.1 coordinate 219,229,824, forward strand.
AGAAAAAGATTGACGCATTATATATAACAGAGTGTTGTAGTTTGCTTGAAGCATTGTTGAATAGGAAATATAAATCTAAATAATTTTAAAAGCCATACAATGCATTAGAAAATTAAAGGTGTCACAATAACAATAGAATCTTACCTTAGCAAATTTAATTCTCCCAAATATTTAAAAAACCCATTATCAAGGGAGTTTAAATCAAATCTGCCTTCCTAACAAACAACTCTTCTCTGACCAATCTTTTAAGACCTTCACAGGGATACTCCCGTGATAATGGGTTTTTAAACCCCAAAATATTTGGGAGAATTAAATTTGGTAAGTTAAGATTCTAACGTTATCTTGGCACCTTTAATTTTCTAATGCATTGTATGGCTTTTAAAATTATTTATATTTATATATATATATATATATATATATATATATATATATATATTATTTTATTTATCTATTTTTATATAGCATTCATTTTGATTTTTGAAATTTGAATTGCTTGTGTTTATACTTTTATTGGCATCACATCTTCTAGAATACCGTTATGTATAGGATGTCCCCAAAAATGTATACACACTTTAACAGCATTCTAATAAATATTGCCTGTACAAGTAATCAAAATGTGTATACATTTTTTGGAGACACCCTGTATGTATATATATATATATATATATATATAAGTTCATACATTTTAAAATGACAATTCTATAACATTAAATCATTTCACACTATATTTTGTTTCTCTTTGTCATAATGTTTCTGTAAATCTTGAAAGACTTTTCTCAACATCTGCTTTTGAAATAAAATTTCTTCACAGCACTTCACTATATTTTCAAAGAAACGTTGTATATCTGTTATCTGTGTGTGTATATCTGTTATCTGTGTGTGTGTATATCTGTTATCTATGTGTGTGTATATCTGTTAACTGTGTATATCTGTTAACTGTGTGTGTGTATATCTGTTATCTGTGTGTGTGTATATCTGTTATCTGTGTGTGTATATCTGTTATGTATGTGTGTGTATATCTGTTAACTGTGTATATCTGTTAACTGTGTATATCTGTTAACTGTGTGTGTGTATATCTGTTATCTGTGTGTGTGTATATCTGTTATCTATGTGTGTGTATATCTGTTAACTGTGTGTGTGTATATCTGTTAACTGTGTGTGTGTATATCTGTTATCTGTGTGTGTGTATATCTGTTAACTGTGTGTGTGTATATCTGTTATCTGTGTGTGTGTATATCTGTTATCTATGTGTGTGTATATCTGTTAACTGTGTGTGTGTATATCTGTTAACTGTGTGTGTGTATATCTGTTATCTGTGTGTGTGTATATATGTTATCTATGTGTGTCTATATCTGTTAACTGTGTGTATATCTGTTATCTGTGTATGTATATCTGTTATCTGTGTGTGTGTATAGCTGTTATCTGTGTATGTATATCTGTTATCTGTGTGTGTGTATAGCTGTTAACTGTGTGTGTGTATATCTGTTATCTGTGTGTGTGTATAGCTGTTATCTGTGTATGTATATCTGTTATCTGTGTGTGTGTATAGCTGTTAACTGTGTGTGTGTATATCTGTTAACTGTGTGTGTGTATATCTGTTAACTGTGTGTGTGTATATCTGTTAACTGTGTGTGTGTATATCTCTTAACTGTGTGTGTGTATATCTGTTATCAGTGTGTGTGTATATCTGTTAACTGTGTGTGTGTATATCTGTTATCTGTGTGTGTGTATATCTGTTATCTATGTGTGTGTATATCTGTTAACTGTGTGTGTGTATATTTGTTAACTGTGTGTGTGTATATCTGTTAACTGTGTGTGTGTATATCTGTTAACTGTGTGTGTGTATATTTGTTAACTGTGTGTGTATATATCTGTTATCTCTGTGTGTGTATATCTATTAACTTTGTGTGTATATATCTGTTATCTGTGTGTGTGTATAGCTGTTATCTATGTATGTATATCTGTTATCTGTGTGTGTATATATCTGTTATCTGTGTGTGTGTATATCTGTTATCTGTCTGTGTATATCTGTTAACTGTGTGTGTATATATCTGTTATCTGTGTGTGTATATCTGTTAACTGTGTGTATAGCTGTTATCTGTGTGTGTATATCTGTTATCAGTGTGTGTATATCTTTATCTGTGTGTGTCTATATCTGTTAACTGTGTGTGTATATATCTGTTATCTGTGTGTGTGTGTATAGCTGTTATCTATGTATGTATATCTGTTAACTGTGTGTGTGTATAGCTGTTATCTGTGTGTGTATATACCTGTTATCTGTGTGTGTATATATCTGTTATCTGTGTGTGTATATCTGTTATCTGTGTGTGATATCTGTTACCTGTGTGTGTATATCTGTTATCTCTGTGTGTGTATAGCTGTTATCTGTGTGTGTATATCTGTTATCTGTGTGTGTGTATATCTGTTATCTGTATGTGTGTATATCTGTTATCTGTGTGTATATATCTGTTAACTGAGTGTGTGTATATCTGTTATCTGTGTGTATATATCTGTTATCTGTGGGTGTATATAGCTGTAATCTGTGTGTGTGTATAGCTGTTATCTGTGTGTGTATATCTGTTAACTGTGTGTGTGTATATATGTTATCTGTGTGTGTGTATATCCGTTATCTGTGTGTGTATATCTGTTAACTGTGTGTGTGTATATATCTGTTAACTGTGTGTGTGTATATATGTTATCTGTGTGTGTGTGTATAGCTGTTATCTGTGTGTGTGTTTATATCTGTTATCTGTTAACTGTGTGTGTGTATATCTGTTATCTGTTGATTGCCTGTATATCTGTTATCTGTGTGTGTATATATCTGTTATCTGTGTGTGTGTATATATCTGTTATCTGTGTGTATATCTGTTATCTCTGTGTGTGTATATATCTGTTATCTGTCTCTGTGTGTGTATATCTGTTAACTGTATGCACACTTATATATTATGCACATATGTTATCTGTGTGTGTGTATATCTTTTATCTGTGTGTGTGTATATCTGTTATCTGTGTGTGTATATATCTGTTAACTATGTGTTAATCTGTTATCTGTGTATGTATATCTGTTAACTGTGTGTGCATATATCTGTTAACTGTGTGTGTATATCTGTTAACTGTGTGTGTATATATCTGTTAACTGTGTGTGTATATATCTGTTAACTGTGTGTGTGTGTATATATGTTAACTGTGTGTGTATATATCTGTTAACTGTGTGTGTGTATATCTGTTAACTGTGTGTGTATATATCTGTTAACTGTGTGTGTATATATCTGTTAACTGTGTGTCTGTATATCTGTTAACTGTGTGTGTATATCTGTTAAATGTGTGTGTGTATATCTGTTAACTGTGTGTGTATATATCTGTTAACTGTGTGTGTGTATATCTGTTAACTGTGTGTGTATATCTGTTAACTGTGTGTGTGTGTATATCTGTTAACTGTGTGTGTGTATATCTGTTAACTGTGTGTGTGTATATCTGTTAACTCTGTGTGTGTATATCTGTTAACTGTGTGTGTATATATCTGTTAACTGTGTGTGTGTATATCTGTTAACTGTGTGTGTATATATCTGTTAACTGTGTGTGTGTATATCTGTTAACTGTGTGTGTATATCTGTTAACTGTGTGTGTGTGTATATCTGTTAACTGTGTGTGTGTGTATATCTGTTAACTGTGTGTGTGTATATCTGTTAACTGTGTGTGTATATATCTGTTAACTGTGTGTGTATATATCTGTTAACTGTGTGTGTGTATATCTGTTAACTGTGTGTGTATATCTGTTAACTATGTGTGTGTGTATATCTGTTAACTGTGTGTGTGTATATCTGTTAACTGTGTGTGTATATATCTGTTAACTGTGTCTGTGTATATCTGTTAACTGTGTGTGTATATCTGTTAACTGTGTGTGTGTGTATATCTGTTACCTGTGTGTGTGTATATCTGTTAACTGTGTGTGTGTATATCTGTTAACTGTGTGTGTATATATCTGTTAACTGTGTGTGTGTATATCTGTTAACTGTGTGTGTGTATATCTGTTAACTGTGTGTGTGTATATCTGTTAACTGTGTGTGTGTGTATATCTGTTAACTGTGTGTGTATATATCTGTTAACTGTGTGTGTGTATATCTGTTAACTGTGTGTGTGTATATCTGTTAACTGTGTGTGTATATATCTGTTAACTGTGTGTGTGTATATCTGTTAACTGTGTGTGTATATATCTGTTAACTGTGTGTGTGTATATATGTTAACTGTGTGTGTATATATCTGTTAACTGTGTGTGTGTGTATCTGTTAACTGTGTGTGTGTATATCTGTTAACTGTGTGTGTGTATATCTGTTAACTGTGTGTGTGTATATCTGTTAACTGTGTGTGTATATCTGTTAACTGTGTGTGTGTGTATCTGTGTGTCTGTGTGTCTATATCTGTTAACTGTGTGTGTGTGTATATCTCTTAACTGTGTGTGTGTATCTGTTAACTGTGTGTGTGTGTATCTGTGTGTCTGTGTGTATATATCTGTTAACTGTGTGTGTGTATGTTTGTGTGTATATATCTGTTATCTCTGTGTGTGTATATATCTGTTATCTTTCTCTGTATGTGTATATCTGTTATCTGCATGTGTGCGTGAGTGTCACCTGTATCTGTTATCTGTGTGTGTGTGTTACCTGTGTGTGTGTGTATTACCTGTGTGTGTGCGTGTATTATCTGTGTGTGTGTGTGTTACCTGTGTGTGTGTGTGTGTGTGTATTACCTGTGTGTGTATGTGTGTGTTACCTGTGTGTGTGTGTGATGTTACCTCTGTGTGTGTGTATGTGTGTGTTACCTGTGTATGTGCGTCTGTTACCTGTGTGTGTGTTACCTGTATGTGTGTGTGTGTCAGTTATATATATGTGTGTGTGTGTTACCTCTGTGTGTGTGTTACCTGTATGTATGTGTGTGTGTGTGTGTGTCAGTTATATATGTGTGTGTCTGTTACCTCTGTGTGTGTGTTACCTGTATGTGTGTGTGTGTGTCAGTTATATATGTGTGTGTGTCTGTTATATCTGTGTGTGTGTTACCTGTATGTGTGTGTGTGTCTGTTACCTCTGTGTGTGTGTTACCTGTATGTGTGTGTGTGTGTGTCAGTTATATATGTGTGTGTGTCTGTTACCTCTGTGTGTGTTACCTGTATGTGTGGGGGGTTGTTACCTCTGTGTGTGTGTTACCTGTATGTGTGTGTGTGTGTGTGTCAGTTATATATGTGTGTGTGCCTGTTACCTCTGTGTGTGTGTTACCTGTATGTGTGTGTGTGTGTGTCAGTTATATATGTGTGTGTCTGTTACCTCTGTGTGTGTTTTACCTGTATGTATGTGTGTGTGTGTGTCAGTTATATATGTGTGTGTGTGTGTGTGTTACCTCTGTGTGTGTGTTACCTGTATGTGTGTGTGTGTGTCAGTTATATATGTGTGTGTGTTACCTGTATGTGTGTGTGTGTCAGTTATATGTGTGTGTGTCTGTTACCTCTGTGTGTGTGTTACCTGTATGTGTGTGTGTGTGTCAGTTATATATGTGTGTGTGTCTGTTACCTCTGTGTGTGTGTTACCTGTATGTGTGTGTGTGTGTGTGTGTCAGTTATATATGTGTGTGTGTGTTACCTCTGTGTGTGTGTTACCTGTATGTGTGTGTGTGTCAGTTATATATGTGTGTGTGTCTGTTACCTCTGTGTGTGTGTTACCTGTATGTGTGTGTGTGTGTCAGTTATATATGTGTGTGTTACCTGTATGTGTGTGTGTGTCAGTTATATATGTGTGTGTGTGTGTGTTACCTCTGTGTGTCTGTTACCTGTATGTGTGTGTGTGTGTCAGTTATATATGTGTGTGTTACCTGTATGTATGTGTGTGTGTGTGTCAGTTATATATGTATGTGTGTCTGTTACCTCTGTGTGTGTGTTACCTGTATGTGTGTGTGTGTGTGTGTCAGTTATATATGTGTGTTTATGTAAGATGTAGTATATATTACTATAAGTGTTGCTTGTTCCTTATATTTGTTTGTTTAATTTATTTATTTCTGTCCCTTTTTCAACAAACAAATGCTTCCTCTTTGGTCGTTGCTGTAATCACTTTAAATGTTGATAGTATCTACTCTCTGATTCTAAATGGCTTTTTAAGGAGTTCAGCGCCACCTCTTGAGAATTATGTCAAGGGTTGTCAACTGTAATACTCAGCACCTTTATTTATTCGTTATTTTAAGGATTGCCCAGTTTATCAAACAACTGAATACTTATTTTCATAATTAAGCACACATTGACAATGTGTAACAACACTGAAATGTATCTGCTGGTCTTACCCCAATGGTGACATAACGGTGGTGGATTGGCAGTATCAGTAGACAGAGTTGGAAAACATGTTTTGCAGAATATAGTTATGTCCCTTTACACTCTGAGGTTCAAATCTCGCTGAGATTAGCTTTTGCCTTTCATCCTTATGGGGTCGGTGGGAGTCAAGAAATTAAAAGTACCAGTAATGCACTGGGCTCAATTTAATCAACTTTTCCCTCCCCAAAATTGTTAGCCTTGTGTCTAAATCAGAGACCATTATTAATGGCAGTATCGGTAGAGGGTCGGACGCCATGCTTTCCAGCATAGTTACGTCCCTTTACGATCTGAGTTCAAATCCCGCCGAGGTTGACTTTGCCTTTCATCCTTACGGGGTCGATAAAATAAAGTACCAGTAATGCACTGGGTAATTGCTGGCCTTGTGCCTAAAGTAGAAACAATTATTAAATACATAAAAGGAAGTGGATTGGCAGTATCGGTAGAGTGTCGGACAGAATGTTTTTTTGGCATAGAGTTACACCTCTTTACGTTCTGAGTTCAACTCTCACCCAAGTTAGCTCTGACTTTCATCTTTACAGGGGCCGAAAAAATAAAATACCAGTAATGCACTGGGGTCAATTTAATCGACTTTCCCTTCACCCAAAATTGTTGGCTTTGTGCCTAAATTAGACACTATAATTAAGCTATTACTGACAAGGTGTAACAACAGTGAAATATATCTGCCAGTCTTATACCATTGGTAAAGAAACGGTGATTGATCGCAGCTAGATTTAAGCATCTTCATCATCATCACTCTTTAATGTCCATTTTTCCATGCTAGCATGGGTTAGGCAAGTTGTGAGACAAGTCAGAGCAGGTGACTGTCTTTCTCATACAGAACTGATTCTGGCCAGGTGAACTGAGCACTTTTTGTTGTGTGACCTACATGACCACTTTACAGTGTAGACTAGGTGCTTCTTGCCATGACACCTACACAACCACTTTACAGTGTGGACTGGGTGCTTCTTGTCATGACTCCTACACAACCACTCTACAATGTAGGCTGGGTACTTTTTGTTATGACATCTACAGAACCAATTTACAGTGAGGAATGAGCACATTTTATCATGACACCTACACAACCACTTTGTAGTGTGGACTGGGCAGATTTTGTCATAACACCTACACAACCACTTTATAGTGTGGATTGGGCACTTTTGTCATGCGACCAACTTCACAGTGTGGACTGGGCACATTTCCTCATGACACCTACACGAACCACTTTACAATGTGGACTGGGCACTTTTTGTCATGTCACCAACACAACCACTTTACAGTATGTACTGGGCACTTTTTGTCATGTCACCAGCACAACCATTTTACAGTATGTTTATTATATGTGAAATATACTTATTGTATTATATATGGATTCTTAAAACACCTTTGTTCAGAATCACACTGTGATTCTGTTACTAATCAACATTAATTCTGCTAACATAATACATCTACGTTTAATTTCAACAAGAACATTTGTTGTTGTCATTATAGTTATTGCTGTTGTTGTTGTTGTTGTTGTTGTTGTCATTATAGTTATTGCTGTTGTTGTTGTTGTTGTTGTTGTTGTTGTTGTTGTCATTATAGTTATTGCTGTTGTTGTTGTTGTTGTTGTTGCTGTTCCAAACATCAAATTAATGAGAAAGTTAGTTATATTACTAAATCTCTCCAAATTCTTTCTGAGTGTGTGTGTGTGTGAATCTATATGTGTGGGTGTGATTGTGTCAGTATAGGTCATATGTATGTGTGTGTGTGTGTGGGGGGGGTGTATGTGTGGGTGTGATTGTGTCAGTATAGGTCATATGTATATGTGTGTGTGTGTGTGTGTGTGTGTGAATCTATATGTGTGGGTGTGATTGTGTCAGTATAGGTCATATGTATGTGTGTGTGTGTGTATGTGTGGGTGTGATTGTGTCAGTATGGGTATAGGTCATGTGTGTGTCTATGTGTGTGTGTGTGTGTGTGTGGGTGTGATTGTGTCAGTATAGGTCATT
>OZ024741.1:219243157-219245657 GCA_964016885.1 Eledone cirrhosa
AAATTTTTAGTAAAGTTGATACATAACTGTCAAAGTGGGAAACAACTTAACTAAGAATGAAAACTTTGACTAGAAAACCCCCACCAAACAGATGTCTAAAAACCCCACCAAACACATGTCTAGAAAAACTCCACCAATCAGATGTATGAAAACCCCATCAAACAAATGTCTAAATACCCCACCAAACAGATGTCTAAAAAATCCCACCAAACAGATGTCTAAAAACTCCACCAAACAGATGTATAAAAAAAACCCACCAAACAGATGTCTATAATCCCCACCAAACAGATGTCTAAAAACCCCACCAAACAAGTCTAAAAACCCCACCAAATAGATATCTAAAAACCCCACCAAACAGATGTCTAAAAACCCCACCAAACAGATGTCTAGGAAAACCCCACCAAACACATGTCTGGGAAAAATCCCCAAAACAGATGTCTAAAATCTCCACAAACAGATGTCTAAAAACCCCACCAAACAGATGTCTAAAGACCCCACCAAACAAATGTCTAGGAAAACCGCACTGAACACATGTCTAGGAAAACTCCACAAAACAGATGTCTAAAATCCCCACCAGGATGTCTAAAAACCCCACCAAACAGATGTCTAAAACCCCCACCAAACACAGATCCAGGAAAACCCCACTAAACAGATTTAAAAAAAAAGCCCAACAAACAGATGTCTAAAAACCACACCAAACACATGTCTAGAGGAACTCCACCAAACAGATGTCTAAAGCCCCACCAAACAGATGTCTAAAACCCCACCAAACAGATGTCTAAAAACTCCACCTTAAAATGTCTAAAAAACGTCACCAAACAGATGTCTAATAACCCCACTAAACAGATGTCTAAAAACCCCACCAAACAGATGTCTAAAAACCCCACCAAACACATGTCTAAAAACCCCACCAAACAGATGTCTAATAACCCCACTAAACAGATGTCTAAAAACTCCACCAAACAGATGTCTAAAAACTCCACCTTAAAATGTCTAAAAAAACCCACCAAACAGATGTCTAATAACCCCACTAAACAGATGTCTAAAAACCCCACCAAACAGATGTCTAAAAACCCCACCAAACACATGTCTAAAAACCCCACCAAACAGATATCTAATAACCCCACAAAACACATGTCTAAAAACTCCACCAAACAGTTGTCTATGAAAACCCCACCAAACAGATGTCTAAAAGCCCCACCAAACAGATGTCTAAAAACTCCACCAAACAGATGTCTAAAAACCACACCAAACACATGACTAGAAAAACTCCACCAAACAAATGTCTAAAACCCCACCAAACAGATGTCTAAAAACCCCACCAAACAGATGTCTAAAAATTCCCCCAAACAGATGTCTAAAAACTCCACCAAACAGATGTCTAAAAACCCCACCAAACAGATGTCTAAAAACCCCACCAAACAGATGTCTAAAAACCCCACCAAACAGATGTCTAAAAACTCCACCAAATAGATGTCTAAAAACCCCACCAAACACATGTCTAGGAAAACCGCACTGAACACATGTCTAGGAAAACTCCACAAAACAGATGTCTAAAATCCCCACCAAACAGATGTCTAAAATCCCCACCAGGATGTCTAAAAACCCCACCAAAAAGATGTCTAAAACCCCCACCAAACACAGATCTAGGAAAACCCCACTAAACAGATTTAAAAAAAACCCCCAACAAACAGATGTCTAAAAAACCACACCAAACACATGTCTAGATGAACTCCACCAAACAGATGTCTAAAGCCCCACCAAACAGATGTCTAAAACCCCACCAAACAGATGTCTAAAAACTCCACCTTAAAATGTCTAAAAATCGTCACCAAACAGATGTCTAATAACCCCACTAAACAGATGTCTAAAAACCCCACCAAACATGTCTAAAAACCCCACCAAACACATGTCTAAAAACCCCACCAAACAGATGTCTAAAAATTCCCCCAAACAGATGTCTAAAACCCCCACCAAACAGATGTCTAAAAACCCCACCAAACAGATGTCTAAAAACCCCACCAAACAGATGTCTAAAAACCCCACCAAACAGATGTCCTAAAACTCCACCAAACAGATGTCTAAAAACCCCACCAAACAGATGTCTAAAAAGCCCACCAAACAGATGTCTAAAAACTCCACCAAATAGATGTCTAAAAACCCCACCAAACACATGTCTAGGAAAACCCCACCAAACACATGTCTAGGAAAACCCCACCAAACACATGTCTAGGAAAACCCCACCAAACACATGTTTGTCATTGATAACTTTGCTCCATTTATTGAGTAAAGAATGAAGTGTGAAAAATATATTTCTGAAAGTCATGACAGCACAGCTCCCATAAGTTTCGAAAACATTTTTTTCACGCTCAGAGTTGTTGAAGCATAGAACAAACTACCTGAATCAGTTGTTAGATGTCGGACACTGCCTCCTTCAAAACATCCATGCTTCCCGAAATTCGCCAACACTACACCTGATATTCCCCCTCCATACACACAC
>OZ024741.1:219250657-219263157 GCA_964016885.1 Eledone cirrhosa
GAAAGTCGTCGTGTAGGTCTCATGACAAAAAGCACCCAGCCCACACTGTTAAGTGGTCATTTAGGTATCATGACAAAAAGCACCCAGTACACACTGTAAATGTGGTTGGTGTTTGGAAGGGCATCCATCCATAGAAACCAAGCCAAAATCAGTTCTGTGTGAGCGAATCATGGTCCCATGACCTCATCTCTCACAAAGGGACAGCCCATCCTACCTATGCTAGCAGGGAAGATGGATGTTAAATGACGATGATGATGATGATAGGTATACTAGTAATCGTTTTCTGTTACTTGTGTTTAAGAGTTTGAGTAATGTGGATCGAGGACTTTCTCCGCATACAGTGGTTTTTTTACTCAACAAGTGGGTTACTGCAAGAGGTAGAGTGTAGGGTGATCTTTAGAAGGTTCCATAATCAGTAATTATGGAGTAATTACAATTAGATAAAGATTTACATAGATTCACAGTTTGCTGTACACAAGGATTTATTTCAAACATTTACATATGTTTCATTAACATATATGGAAGCTCATCTAGAAACCACTAATCCCAATAATCTATTGGGAAAAATCAAATTCAAATCATTATCATCATCATCATCATTTTACATCCGCTTTTCCCTGCTTGCAAGGGTGGGATGGGTCCTATTCAGCCCAGCATCTCTCCACTTGCCATGGTCCTTTGTCATCTCCTCCGTGAGTTTCAGCGATCTGAGGTCTGCTCTCACCACCTCCGCCCATGTTTTTCGTGATCTTCCTCTACTGCGTCTTCCTTCTACTGGCATTTCTTGGCACTTCTTTACCCAGCGGTCATCCTCCATGCGCATCACATGTCCAAATATAATAAAAAAATTTTTTATCTTTTTACTCCCAGCACATAAAATTATCAAAATAGAATAATGACTGGTATCAGGAGCTTGTAAGAAGGATAGGTGTGTTGATGGGAAAAGGAGTAGATATAAAAAGATAAACAATACAGAGAGTTCATAATAAATACCACAAAATATTTAACAGAAAACCCATCAAATTATTGTACTCAACTGCGATCAATCTCGATGTGTATATAATGAGGCTCAACAGAAAGTGTACATCCAAGCATAATAATTCACAAGACCCTAGCATAGATTCTAACAAGAAACATCACACACTAGTACACTTGCAACTGGTAAACCAACATAAAGCTACAAATACACACACTAGTACACTTGCAACTGGTAAACCAACATAAAATAACAAACACAACACTTGCAACTGGTAAAACAACATAAAACAACAAACACCACACATTAGTACATTTGCAACTGGTAAAACAACATAAAACAACAAACACCACACATTAGTACATTTGCAACTGGTAAAACAACATAAAACTACAAACACCACACATTAGTACATTTGCAACTGGTAAAACAACATAAAACTACAAACACCACACATTAGTACATTTACAACTGGTAAAACAACATAAAACAACAAACACCACACATTAGTACATTTGCAACTGGTAAAACAACATAAAACAACAAACACCACACATTAGTACATTTGCAACTGGTAAAACTACATAAAACAACAAACACCACACATTAGTACATTTGCAACTGGTAAAGTAACATAAAACTACAAACACCACACATTAGTACATTTGCAACTGGTAAAGTAACATAAAACTACAAACACCACACATTAGTACATTTGCAACTGGTAAAACTACATAAAACTACAAACACCACACATTAGTACATTTGCAACTGGTAAAACTACATAAAACAACAAACACCACACATTATTACATTTGCAACTGGTAAAGTAATATAAAACAACAAACACCACACATTAGTACATTTGCAACTGGTAAAACTACATAAAACAACAAACACCACACATTATTACATTTGCAACTGGTAAAGTAATATAAAACAACAAACACCACACATTATTACATTTGCAACTGGTAAAGTAATATAAAACAACAAACACCACACATTAGTACATTTGCAACTGGTAAAGTAATATAAAACAACAAACACCACACATTATTACATTTGCAACTGGTAAAACAACATAAAACAACAAACACCACACATTATTACATTTGCAACTGGTAAAGTAATATAAAACAACAAACACCACACATTATTACATTTGCAACTGGTAAAGTAATATAAAACAACAAACACCACACATTAGTACATTTGCAACTGGTAAAGTAATATAAAACAACAAACACCACACATTATTACATTTGCAACTGGTAAAACAACATAAAACAACAAACACCACACATTATTACATTTGCAACTGGTAAAGTAATATAAAACAACAAACACCACACATTATTACATTTGCAACTGGTAAAACAACATAAAACTACAAACACCACACATTAGTACATTTGCAACTGGTAAAACAACATAAAACAACAAACACCACACATTAGTACATTTGCAACTGGTAAAGTAACATAAAACAACAAACACCACACATTAGTACATTTGCAACTGGTAAAGTAACATAAAACAACAAACACCACACATTAGTACATTTGCAACTGGTAAAGTAATATAAAACAACAAACACCACACATTAGTACATTTGCAACTGGTAAAACAACATAAAACTACAAACACCACACATTAGTACATTTGCAACTGGTAAAGTAACATAAAACTACAAACACCACACATTAGTACATTTCAAATCTTCATCACAGCCTTATCCACCTCCCACTTCATATAATCGCCTAGAACCTTTGCATAGAAAAAGGTCAATTGTAACTACCCCCAACCAGATAGATACCCCTCCAAAACAAATGTCTAGACAGTAGCTTAGTATACTTATGCACTATCAGCACTAGCAAACATAAATGGAAATATATAGGGTCAACAGTGAAGGATTTCAAGAAACGTTGGTATGTGACACTCTATAAGGAATTACAGACTCAAAAACTCAACCACATTAGCTAGCAAAATTTGGGAGTTGAAAGAATACGGATCAAAATACCAACTATCTTGGACTAAACTAGGCACAACCAATAGACAATCAAAGTAACTTATGCAAACTGGAGTTATATTACATAATTACAGGGGTCAACCTACTAAATAGCATTATAGAACGTGTCTTCATCTGTAGACATAAAATCGCGAATACATTCTCCTACTACAAAACAGGATAGCCTAACATTCGATCCATCTACCATTCTACTCAGACATATATAAACCTTATCTCCTAGACTCTCTCATTTCCTTATTATACCTTTCATATATATTCTGACACCATTGAAAAAACATTGAGCTAAGTCTTGTTGGCATGGCCATAAAACAATGGCACTACCTTATCTATAAATCAATTACCACCCTGTCAGAATCAACAGCCAGGTGCATGTCAGCTGGATTCTTGGACAAATAGCCATTAGTCAATACAACAAAACACTTTCAACCAATCAGCAGCCACATCCACCTGCAACAAGTAAACAATAACAACATCTAACTTTTATGGTGAACTCTCTGTATACGCTTATTGTTTATGTTTTTATATCTTCTTTTCCACCCTTCTTATAAGGTCCTGATACCAGTCATTATTCTGTTTTGATAATTTGATGTGCTGGGATTAAAAAAAAACTTCAAAATTTTACCATATTTGAATTCAATTTTTCCCAATAGATTATTAGCATTAGTGGTTTCTAGATGAGCTTCCATATATGTTAATGAAACATATGTAAATGTTTGAAATAAAACCTCTTGTACAGCAAACTGTGAATCTGTGTAAATCTTTATCTAATATACATATATATATATATATATCATCATCATCATCAATGTTTAACGTCCGTGTTCCACGCTTGCATGGGTTTGGACGGGGGTATTCCCACTTGAAGCAAGAGTGATTGTCTTGCTCGCATAGGACTGTCTGGCAGGTTTTCTACAGTTGGATGCCCTTCCTAACACCAACCACATTTACAGTGTGGGTCTGGGAGGTTTTTACCGTGTTGCCTACACGGCCACATTACAGCGTGGACTGTGTGTTTTTTTGTCGTGACACCTACACGATCTCATTTGTTTCGGCCTGGATGGCGCGGCACCAACATAACTTTACATAGAACGGGGTGGTGTGGATGGGGTGGGGGTGGTGGGACGGGGTGTATTTTGTTAGAGATGCCTACTGGCTGTAGTAGGTTTTACTATGTATTTAGGTAAGGCGGGTCTTCTCTGTTACTGAGTACCGCCAAAGGTCTCGGTCCAGTGACATTGTCTTGGAGAGGTGTAAGTGTGTGAGGTCGGAATTTATCAGCTCGTCCCAGGTTTTTCTAGGTCTGCCTATTCCATGGCTACCGTCTATCTTTATTGCCCTGCACTTTGTTATACAGCTATCGACTTTCATGCGCATCACGTGTCCATACCAACGTAGCCTTCTCTCGAGTAAACAACATCTGATCCCTCTTATTTCTAATTTTTTTCTTAGTTCGTTTATGCTTTGCCGTTCACGTATATTACTGTTACACATCCAGCGGAGCATGCAAGCTTCGTTCCTCTCTAGTCTGCGTATATCCTCTGCACACAATGCCCAGGTCTCACTGCCATGCAACATTGCTGTTCGTATGCAGGCATCATACAACCTGCCTTTCATTTTTAGGGAGAACCCTTTAGCAGCTAATAGTGGTATAAGCTCTCTGAACTTTTTCCAACCAGTTCTGACTCTAGCTACTGTACTTTCAGAGCACCCTCCCCCACTGCTGATTTTATCGCCCAGGTAACGGAAGCTGTCCACTATTTCTATAGAACCCTCTGCGCAATTGAAAGAGCTAGTATTTTGTGGGCACTTGCTGCTACTTATTGCACCAGAGCACCGGCCACATGTAAAATATATGTTCTTAGTTAGCTTACCTGTGATCCCACTACATCTTTTATGCACCCATACTTTGCATTTGGGACATAAAATGGAGTTTCTACCTACGCCTTTCCTACACACTGAGCATGACCATTTCCCAGAAGGGACCGCCGCCTTATTTTATATGTATATATATATGTATATATAAGTATTGTTATACTTGGGGGGGGGGGTCATATTGTTGTAATAATATTGCCAGAAATAATAACAGAACACACTCACTGTTTGGTTGGTTTTCGCTTCTGTATCTTTTATATGTCCACAGTTAATTCATTTGGTCCTCAAAGTTTATCATTGACTGACCAACGGTTAAAAGTACAGATATAATATATGTTTCTTTTATTTGCCACCAGGGCATCAAAAGTGGGACAAGTACAATGGGGGGAGTTTACAAAACAAGGCATCCTCAATAAGGAGGAGGCAATAACAATATATAAAAATAAAATAAAATATAACAAAAAATAAAATTTATAACAAAGTCCTCAATAGAGAGGAGGCGCCTTGGGGGGGGGGGGTCGCACACACCCCCGAGATATAAACACATATATATAGTCTAACAAAGTTCTTTCATTGCCCATCTGCAACATCATCAGTGGTACTATTATATTCCTCCTGTTGTATTGTATGTCTACGCCATTTTTATTTCATCTGTTTATTTATTTATTTTTGTCTTCTCTGTGCATGCATTTGCGTGTGTGTATAGTGTTTGGTGTGTGTTCGCGTTTGGGTGACTGTGTTTTGGTTATTGTATTCTATCTTAGTTTACTAGTGTGTCATTATATGTGTTTGTTGTTATTGTGTTTGTGTATTTATTTATTTATTTATTTATTTATTTATTTATATTTCTCTTAAGTCAGTATTGTTTGTTTGGGTGTTGTTGTTATTCCATTCATTTTTTTTGTTTAGCTTTGGCCTTCTAAGCTCTATTTCGCTTGCCTCTCTGATTTGCCTATCTGTTGGGTCATTTCTATGTTTAGATATTATTTTAATTTCTATGTTGTCTATGTTGTTGTCATGTTTCTGCAAGTACCCTCTGTGCATCCTATGCTATAGACTACGTTTCTAGTTTTACAGTTTATCTGGGGGTTTACTTTACATATAACACATTTCCTATTAGTACAGTGGGTATGTTTTGCTGATCAGGGATTTTATGGTAATTCCTGGCTTTTCTACCACTTTAAGCTTTAAGTGGGTCTTTCTCAGGGCCTTTCTACACTGGTTAGCTAATTTCCCTCCAGGGGTAGCATCCACGAATATGACACTCTGGTATCTTTGGTTGTCGTACCATGAGGTGGCTTTCCCTATCTTATGTTTAGTCCTATCTAATCTATTCCATGATTTGCTCCTGTAAAATGGGCAAATTCGTTTCATGTCCAGTTCTATGAGGGTCTTATACTTCTCTGTGGCTCCTTTGTATACTCTGATTCTGTCTCTTTGGTTGTAGCCAGAGAACTGCATGCAGTTGATGAAGTGTTGGATGTGTATTTCCATTTCTGTTGGGTCGCACGTGCCGGACACGTTCTTCATCACTCGTACCAAATCTGCAATCAGAATATTAAACTTAGCACTCCTGGACACTGCTGAGTTTTTGAGTATCAGGTATTTGGAGGCCATGGGTTTAGCATAGTGTGAGTGGAGAATTTGGGCCCTCTCGTCTATAGTGTTAATCAAGAGTTCCGTGTCTAATACAGTTAGTCTACTGTTAGGGTGTTTGGAAGGGTAGTCGATAGTTACAGTTATACTCTGGTGTATGGAGTTAGCTATCTGCTGGATGCTTTCCATTGTGCTACTTTCTAAATCAACAACCACAATAATAATAATGGAAACATTAACGACAGACACAACAACAACAACAACGACCACAGTGGTAATAATGGAAATAATATGAGTAGCAACATTAATGATAGACACAAAAACAATCACCACCACAACAACAAAAACAAATCATAACAATAATAATAATGTTAATGGTAGGAACAACAACAACCATAATAACAATAATAGCAACACACACAACTATGACAATAGATATAATGACAACCCTTAGAGAAACTATTCTTCAACCCAGCTGACAAAACATATAAGATGAGTAAAATTTATCCTACGAGGTTACCCTTTAATAAAGGGGTTTGTATACCACAACAAATATATGACGAGACAGAGGCACAGTTCACCATAGCTAGAAATAAGATTAGACAAATAGTAGACTGATATACTAAGAGACAAACTTGGAAGGAAACCTGTAGAAGGCTTAGTTAGCCTCAAGCAGCGCACAAGGGATGGTGAGGTAGTGTGTCTACCCACAGTCTGTAGGATGTCAATAGACAGCATGCCGAACTACATCAAGGCTATGCTCAACGCTCACATGATGATGTGGACCGACATCCTAAAGCCAAGTAGACGCACTGCCAACAACTTCCAGGCGTCTAACAATGACATACCACCCTTGTATGGGCTCCGCAAAGACCATAAGACAGTCGATGACCCAACAACAGGACCACCAACAAGACCTGTATGTGGAGCCAATATCGCTAGCAACTACAGGATCTCCTACTTCCTCTCAATGGTTATACGCCCCATAATCAAGATGTCCCCAGATGTATCTGACAGTACAGAGGACCTCCTCAGCAGAATCAATGAGTGCAACAAAAACAAAAAACCCTATGACCCTCCCCAAGTATAACAATATTTGTTTCGACACATGATTTCATATAAAAAATCTCGCAAAACAAATATATATATGTAAATATATATATATATATTATGAAAGTAAAACAAAGAAGCCTTCAATACATCAAAAGTCTTTATTAGCCAACAATGTTTTGTCCTATTAAGGACTCATCAGGGCAATTAAAACAACAAGAAGTATTATCGGCCAATACAAGCCGAAAACTCCGAAGAATATGGAGTGTACATAGACTAAAGTATTGCAAGATTATGGGTAAAAATATGTAATAAAAATCACTAAGGAGGTGTATAACATTTAGAACCATATTACAAATATAGTCCAAAGCAAAAAACCTAGAGCTAAACAAAGCTGGTTATATAGAGCGGGAATTATATATAATACTATATAATATAATATAATATACTTGTAACAATATTAAAATTACAATAAAAATTAAAATATATATATATATATAAAGAGAGAGAGATAGTTAGATAGATAGATAGATGCATACACATGCACATATATGTGCAGAAATACATACATACACCTACACATATATATTGAGATATATACATATGCATACATACATGATAGCTGCCCCCTTATTATCAAGTATGGCATTGCACGATATACCATTATCAATAATTATCAATTAATTCTATCATGCAATGCCTGTGCATGAACATTTTTTTTAAAGTGAGGAAAGACTGTGTACTGAGCCAATCCCACTCTCTGAGCGACAGTACCTATAACCCGAAAAGAAGAAAGGATCAACATCATCGGTAAATACTTAGTTGCAGGTTTTATGTCAGAGTTATCCCAGTTTCCTGAGTTGCCTTCTCCTAGAAGAATGCCCTGATAAAGGCTAGGGGTCCTTCACTCCCAGTGGTTTAACCACACGATCGGGTATCCAGCCCTATTATTTCTATGTCTCCGCGCATATATACACATATGTATACATACATACATACATACAAGAGATGGAGGACATCTACGAACCATTGATGAGGAGTTTGCAGATCCAGTATCCAAGATACACCTTCAGCTTCATACCCATCATTATTGGAGCTACAGGTTATATACCAACCTGCTTGGATCAAATTATAACTGAACTTGGATTTGTGGACAAAGAGTGCAGCTCCATAATTCATAGACTACAAATGGCTACCGATACCTGACACCATCAAAATTTGCAAAACATTCTTGCAATTCAAAGGATGACAATTTCTTTTCTTTTTCAACCTTGCCACCAGGAAGGTGGCCAGTCAACAATGTATTCGAAATTAAGAGAGAGAGAAACACATACTTGCATATCGACCTAGAAAAGATGGCATGCACAGTTGTGAAAGTCAGCTGTACAGCAGATGTCAATATAATGCAAAAGGAGAACATTTCTGCTGAACTAATGAGGAATCTGCAGATACTCCATCCTGAACTATACCTTTAGATTTGTACCTGTGATCATTGTGGCTCTGGGATATGTTACTAACTGCCTCAGTACAAATCTTGAGAAGTTGGGTTTCACAGAACTAGAAATAACACGACTAGTTAGGAAGTTGAAAATACAGTCTGTTAATGGAACAGTAAAAATATGTAAAACATTTCAGCATGTAATAACTACATATACACATGTATAGATACAGAAACATATGCACATGTACACATATAACTCAACATGCAGATCCACACATGAAATAACACCCATACCTACACACTCAAACAGACACACACACACACACAAACACATACATATGTATTTATCTGGTTGATGTTGTCTAAATTCCAAGAAAGGTGTCTTGTATCTATGTCAGAAACAGACTCTCTCACTATTGGTAACAATTTATAAAGTAATGAAACCTGAAGAACATACCTATACACATACAGACATGATGGCTGCCCCCTCGTTATTGAGTATGGCCATTGCACAATAAAAACAAAACAAAAAAAAACACACACATATATATTAATAATTAATTATTTGTGATCAAATGTGGCTTTTTAGCCCAGCGAATGATCTAAAATGTCTTGCACAGAATTGGCAACCATGATAAAAACATTCACTGGCAATAGCTGGTTGTGGTTGGTCTTCATATTCTGTTGAGCCCTCCTGCTGATCTACACTCTTTTCCACATGCTTGACAGGTATGATGAGTAGAATCTCCAGCAGCAGCCTGGTAATCAAACACTGATATCCCTTTATGAATGCGAAGATGACTTTTGAGTCCAGCTTTGCTGAAGCAGGGTCTCGCACAGACGCTGCATGTCAGCGCTATAGGAGGACCTTTGCTATCTGGAAATGTAACAGCAATACCTTTCCTGGCATCCCTTTTTACTTTCTCATATGCTATTCAAGATGCTTCAAAACCAGCTTTCCCCTCATGTGGAAGCTTTCTCCATTTATTACGATCAGTAGCTATGCTTTCCCATGTATCAGCAGAGATATTAGCTTCTTTCAAGGAGGCTTTCAACGAATCCTTATACTTCGTTTTTGGTTTATGTGGAGGTCGTTTAACTTTAACTAACTTTCCATAAAAGAGTTCTTTTGGTATTCTAGAATGCTTCATCCTGGCAAGGTGACCACTCCATCGGAGTCTTTGCTTAAGCACTAGAGCTTTTATGCTTTCACACAGAAAGCTTTCCAAAATCTCGACATCACTGATGTGGTCCCTCCAGTGAATGCCATGGATCTGTCTGAGACACATCTGATGGAAATGTTCCAACTGTTTAAGGCGGTGTTGATATGTGACCCAGGTCTTGCAGGCATAAAGAAGAGAAGAGAGCTCACATGCCTTGTACACCTTTACCTTTGTCTTCTTGCATATGTCTCGAAGCGCCTTTCTAGCTTTCTGAAAGCATCACTTGCTTTCCAAATCCTGTGTGGAATTTCATTATTAAGATTGCTGTATCGATTGACAGTGCTTCCCAGGTAGACAAACTGATCAACCACTCCAAGTTGTTTACCATACACATAGATATTTGGTTCACTGTACTGCTTATCAGGGGCAGGCTGGTACATGACAACGGTTTTCTTGAGACTAACAGTCAATCCTAGGGCAGTGCAAGCATCAGAAAATTCATTCAAGATGTGTTGCCAAACAAAGAGTGAAGATGTCGCAGACATACATACACACACACACATCACAGACATGGTTTTTTAGTCCTGCTAGGGACTTGCCTATGGCCAGCAATACCATGCATTGCAAAAAATGTCAAATATCAAGCAATGCCTGAGCTTGAAGCTTTTTTAAGTGAGGAAAGGCTTTGCATGGTGTCAATCCCTTCTCTGAACATTGAACGCATTTGCCCAAAAAGAAGAGCTGGTCTACATCATTGGCTGCAAACAAAGTCGCAGGTTTTATATCAGAGTGATTTTCTCCTAGAGAGATGTCTTAATGAAGACTAAAAAAAGAATTTTATTGGATCGCCATTGACTCTCGTTAGTTCCTCCGCCCTTTGACGGGTTTCGTTTTTCATCCCTCAGGGTGTCCAAATTCACCCTCCACACCAAGCAAACTTGATGTGGTTGCTGGTTTAATCACCAACAACCCGACCATGCACAGGTTTTACTGGGTTACATGTTACCAGTAGTGCTGAAGAGGGACCTAACGTGATATACATATATACATACATACATACACACATACATACATACACACATACATACATACATACATACACACATACATACATACATACATACATACATACATACATACATACATACATACATACATACATACATACATACATACATACAGACACATACATACATACATACATAGTCATATGCTATGTGATGTCATCTGAAATTATCTTTGATTAGGATTTATTAATTGTTGTTACTGTCGTTGTTGTTGATAGTATTGTTGCTGTTGTTGTTGCTGTTACTACTACTGTTGTTGTTTTTGTCAGTGGTGTTGTTTCTGTCAGTAGCACTTTTATTGCTGTTGTTGTTGTCAGTTGTTGCTGTTGTTGTTGTTCTTCTCAGAGGTACCATATATGTTGTTCTTCTTCTCAGTGGTACCATATATGTTGTTGTTCTTCTCAGTGGTACCATATATGTTGTACTTCTTCTCAGAGGTACCATATATGTTGTACTTCTTCTCAGTGGTACCATATATGTTGTTCTTCTCAGAGGTACCATATATGTTGTTGTTGTTCTCAGAGGTACCATATATGTTGTTCTTCTCAGAGGTACCATATATGTTGTTGTTCTCAGAGGTACCATATATGTTGTTCTTCTCAGTGGTACCATATATGTTGTTGTTCTTCTCAGTGGTACCATATATGTTGTTCTTCTCAGTGGTACCATATATGTTGTTGTTCTTCTCAGTGGTACCATATATGTTGTTGTTCTTCTCATTGGTACCATATATGTTGTTGTTCTTCTCATTGGTACCATATATGTTGTTGTTCTTCTCAGTGGTACCATATATGTTGTTGTTCTTCTCAGTGGTACCATATATGTTGTTCTTCTCAGTGGTACCATATATGTTGTTGTTGTTCTCAGAGGTACCATATATGTTGTTCTTCTCAGAGGTACCATATATGTTGTTGTTCTTCTCAGTGGTACCATATATGTTGTTGTTGTTCTCAGAGGTACCATATATGTTGTTCTTCTCAGTGGTACCATATATGTTGTTGTTCTTCTCATTGGTACCATATATGTTGTTGTTCTTCTCAGTGGTACCATATATGTTGTTGTTCTTCTCAGTGGTACCATATATGTTGTTGTTCTTCTCAGTGGTACCATATATGTTGTTGTTCTTCTCAGTGGTACCATATATGTTGTTGTTCTTCTCATTGGTACCATATATGTTGTTGTTCTTCTCAGTGGTACCATATATGTTGTTGTTCTTCTCAGTGGTACCATATATGTTGTTCTTCTTCTCAGTGGTACCATATATGTTGTTCTTCTCAGTGGTACCATATATGTTGTTCTTCTC
>OZ024741.1:219268157-219303157 GCA_964016885.1 Eledone cirrhosa
TGTCGTGGTTGTGGTGGTGTTTGATGTGGTGGTGGTGGTGCTTGTTGTGGTGGTGGTTGTGGTGGTGGTTGTGGTGGTGCTGTTGTTGTAGTGGTTGTTGGTGTTTGTCGTGGTTGTGGTGGTGTTTGATGTGGTGGTGGTGGTGCTTGTTGTGGTGGTTGTTGTGGTGGTGGTTGTGGTGGTGGTGTTGTTGTAGTGGTTGTTGGTGTTTGTCGTGGTTGTGGTGGTGTTTGATGTGGTGGTGGTGGTGCTTGTTGTGGTGGGGTTGTGGTGGTGGTGTTGTTGTAGTGGTTGTTGGTGTTTGTCGTGGTTGTGGTGGTGTTTGATGTGGTGGTGGTGGTGCTTGTTGTGGTGGTTGTTCTGGTGGTGGTTGTGGTGGTGTTGGTGTTTGTCGTGGTTGTGGTGGTGTTTGATGTGGTGGTGGTGGTGCTTGTTGTGGTGGTTGTTCTGGTGGTGGTTGTGGTGGTGTTGGTGTTTGTCGTGGTTGTGGTGGTGGTGGTGCTTGTTGTGGTGGTTGTTGTGGTGGTGGTTGTGGTGGTGTTGTTGTTGTAGTGGTTGTTGGTGTTTTTCGTGGTTGTGGTGGTGTTTGATGTGGTGGTGGTGGTGCTTGTTGTGGTGGTTGTTGTGGTGGTGGTTGTGGTGGTGCTGTTGTTGTAGTGGTTGTTGGTGTTTGTCGTGGTTGTGGTGGTATTTGATGTGGTGGTGGTGGTGCTTGTTGTGGTGGTTGTTGTGGTGGTGGTTGTGGTGGTAGTGGTGGTGGTTGTTGTTGTTGTGGTGGTGGTGATTGTGGTGGTTGTTGTGGTGGGTGTTGTGGTTGTTGTGGTTGTGCTTGTGGTGGTTATTGTTGTAGTTGTTGTTGGAGCTGTTGTTGTTGTAGTGGTGGTTGTTGTGGTGGTTGTAGTTGTGGTTGTTCTAGTGGTGGTTGTGAGGGTGTTGGTGGTTGTTGTGGTTGTTGTTGTGGTGGTGGCTGTGGTGGTTGTAGTGGTGTTTGTGGTGGTGGTGGTGGTGCTGGTTGTTGTTGTTGTAGTGGTGGTTGTAGTGGTAGTGGTGGTTGTTGTTGTTGTAGTGGTGGTGGTGGTTGTGGTGTGGGTTGTGGTGGTGGTGGTTGTGTTGGTTGTGGTGGTTGTTGCGGCTGTTGTTGTAGTGGTGGTGGTGGTTGTTGTTGTTGTGGTTGTTGTTGTGGTTGTTGTTATGGTGGTGTTGGTAGTTGTGGTTGTGGTGGTTGTTGTTGTTGTAGTGGTGTTGGTTGTTTTGGTTGTGGTGATGGTGGTGGTTGTTGTGGTGGTTATGGTGGTGGTTGTGTTTGTTGTTGTTGTTGTTGTTGTTGTTGTTGTTGTGTTTGTTGCTGTTGTAGCTGTTTTTGTTGTGGTTGTTATTGTTGTAGCTGTTGTTGTTATTGTTGTAGATGTTGTAGATGTTGTTGTTGATGTAGTTGTTGTTGTTGTTGGTGGTGGTGGTATTGCTGTTGGTGTTGTTGATGGTGTTTTTTTTTGTTGGTGGTGTGGTGGTGGTGGTGTTGGTAGTGATGGTGGTAGTGGCATTGGTGGTGTTGATGGTGGTGGTGATGGTGGTGGTGGCAGTGGCAACGGTGGTGTTGATGGTGGTGGTGTTGTTGGCAGTGGTGATGGTGATGGTGGTAGTGGCATTGGCGGTGGTGTGGTGGTGGTGGTGTTGATGGTGGTGGTGTTGTTAGCAGTGGTGATGGTGATGGTGTGGTGGTGGTGGTAGTGGCATTCGTGGTGTTGATGGTGGTGGTGTGGTGGTGGTGGTGTGCTGGTGGTGGTAGTGTCATTGATGGTGTTGATGGTGGTGGTGTGGTGGTGGTGGTGGTAGTGTCATTGATGGTGTTGATGGTGGTGGTGTGGTGGCGGTGGTAGTGTTATTGATGGTGTTGATGGTGGTGGTGTGGTGGTGGTGGTAGTGGCATTGATGGTATTGATGGTGGTGGTGGTGTTGTTGACAGTGGTGATGGTGGTGGTGGTGTTGTGGTTGGTGGTGTTGATAAGTGTGATGTTGTTGATGGTGATATTGTTGGTAGTAGTGGTTGTTGTAGTGTTGTTGTTGTTGTTCTTGTTATTTAGCCTCAAGTCAATGCTGATTCAGCAGATAGATAAGTGTTTTAATTGACATCTTGGTTTAGTCGGTCTTCTTATCAGAGCTTTCTTGTGTAGGACTAAACAACAACAACAACAACAACAACAATAGTGATTTATAATTTTGACACAACGCCAGCAATTTCAGGAAAGAGAATATTGATATAATGGACCCCGGTATTTTACTGGTACTTAATTTTTATCAACATGAGAAGGATGAAAGGTTAAGTTGACCTCGGTGGGATTTGAACTCAAAATGTAAAGTGCTGGAAATTATCATGTCACCAATACTAGAGAGGTCGTCAAGTCATTGACACAACTGAAGAGTCCTTTCAACCCTTTATTTGGCAGTGAGGGCTGGATCAGAAAAGTGATGAATGTCAATCCAAGAGGCAGGGGAGGCCTAGGAAGACCAAAAAGGACTTGGATGGAGGACGTCCGTTGGGATCAAGCTAGGCTTGGCCCAAATGAGACCGGTGGACAGAACCAATTAGAGAGGGATGCTAAGGAGCGCTGTCAGACAGGACCCACTCCTACTTAGGGATTACTTGAGTCCTGCATAATAAAAAACTGGATGATGATAATGCTGATGATGATGAACATCAACCACTTTACAGAGTGTACTGGGTGTGTTTCATCATATCACCAATACCAGAGAGGTTGTCACATCTTTGACACAAATGAAGAGTCCCTTCAACCCTATACTTGACATGCTCTCTACTTCTAAGTGTTTGTCCAACACTCTAACAACTCTGTCAACCCACCAAATATAACAAAAGAAACTTTAACTCATTATATAAACCACAGAAGGATGAAAACCAAAGACAAACTGGTTGGAATTTGAGTTCAGAATGGAAAAAGGACATCTATATCAAAGGTTCTCAACCCATTTCCGCCTTTTGCCCCTCGAAATCACGAAACGCCCCACCTAGCCTATTTTTCCATTTTTCAATATATTACTGATTTTGATATCAGTAGATTACTAAAAATGTGATTAACGATATTCCAAAGATACCATTGCAGGCAGTTTAAAGTATATAAATTTAAAAAAAAGGAACATAAATGTTCTTTTTTATGAATAAGGACCAGTTGAATTTGTTATATTCCCACCAGGCAATACCAGCTATTTTGAACATTTATACAAGAGCAACTCTGTCTATCCAAAGAGTGCTCTTATCTGCAAGAAAGTGGCAATTATATCATTTCAAAGCTTTCCAATTTTCCCTTTAATGAAACGGACAGAATAAATGTTGATATCTAACTTGATGTCCTCCTCAGCTTTGTGAGCTTAGAGACCACGCAAGAGGGATTTCATGACCATGTAAGAGGGTATATTCATTAGTAAACGGTAAAATATATACAACAAATGAGTAAGTGAATTGTGGTAGATGGTTTCCAGTCCAGTCAGACTGCAACTACAAATAAAAAATCGACTTACTTTGACCTCGTTTCAATGGGACCCTTGAGCTTCATGGAGTTTAGCTAACTCTTTGACGTCAAGCTAGATTTTCCTAAGATGTAGCCAGAGATCTCCACGTGTAATTACATTGTAGTGGTTGCGAGCCTTACTGTGCAGTCTGGAAACAGCGCCAGACCCCCTCTCGACTAAGTATGAGCTAGGAAAAGGCAAAGCAAATCTCTTACAATCTGCATGTAGGAGTGGAAATCGACGCTGAATTTCCTCTTGCATCCAAAAAGGGGGTTCACCTATTTTGGAAAATTTAATTTTGATAATGTCATCTGTCTGAAGTTCAATTAATTCTTCCTGAAATTGAACGTCCAAATCGTCGACGTTAGCTATGAAGGGATCTGCTATCCACATTGGGATGTCCACCTGCAAAAGGTCGACAAACCATTCTCTCATGTTGTCTTGTAGTGCACGGAGGTGCGAGGTATAAATTTGGAGTTGGTCATCGCTCACAATGTTTTGAACATTGGCGACACTAGGAAAATTATAGAATTCCCGTCGACAAAGATTCCTTTCGATGACTTTCAATTTGGCCAGGAATATTTTCACAGCCTTTCTTGCTTTAAACAAGGTGATCTTCTCTCCCGCAAAGCCATAATGAGGCTATTGCATTTGTTGAAGATGTCGGCGAGGTAGGCGCAGTCTTGCCTCACATCGAGGGTTTTTTATACAGTTCTGTGTTGCGTCCTCGAAGAAACTCAATGATAGAGTCGAACAGTTCAAAGAAGCGAGTAAGGTACTTACCATTTGAAAGCCACCTCACTTCAGTATGAAGGAGCAACTCGACGAATTTTTCGTCATTATCTTCACACAGTTGCCGGAAAATTCGTTCATTGAGGGCATGGCGTTTGATATAATTGATGACATCAATGGCTACCTGCAAACACTTGCTCAGTGGCTCGCTGAGTTTCTTCGCAGCCAAGTGTTGTCGATGAATGACACAATGAACAGCAAATACAGATGGATTTTACCTCTTCAGAAGAGAGACGAAACCCTTATGTTGGCCGACCATTGCTCTTGACTCACTCGATATGTAAATTAGGCTGCTCAGCCGTTAATATGCATGAGGAAAGTATATACTTTCAGACGTTCAATCATCTGGCAGGAAGGTATACGTTGCTGACGATAGCTAATAAGCTTCAAACTAGTACAGCGTTCCTTTGTCAGTGTTGAACAAATGAGCAACGATGGTTGCTAGACACTGTACGGCTTAATACGGGATGTTTGTTTACATGGCCTCAGCCGGATGGCTGAAACAGGTAAAAGGGTAAAAGAGTAAACACACCGAGCATTATAATAAATGTTCAGTGAATCCATACGTACACATATATATGTGTGCATGTATGTATATATATATACATACTACTGTACGTCTGTATACATATATGTATGTACGTATACATACTTATATTTAAGTAACAGCCGTACTAAGAGTTAGAAATGAAATTTCGTTTAATTTTTTTCCGTTTATATATACATGCATTTATATTTAAGTGTGTAAGGATGTTAATATGATCTATGTGTTATTTTTTGGTAAGGAGAAAAATTTTGTCGCCAGATTTTATTACCTAGGGAAATTAAATACCACACCTCTGGCTGAAAGCTCGCCGGGTTCTCAACCTCATCAAACACTAACGCCGCCCTGTGTGTGTATATATGTGTGTGAATGTATGTATGTATGTATGTATGTGTGTGTATGTTCACCACCATTGCTTCTTTTTGTTGTCATTTCTGTTGAAGTAGTCCTTACTTTCATTCTCTTTGATTTCTTTTGATTTTCTTTTATCTCCATAGGGAATTCGGTGACAAGCTTCTTTTATTTATTTTTTTCGTTTTCTTCATTCAAATCCATTCACACTGGCTGTCTAAGAGACGTACAAATATGACTTATAAAACTTACCAAACTAAAGGGGCTTCTAGCGCCCCCAAAGTTTTAAACGCCCCCTAACGCCCCCTTACTGCATAACACCCCTCTGGAGCTACGAAACGCCCCCCAGGGGCAATATGCCGCCCCCCCCCGTTGAGAACCTTTGATCTATATATAAATCTTAGCGACTTCTGTCTGTCACATAATGTGGTGGTCGTAATGGTGATGGTGGTGGTCGTAATGGTGATGGTGGTAGTGGTAGTAAATCTACCAATTCTTCCATTCACAGCACCAAGTCTTCAGCAATGTGCTGCTGACATTTTATTTTCATTTATACAACAAGTATTACTCTCTTGATTATAATTTCCTCACAATAACAAACTAACTTTTCACAGATCTAACACTGTGTTTACTAATTCACAAATGTTTTTATCACTGTCGATTAATTAAGACTCATCAATACTTCTTATTCATTAATGTCTGACATCTAATCTCCAGATTTAGTATCAATCATTTATAGCATGTAGAATGAAATCTCTAATCCAGAGATTTCAGATTAAATTGAAGAACATTTTAATTATTATTATCTTTTGTGTATGTATGTATATGTGTGCCTGTCTGTGTGTGTCTCTGTATGTATGTATGTATGTATGTATGTATGTATGTATGTATGTATGTATGTATGTATGTATGTATGTATGTATGTATGTATGTATGTGTGTGATTGTGTGTGTGTGTGTGTTTTGTAGGAGCCCGCGTTGTATGTGTGTCAGTGCATGGATGTTTGAGCGTACTTACACTCAAACATCTATGCACTGACACACATACAATGAGGGAGAGAGAGAGGGGGAGAGAGAGAGAGAGAGAAGAATGCTTGTGCATGAATGCACGTATATGAGTGGGTATATATATATATATATATATATATATATATACGTTATTCCGGGTTGAATCGGAGGTAACCACAGTAAGTAAGGTACTCAATACATAGCAGAGTATAAAAGTTTTAATATAGATGAGATTCTACAGGACTAGAACTGTTTCATTCATTAGAAATCATCAGATTCCTGATGATTTCTAATGAATGAAACAGTTCTAGTCCTGTAGAATCTCATCTATATTAAAACTATACATATATATATATATATATATATATATATATATATATATATATATATATATATATATAGGAACCAGTAAGACCCCGACAGCTGAGCTCAAGCCGTTTCGACGGCTAATTCTGAGAATTAGCCGTCGAAACGGCTTGAGCTCAGCTGTCGGGGTCTTACTGGTTCCTATTACCCACTCTTCTACCCCAAGTATTGAGTACTTTTGTGCGTTATGGTCCACCTGATTCCTTACCACATTTCCTTCGTTATATATATATATATATATATATATCATCATCATCATCATCATCATCATCATCATCGTTTAACATCTGTTTTCCACGCTAGCATGGGTTAGACGGGAGTTGTCCCACTTGAGGCAAGATTGGTCGGGTGACCGTGTCTCGCACGTATAGGACTATCTGGCAGGTTTTCTATGGCTGGATGCCCTTCCTAACACCAACCACATTTACAGTGTGGACTGGGAACTTTTTACCGTGTTACCTACACGACCACATTACAGCGTGGGCTGTGTGTTTTTTTTGTCGTGACACCTACACGATCTCGATCTGATTATCTCATTTATTTGGACTGGATGTTGTGGTACCAACTTTACAGAGAAAGGGTGATGTTGGTGGGAGTGGGAGGATAGAGTAGGGGTGGTGGATTGGGGTGTATATTTGGTTAAGAGGTGCCTACTGACTCTAGGTTTCGCTTTGTACATAGGCAAGGCGGGTCTTCTGTATGACTGCGTAACACCAAAGATCTCGGTCCAGTGACATTGTCTTAGAGAGGTTGAAGTGTGTAAGGTCGGAATTTATCAGATCGTCCCAGGTTTTTCTGGGTCTACCTACTCCGTAACTACCATATATATATATATATATATATATATATGTATATATATATATAAATACACACCCACCCTTGCAAGCAGGGAAAAGCGGACGTAAAATGTCGATGATGATGATGATGATGACAGACACACACACACACACACACACACACACACACATATATATATATATATTCCAAGAGATGTCAACATGAATGGACCTGTTATTCTTATCTAAAGACATTTTTTTCCAATTCCAAACCACCCGTCCCTTCAATCTATCTTAGTTCTCATTCTTTCTTCTGATGAAGGACTAGCGTCTGAAACGTTAAGACCCTCTTCCTTCTATATCAAGCGTTAACCTAATATATTCCTTCCATATACAGTACCGATTGTGTTGTTATGTGCAAGGTTAGGAGTCGTAGAGTAAGAAATTTAAATGGTATTTCTATTAAAAATGTTACTATATTTATGTGCTGGGGGGAAATGTTTCATAATAAGGGAGAGAAAGATCTTAGCTAATGGTGTGGCCACCTCCATATTATATAGTGGGTTATACCATATAATGCGTCGGGATCTATTTCTTCTAGGTCTATTCTCGTACTCGTATTATCTTCGTTTTTTCCGTTCATTACCAGAGAACGTCTCCACGAACCACCTAATAGAATATTAGTCTACGACTTCATTTATACCATAAACGTGGTTTTATCTTTGCGTGTAATTGTTTTTCACCGCACCAAATTATGACGTATTATCTTCCTTTTTTTTCCGTTCTTTGCCAGAGAACGTTTCCACGAACCAAAGTATCGTCTTCCTGTCTTCCTTCGGTTGCAACGTTTTTTGAAATATTTACATCTGAGTTCACAGATTGACTTTTTTAGTTTCAGATGATCCCGTTAAGGGTGAAAGCAGCGATTCTTTGCTTAAACTTTAATCTGTTATTTGAATAAATATTTGCTCTACAGTTCTTATATATATGATATATATTTACCCTTATCGAGCCCTCTTTGGATTTTAGTCTTCAAATGTATTATTATCACTATATATATATATATATATATATATATATATCGAAAATTAAATTAAGGGTGTCATGTCCGATAGACATGCACCATATCCACTGTAGAATATGCTCAAATATTCCAATGAATAGATCCGAGCATTTTATATCTACTAGAAATTGATTGACATATATATATATATCTAAAGAAGGTGCATGCCTTAGTGGTTAGAGCATTGGGCTTGCAATCGAAAGGTTGTGAGTTCAATTCTCGGACCGGGTGTTGTGTTGTTTCCTTGAGCAAGACACTTTATTTTACATTGCTCCAGTTTACTCAGCTGTAGAAATGAGATGATAGGACTGGTGTCCCTATCATTCCACTGCAAAGTGGTCGTGGAGGTGCCATGGCAAAAAAAGCATACAGCCCACACTGTAAAGTGGACGTGTAGGCGCCACGGAAAAAAAAGCACCAGCACTCACTGTAAATGAGGTTGGTGTTAGGAAGGGCATCCAGTTGTAGAAATCAAGCCAGAATCAGTTCCTGTAGGAGCAAGACAAGGTCAGCCAACCGGACACTGCCCACAACAGGGCAACCCATCTAACCCATGCTAGCGTGGAAGAACGGACGTAAAACGGTGATGATGAAAATAAACACATGAAACAATCACAGGGAATAATTTGTAAAAATGTGCAAGCACACACAGCTAGGTAGGTAACTAATTCAAGTTTAACTAGAACTTTAAATATAGATACCTTTTAAAATGATTAATCTTCCTTGTATATATTTCATTAAAGAAATATATTTCACCATCAATCAGTAAATCACAGTAGTCAAATCCCGGATTTTCAACAATTATACAATAATTTTACAAATTCAACAATCATTTTACAAATTATTCCCTGTGATATGTTTATTTTAGATATATATATATATATCAATCAATTTCTAGTTGATATATATATATATATAATTTTTCTTTTGCAATATATATACAGATGTGTTGGTATCTGTGTTTCATCACATACATATTAATTTATATATATATATATATAAATTACAGAATAATCAAAACTATGTTCA
Organism: Eledone cirrhosa; assembly: GCA_964016885.1. NCBI lineage: Eukaryota > Metazoa > Mollusca > Cephalopoda > Octopoda > Eledonidae > Eledone > Eledone cirrhosa. Next base: position 219,277,608 of record OZ024741.1, read on the forward strand.
AAGCATTTTATTGCTGACAATCGTTTCTTCCAAACTTTCGTTTAGAATCATTGGATCACTAGCAAAGTTTAGACATAATTAACCTCCTATTCCACAGAACAATCGTAATGCTACCCCTAACAACTATGCAACTACATAACATATTAACCAGCAAGTAAACAACCAGAATAACTGTAACTGTAGAACAAATAGAATCTGTCCCTTAGGAAAAAATTGCTTAATCAAAGACATCATTTACTCATGCACAATCAATACAAACAACACTTCAAACACATATATCGGTTCTACTTCGAACTCCTTCAAGACGAGATATAACTCGCATCTCCACACTTTCAAAAATCGCAATCTAGCCAACTCCACTTCTTTATCTAAATACATACACTCTCTGAAAACTAAGAATAGACCATATACACTTCAATGAGAAGTAATAGATAAGGCCGCATCGTATAAACCACCGTATAAATTATGTAACCTCTGTCTTCTAGAGACTCACACTATAATCTATTCTAAGCTAAACCTTTTAAATAGAAAATGAGAAAGTTTTTCCATGTACCAACACTACCACCGACACTCTTTCCACAACTTCAAACCTAGCTGATACTATATAACAATGTCAGATCTGGATTCCTCACCACCATTAACACTTTACCTCTAGGTTTTATTAGCATATAATCACCCCCACAGCATCACATTCTATGATCAGCTCATTCCTATACTTACCTCCTATTTATCTCAAATCCTATACTCTACAATAACTATTAGGAATAAACATAAAGTTACCACCATTTATTATAACTACAATAACTTCCTTACTAATATTTTATTCATTTAATTAATATATGGGTAGGTAGTGATAAAATGAGACCTTTAAGGTATTATATGGAAAAAAGATTTTATTTAAAATTAAATATATAAATTTTAAAATAAATAGCATTATATAAAAGGATTCACTTATAACATAACATATTGTATATTAACACATAGAATGTAACTATCTGGAGTTGTAAACAACTATACATTTTTCTCTTATATACAAATTAATCGCCAATTACCTCCCCTTTCACATTAGCTCCCCTTAGTATAGATCTCTAATCACTTCCTCAAATTAAACCATTAGACAAATCACTCCAGAACAACTCGAACCCTTGATAATATTGTAATAGGACCAATATACAATCCATAGTTGTCACTACTGATAAACATTCACTAAAATATAACCAATGTAATGGAAAGGAAAACCTTAATATTAATACTCTCAACACATGCATATTTGAACATTACCGGAACAATTATCACATTGCATCCACCATAAACTTCATAGAAACTGCTTTTCATACCCACTCATCTGTCTGCTTAATATGCTTTTATACCTGTATTGTATTATGTGATACCTTTGCCATACTGTGATATATATGCTTAGTTCCATTGCTTGTTTCTTACCTGGTTATTCTGTACATGCCTAATACCTCTGCACTCTTTCTATACGCCAGCATATGTACCGCTAATGTCCTGTCCTCGTTTTGCGAGTAACTTTCTTCTTTAATTCCTCTATAATTGTTGTATTAGAGTTACGCCCCTGGAGTTCAAATCGCGCAGAGGTTAACTTTGCCTTTCATCCTTACGGGGTCGATAAAATAAAGTACCAGTAATGTACAGTAATTGCTGGCCTTGTGCCAAAAGTAGAAACAATTATTATTATTATTATTATATATATATATATATATATTTATAGGAAGGACCCTTCAGTTGTGTCAAAGACATGGCAACCTCTCTTGTGTTGGTGATCTCCACAATAAACTGTCAGAGCTAGTGAAAATATATGATATTTTCTAAAATACACAGTGACTGACTTGCCTGATTTGCATATTAGCAGACTGGCTGATCAGTCAGATCTGCATATTAGCAGATCAACTGATCAGCCAGATTTGCATATATCTTCACTAGCTCTGACAGTTGGCAGGTGAACAGTGAACTGTACTGATGAAGGGTATTACCCAGAAACATTAGTGTCTGCAGTTCTGTTTATATGCCAACACAAGAGCAAGAATGAGGGGCTTGTTTGCATAATTGCAAACGAATTGAATATTATTATTAATATTCGAAAAATTCAGATTACATTTATTGTAGTCAGCCATGTGGAGGGATAATTTTTTTATTTTTATTATATATATGTATATATATATAAGAAATAAGATTTCGCTTCAAGCATAGCTTTATACAATATGCATAGAAATTTCATATTTCTAAAGAAATACGGTTTTAGGATGTTAGGATGTTAGCTATGCAAACACCGTGGGTGGGTGGGGGCGGGGGACAACCGTCTATGCATTTCAGTTGAGCCAACTTATGCAGCTTCATATGCAAATGAGATTAATCACCTCATTTACAGAGACGAGAAAACTATATATTCTCGACTGTTTTCAAGTCCAGCAGTAGCAAGTGGTGGGAGGGACCGCCCTGACGAAGGCCAGTCAAGCCTGAAATGCATTAACGGTTGTCCCCCTTGCTTCTGCTGGACACCACCAGAAGGCATTAGCCCCCTTGTTATTTGCATAGCTACGGCTTCCTAAAACCGTATTTCTTTAGAAATATGAAATTTCTATACATATATATATATATATATATATATATATATATATATATATATATATATATATATATATATATAATCATCATTATACAGGCATTGCCATATTCTGGATCAATTGTTATTCAAAGTTATCACCCTCATACATGTGCTGGAGGACCATGTCTCATTCTTCAATTCCATTGGCATAGTTTCAATGTTTGGAAGCCCTTCCTAACACCAACCACTTTATTAGCTACATTTTATCATGGCACAAGCTTTAGAGCAGTTGCTATATCCTAGACACAACTGAAGAATCCTCTTAACACTTTGCTTGGCATAGTTTCAATGTTTGGATGCACTTCCTAACACCAATCACTTTACTGGCCTTGTTTTATCATGGCAACAACACTAGCGGTGATTGTAAAGTTCTAGGCACAAATGAATTGCATTTTTTTTCTGTCTCCAAATGTTGTTTACATGTTTTATTCAACCATATTATTTATAAGTGGATTGGCAGTATCGGTAGAGAGTCGGACGCCATGCTTTACGGTTTGAGTTCAAATCCCTCCGAGGTTCACTTTGCCTTTCATCCTTACGGGGTCGATAAAATAGAGTACCAGTAATGTACTGGGTAATTGCTGGCCTTGTGCCAAAAGTAGAAACAATTATTTATAATTATCAACAATAAAATACCCATAATGCACTCTGTAGAGCATGGTAATGTATGTAAGCATGTTGTGGTGTAATGACCAAAAGAATATGATAATGACTGAAAGAATACGATCGCGAATACAAGCGGCCCAAATAGAGTGTCTCCAAAAGGTCTTTGGAGTAACATTACTCAGTAGAGTGCGTAGTTTGGAGATCAGAGATCAGAGATCACAGCTCTGACACTATGGGTATCAAGTTAGAATGTCTCAGGAAAGAATCACTGGACAGATTTTACAAGTAAAACCAATCAACAGGAGAATCAGGGGTAGACCCTGATCAAAATGGTTGGATAACATCCAGGAGCTGGGTTGGGGATCCAGCCAGATCAATTGGAGATGGTTGCTTCTGTCACGACCTGCTTGAAGGAATGTTTGAGGACTCTGCCCCTACAACCCTCTCAGGAATAGGTGAGCATAAAAGAAGATGTGGTGCCCCTGACTAGTCTTCAAGGGCAGTAGCTCCGATTAAGTATTTTAGCCCTTAAAACATATGTTAATGATGCTGATGATGATGATGATTTAAGATTACTTAAGTGTATAAAAGAAGTTATCTGCTCAGATTAAGTAAATAGACTCTGATAATTGTAAACAAAAACAATAGAGCCAGTCATACTATAATCTCTTCAAATATGATTAGATTTAAAATGGTTTACTAATCTTATAAACTCCGCATGAACATGAAAAGTTATAAACATAGGTATTGCTGTACAAGGCAGTGAATTAGAACAATGGATAGAATAATTTGTGGTGTTCGTTCTGGCTCTCTATACACTCTGGGTTCAAATCTTGCTGGGGGATGATGGTATAGAGGGACTTGATGTCGAGTGTGAAGAGTGCTGGGTCGTATACACAATCATTGAAAAGCAGATGTACTACAGATGATAATGATGATGATGATGATGATATATATATATATATATATATATCCAGGGAGTGTAACTTTGAGTTACTGTAGGTTCACCCGGGTGAGCACTCGATGTTTAGGTTCACTTCAGTGTCGAGGTGTAGAGCTAGACAGAGTGTATTATCGTGAAATAAAATAACAAGGACGATTGGTTACTCCTTCATTGCATTTAGCGGTTGGTGACGCGTGTTTCACCACTGATTAGCTGAAGGTTTGATCTATATCGATCTAGCCCGACTCTGTAATCTGCGGCTCATCAGACCCCTTACAATGGTATATATATATGTATATATATATATATATATATATATATATATATATATATATATATATATATATATATATATATACATATATATATCATCATCATCACCGTTTTACATCTATTCTTCCATGCTAGCATGGGTTAGACGAGTGTTGTCCTGTTGTGGGGAATGTTAGGTCAGGTTACCATACCTTGCTTATACGGAACTGATTTTGGCTTGGCTTCTACAGCTGGATGCCCTTCCTAATGCCAACCTCATTTACAGTGAGTACTGGGTGCTTTTTGTTGTGCTGCCTACATGACCAAATTACAGTGTGGGCTGGCTGCTTTTTATCATGACACTTACATGACCACATTACAGTGTGGGCTGGGTGTTTTTTGTCGTGATACTTACATGACTACTATACAGTGAGAGGGTGTGGTGGGGTGGGGGTGGGAGCTTACTGCCTATATGCTTCAGCTTTGGCCTGTGCCCGTGGCAAGTCGAGTCTTCTGTATTACTGCATAATGCCAGAGATCTCTGTCCTGTTTTATCGCCTTTGAGAGGTGCAGTTGGGCAAGGTCAGCTTTTATCACCCCATCCCAAGTCTTCCTGGGTCTTCCCACTCCAAGGCTTCCATCGACTTTGTCTTAGTTTGTTGAATTTCCATTATTTTACAGAACCTGTATTTTTAAAATACAAGTCTATATATCAGAGCACACCACAATGAGTTGTTAGTGGCAAAAACAATAGTATGGGGATATATATATATATATATATATATATATATATATATATATATATATATATATATAATTCTGGTTTGGTCGAAAAGGTAAACGGTCGACAGGTTACAAATCAATGGGTTGTGCCATACAATCCATATTTGATTATGAAATATCGTTGTCATATTAATGTGGAAATCTGTAGCTCAGTGAAAGCTTGCAAATATCTATTCAAATATGTTTACAAAGGTCATGATCGGGCAATGATCAATGTCAGGAATAAGGAAGCGAACCAAGGAGATGAAGTTGGCAGGTTCCAGGATGTTCGCTCGATTGGATCTAGCAAAGCTTGCTGGAGATTGTTCGATTTTGATCTCAATGAACGCAAACCCAGCGGTTCACTTAGAGAATAGGCAAATGGTCTGTTTTCAGTACACTAGAAGAGGTGTCGAAAGAATCGCTAACACACCACTTCCTAAGATGGAATTGACTTAGTGGTTCAAGCATAATAGGGAACATGCTTTGAACCCGGATCAAAGGCAACTCTACTGCGATTTCCCTTCGCACTATACGTGGGATAAGAAGGGAAAGAAATGGAATGATAGAAAACAAAAGTTGAGATTCATGACTATTGGACGGGTTTGTAATGTCCATCCAGCATCTGGTGATGTGTTTTATCTCCGAATTTTGTTACATAATGATTTTTTGAGAGGTAAACAGAGCTTCGCTGATTTGAAAACAAACAATGGCGTGGAATATGAAACATACCAGGCTGTGTGCCAGCATCTGGGACTCCTTCAGGATGACGCTGAATGGAATAACGCCATGGAAGCTGCAAGAACAACACAGATGCCAGCTCAAATAAGGCAGTTGTTTGTCACAATTCTAGGATTCTGCAATCTTGCCGATCCAAGTGAGTTATTTGAACGCCATTGGGGAATTATGGCTGATGATTTTAGGAATCATCTTCAGGTCGATGATGAAAATTTTATAAAAGCTATTGTTTTGCTCAATATTGAGCAACTGCTTGAAGTTCATTTCAAATGTTTAACAGATTTCAATTTGCCAATTCCTGATGAAGAAATGCGGCAACGTGTCTTAACATTGAACATGAGATTGCAGCTTAGACGGTTCCCACTCGATCGGAGGGAACTATTCCAGTTTGATCCACTGGAACAGCAACGTATTGTGGATGAACGTATGCAAATGTTGACCCAATCTCAGAGAGAAATGGTCGATGGCGTTCACCACTCAATTTCCACTAATGAGCAACTTTGTGCTTTCATAGATGCTCCAGGAGGCACCGGAAAGACATTCTGTTTCAACACTATGTTATCGGCAGTCAGGGCTCAGAGGAAGATTGCTCTCCCTGTGACCACCAGTGGGATCGCTGCCACTTTGCTGAGTGGTGGAAGGACCTTCCACTCATGCTTCAAGGCTCTATTGGCTCCAGATGAGTTGAGTGTCTGTAACATTACAGGACAAACTGAACTCGCGGGCCTTATACGCAATACGTCTCTGATTATTTGGGACGAGGGTCCAATGGCACACAGATATTTGCTGAAGGCATTGGACAGAACTTTGAGAGATATCTGCGGTATGACCTGCCATTCAGTGGTAAGACTATCGTTCTTGGTGGTGATTTCAGACAGGTGCTACCAATTGTTAGGAATGCTCAAAGAGCGCAAATTGTCGATGCATCCCTGTTGTGGTGCCATTTCAGAGTTTTGCGATTACACGATAATATGCGACTTCGTATGTTCGGGCAAAATGAAGAGGCTGAGACATATGGCCGATGGTTGATGCAGTTGGGAAACGATGAATTGCCACACGTTGGTGATAATCAGACTGTAAGAATCCCAGACCATTTGGTCATGCCACTGGACCGCCAAGCATTGATCAACAGGGTGTTCCCTAATTTGAATGCTTTTTGGCAGAATATCTCCTGGATATCAGAACGCGTTATTCTAACTCATACGAATGCAACGGTCGATGAAATAAATTCACAAGTAGCCGGAATGTTTCCTGGAGAGGAATGGTTAACCGTCAGTGCGGATGCAATGGAGCCTAATCAGCAGAACAATATGAATGTTCCGACTGAGTATCTGAATTCACTTCAAATACCCGGATTTCCCCCACATATTTTGAGGTTGAAAAAGGGTATGCCGATTATATTGCTTAAAAATATCAATCATAAAATGGGTCTTTGCAATGGTACCAGATTGATTGTTGAGAGATTGATTAACGGAAGAGTTTTAGAAGCTAAACTCCCAGGCAGAGAGGAATCGGTTCTCATTCCGAGGATCATGCTGAGACCAAGTGAAGATCTGCTGCCATTCATTTGGCAAAGGAGACAGTTTCCCATCAATTTGGCCTTCTCCATGACTGTCAACAAGGCACAGGGACAGACTTTCAAGCGAGTCGGTGTCTACTTGAATGATCCAGCATTCAGCCATGGGCAACTGTATGTTGCTGCATCTCGAGTGTGTGATCCTGATGGTATAAAATTTGCAATTGATACCACTAACAGAGGAACAACCCTGAATATTGTCTATAATGAAGCTTTGAGCTGATGTATGCATATCTTTAATGCTATCAATAAGCGACGTAAATGATTCGGACATTGGTGTCCTTTTATCAGTATTGTGAGCTTTGACAGAGTTATCATTTATGTTCAATGTCATTTAATGTCGTTATGAGCAATAAAAACAAACAAGTATTGGTAAAAATTGCTTTCACTGCTATGTTGTGGAATAAATACCAACAAGTATTGGTAGAAATTGCCTTCACTGCTATGAATATTCGACGTAAATGATTCAGACATTGGTGTCCTTTGATCAGTATTGTGAGCTTTGACAGAGTTATCATTTCTGTTCAATGTCATTTATTGTCGATAATGAGCAATAAAAACCAACAAGTATTGGTAGAAATTGCCTTCAAATTTATCGCTTCTGATAGCGGTGGTAATAAAACCTCATGATATGCTGAGTCTGGCAAAAAGGTTGGATCCTATGGCCGGCCAGAGCTAGAGTAATATTGAAAAACGATTCTATTTTCTAAGTATAAGGATCCGCCATTTGGAGTTCAAACCAGGCCACCTCCCCGAGTTGAACTCTGGGCAACATTGACTGTCTATTACTCAGTGGCTAAGAGCCTTGAAATTACTGAATAAATTTTTGTGTCATATAATTTGTTGTTTTATTGTTATAGCTGACCACTTATAGATTAGCATGTTATCCATATCCATATTAATTTGGCATTTGTATAAACCATTTCAAGTAAATAGGGACCTTTTTTACATTGACGGACATCTTTTATATTAATTATCTATATCTATATCTACATATAATATAAAAGATTGGAACTTCCATCATCCTTTTGAGAAACGTGGAACAACCACGTCTATGCAATGATACACGTTTTACAGTCAGGCTGAAGATGAACCATCTCCTAAAGGTCACTATTCTAGGTGGGAGCACCTAGAATTGTTCATATACTATGCACAAACAGTACAACGAAGAATCTGGTATATCTGGAAGATTTTTTTTACGCCCCATAATAAGTGAATGCTTCAAAGCAGCATGCTCCACTTTTTCTCAGACACATCTCATATATACTTGATGATCATTCTCTATGGTGTACGGCCTTCAGCCAATATCTCCCAGTTCTCCATATCAACCTTCAGAGCTTTAAGATTATCTTTGATGGCATCCCTAAACCGCTTCTTTGGTTTATGCTGTGGCCTGCACCCCATAAAAATTTTTTATCAAGATCTGGATTTGTCAACCAACTGAAGTCACACAAGACAGGTAGAAATCGAGCCACTTATGAAATGGTTCTATTGCCATGTCCTCTGCAGTACATTTGCAATGTATGTGGCTTGATTAGACATGGAAGAATACATGACGTCACATGCCAGCCTGTAATGCCAGGAGACAGACAGTTCAAGTGTCACACCTGTGAACGTGCAATGTTCAATGAAGGGATAGCACACTTCTGACAAGACATAGTATTCAACACACACACACACACACACATAATTTATTCATAATATACAGTTATAATATACAGTTTGAATATTCAAATCACATACACACTGAACAAAAGTACATTTAAGATAATAAACATTCATATGTCCTTTATTTTTCTGCTGATTTCAGTTATTTAGCTGAAGCAAATTTAGAACACCACCCTTTAGTATTTACATTACTCTGTATATACTATAGTATATTCACGATATAGGTGGCAAATTGGCAGATTCATTAGAATGTCGGATAGATGCTTTATGGTATTCGTTCCGGCTCTCTGCTCTCTGAGCTCAAATCCTACTGAGGTCAACTTTGTCTTTCATCCTTTCAATGTCGATAAAAAAAAGTACCAGTCTAGTACTGGGGTCGATTCTTCCTCTATATCTCTTTCTCATTCGATTCTTCCTCTGTATCTCTCTCTCACTTTCTATCTTTCTCTGGAAGAAAGCTGCTGTACTCAGGCTTGGAGAGAGATGGGCTCCACCAAGCTTAAGATGCCCAAGAAATGCCATATGTCAATATGGCATCCCTACAACTCTATCAGGAGTTACGGGGCCATACCATACATACATATTCACAGTAAAGGCTTTATCTCACATAATCTCGAATCTATAAGATTTTGATGACATTATTGTTTACTTTATGAATGATATCTTAATGTCAGTGTGAGCTGCAGGCTACAACCGCTTTGGAAAAAGGGAGAGAATTCGGGCTGGATACAGCTGGTTTAAATGTTAAAGGGTTAAAAGGTTTTTAGTAATGTTTTTGTTAAAGTCTGTTACATATTTTATTGATTTTTATTTGTCAAACTGCTAAGATATGAGACATAACTAACTAGCAACCTAAATACAAACATGGGAACACACACACACTTTCATATGTAATGGACTTATATATACATATATATGTATATATCATCATCATTATTTAATGTCCATTTTCTACGCTAGCATGGGTTAGACGGATTGTCACATTATGAGACAAGTCAGATATGTATTTTGACTTGCCCTTCCTAACACCAATAATGTTACAGTGCAGTCTGGGTGCTTTTTATCATGGCACTAACACAACTACTTTACAGTGTAGACTGAGTGCTTTTTGTCATGTCACCAGCACGACCACCTTACAGTGTGAACTGGGTACTTTTGTTGTTTCACCAGCTCATACATTCTATACTTAGCTTGGTTTCTATGCCTGGATACACTTCCTATTGCTAAACACTTTACAAAGTGTACCAGGTGCTCCACAGACAGATGGTTTTCCAAATTGAGAAAAGCTTTTTGTCATGACGCCTGCATGATTACTTTACAGTGTGGACTGGGTGCGTTTGTTGTGACACCTACACAACCACTTTACAGTGTGGGCTGGGCTCTTTTGCCATGGCTCCAGGGCACTTTATGGAGGGGGTTGGGAACTATACAAATTAACTATTTTTAGTTATAATATATTCATAGCATCAAACAGAAAATCTCTAAACAAAACATCAACAATTTAATAAGTACTCGTAATAATAGAAATCTAACAATCGTAAACTATAATTAATTGTCTTTAACTTAACATAATCATCTTATAGAATGTTATTGAAAGATCATAGCCATTATGTGTGATAGACGGACAAAAAGATTGTACAGTTATTATCATACAGCTTTTATTGGAAGGCAAATTAGTAAACATATTCATGTTTATAAAATAACATTATTCAATATTTAATGTATGCATGCCAGGAAGTAAAAAGCATAAAATACGAATAATATCAAACTGCCTGAAATTGCTCCTGATTCTACAATACAATGATGTTTAGTTTAAACTTTATATTTTTCTAAAAAATTTTCATTATAATTTTATGTAAAAACCTTTGTTAATTTATGTTCCAAACACTGGTTTAATAATGAGAAACTTAGTTATATTACAGAATCCATCCAAATACTTGATTATTTTCAAAATTATTTGAAAACTATAGGCAGTGTCTTTCACTTAAAATATGGTAATGAAAGGGTTAAACAGCATAGACAGTGTCTTTTATTAGAAATATAGTCATGAAAGGGTTAAACAACATAGACAGTGTCTTTCATTAGAAATATGGTCATGAAAGGGTTAAACAACATAGACAGTGTCTTTCATTAGAAATATGGTAATGAAAGGGTTAAACAACCTAAGGAGTGTCTTTTCATTCTAAAAGATGAACAGCTTCACAATTCATGAAGAAATAATCAAACAAAGGTTATATATAAATGAATAAGATATATGGGCAAAGACAGGGAAACGAACAAAGACAGGCAGTTCCATCTCATCACTTGCTAAAGATATGTTATTTCATTGCTTTAACCCTTTAGCATTTAAACCAGCCGCATCTGGCCAGATTCCTCTCACCTCTTTCTGTTCAAATCAGGCGTAACTGGCTGCTCATACTTATCTTATGGTATTGTTCTCAAAATAAAAAAATATTAAAATATCATAGATTTGATATTATGTGAGATAATTATGTGAAATAATTAAATGAGGAGAATAAATGGGAAAAAGATAGTCTGCCCCAAATCGATCCAATAGAAGGACCAGCGGTGCAAGTTAAAGGTAGTATAATAAGTAAGGCAATCAAAGATATGAAGACAGGCAAGGCAGCTGGGCCCTTGGAGATAGTTGCTGAGATGTTGAAGGCATCTGGTATGGTGGGACACACTACAGTCACCCGCGTAGTTAACCAAGTAATACAGAATGGGGTCATACTGAAAGACTGGCGTAGCAGCGTCATCATTAACTGCTACAAGGGTAAAGGGGATGCTCTAGATAGAGGAAACTATAGAGGCATTAAGTTAGTTGACCAGGTCATGAATGTCACAGAAAGAGTTATAGCGTAACTAATCAGAGAGTAAATTGATCTAGATGAAATGCAGTTTGGGTTTGTGTCAGGTAAAAGTACCACAGACGCTCTTTTCCTTGTACGACAACTACAAGAGAAGTACCTAGATAAAAGTAAACCCCTCTACTTAGCTTTTGTAGACCTGGAGAAAGCCTTTGACAGAGTCCCCCGCTCCATTATCTGGTGGGCTCTTAGAAAACTAGGTGTAGATGAATGGCTTGTGAGAGCTATACAAGCTATGTATAATGAAACTGTTAGTAAGGTTAGAATTAACAATGAATATTGTGAAGAATTTAGTGTAAAAGTTGGCGTTCATCAAGGCTCTGTCCTTAACCCCCTCCTATTTATTATTGCCCTTCAGGCTATAACAGAGGAGTTCAAGACAGGCTGCCCATGGGAACTCCTATACGCAGATGATCTAACGCTCACAGCTGAATCAATGGCTGAACTAGAGAAGAAATTTGAAACATGGAAGCATGGCCTAGAATCAAAAGGCCTTAAAGTTAACTTGTCTAAGACTAAAGTTCTAGTTTGTAGAAAGGAAAATAGGGCACAGGTGTCCTCAGGGAAATGGCCATGCTCAGTGTGTAGGAAAGGAGTAGGCAGAAATTCCATTTTATGTTCCAAATGCAAAGTATGGGTACATAAAAGATGTAGTGGGATCACAGGTAAACTATCTAAGAACGTAGACTTTATATGTGGCCGATGCTCAGGTGCAATAAGTAGCAAGTGTCCACAGGATACTAGCTCCTTCTATTGCCCAGATGGTTCTATAGAAATAGTAGACACTTTCTGTTACCTGGGTGATGAAATCAGCAGTGGAGGAGGGTGTTCTGAAAGTACAGTAGCCAGAGTCAGAACGGGATGGAAAAAGTTCAGAGAGCTTATACCGCTGTTGGCCACAAAAGGTTTCTCTCTAAAAATGAAAGGCAGATTGTATGATGCTTGTATACGAACAGCAATGCTGCATGGCAGTGAAACATGGGCATTACGTGCAGAGGACCTGCGCAGACTGGAAAGGAACGAAGCATGCATGCTCCGTTGGATGTGTAATAGTAATATATGTGAACGGCAAAGCATAAATGAACTAAATGAGAAATTAGGAATAGGAGGTATCAGATGCTGTTTACTTGAGAGAAGACTACGTTGGTATGGCCACGTGATGTTCATGAAAGACGACAGCTGTATAAAAAAGTGCAGGGCGATCAAAATTGATGGTAGTTATGGAGTAGGTAGACCCAGAAAAACCTGGGACGATCTAATAAATTCCGACCTTACACACTTGCACCTCTCTAAGACAATGTCGCTGGACCGAGATCTTTGGCGCTACGCAGTCATACAGAAGACCCACCTTGCCTATGTACAAAGCGAAACCTACAGTCAGTAGGCACCTCTTAACCAAATATACACCCCAATCCACTACCCCTACCCGATCCTCCCACTCCCACCAACACCAGCCTCTCTCTGTAAAGTTGGTACCACAACATCCAGTCCAAATAAATGAGATAATGAGATCGAGATTGTGTAGGTGTCATGACAAAAAACACACAGTCCACGCTGTAATGTGGCCGTGTAGGTAACACGGTAAAAAGTTCCCAGTTCCACACTGTAAATGTGGTTGGTGTTAGGAAGGGCATCCATCTGTAGAAAACCTGCCAGATAGTCCTATATGAGCGAGACACAGTCACCCGACCAACCTTGACTCAAATTGGGACAACTCCCGTCTAACCCATGCTAGCATGGAAAATGGACGTTAAACGATGATGATGATGATGAAAGTGTGAGCGAATGACGGTTCCCTCAATCTGATCCCTCACAAAGGGACAGCCAGTGCTACCCATGCTAGCGTGGAAGATGGACATTAAACGACGATGATGAAAATATAATAGTAATTATAATGAATGAAATTATTGTGTACAGTGCTCTGGTGCACTACAACTCATCAAAGGTGCATGTATAGTACATAGAATAATATACAAATGTCAGGGAAGTGAATAATGTATGAGTCATGATATACATGTGTGCGTGTGTATGGAGGGGAATATTAGGTGTAGTGTTGGCGAATCTCAGGAAGCATGGAGGTTTTAAAGGATGCAGTGTCTCGACAGCTAATAACTGATGCAGGTAGTTTGTTCCATGGAGGTTTTAAAGGATGCAGTGACTCGACAGCTAACAACTGATGCAGGTAGTTTGTTCCATGGAGGTTTTAAAGGATGCAGTGACTCAACAGCTAACAACTGATGCAGGTAGTTTGTTCCATGGAGGTTATAAAGGATGCAGTGTCTCGACAGCTAATAACTGATGCAGGTAGTTTGTTCCATGGAGGTTTTAAAGGATGCAGTGACTCGGTAGCTAATAACTGATGCAGGTAGTTTGTTCCATGGAGGTTTTAAAGGATGCAGTGACTCGACAGCTAACAACTGATGCAGGTAGTTTGTTCCATGGAGGTTATAAAGGATGCAGTGTCTCGACAGCTAATAACTGATGCAGGTAGTTTGTTCCATGGAGGTTTTAAAGGATGCAGTGACTCGGTAGCTAATAACTGATGCAGGTAGTTTGTTCCATGGAGGTTTTAAAGGATGCAGTGACTCGACAGCTAACAACTGATGCAGGTAGTTTGTTCCATGGAGGTTTTAAAGGATGCAGTGTCTCGACAGCTAATAACTGATGCAGGTAGTTTGTTCCATGGAGGTTTTAAAGGATGCAGTGTCTCGACAGCTAATAACTGATGCAGGTAGTTTGTTCCATGGAGGTTTTAAAGGATGCAGTGTCTCGGTAGCTAATAACTGATGCAGGTAGTTTGTTCCATGGAGGTTTTAAAGGATGCAGTGACTCGACAGCTAACAACTGATGCAGGTAGTTTGTTCCATGTTTCAGCAACTCTGAGCATGAAAAAATGTTTCCGAAAGTCATGGGAGCTGTGCTTTTTTCTGACTTTGTAGGCATGTCCACGTGTGTTAGACACATGGAAATCAAAAAGGTGCTCAGTGTTGTTGTTGGCAAGATGGTTAATAATTTTGTGGGTGTTTACCAAGTCAGTTGCCAGATGTCGGAGCATCAATTATAGAGCATTATAAATGCTAAAGGGTTAACATCCATACAACTGGCTCTAGTGCACAAGAGACAGTAACAAATGGACAAAGTACAAGATGATAGTCTTAACAACTATTTACAAATAAGAGAAAATTTGCCTGTAACCAATGAGGTAAAACTGAAAAGATATGAACGAGGCCCAGCATAATGATTGGCTAAGAAGAATGAAAAATGGAAGAGATAAAACCTATTACAGTCAGTAGGCATCTCTAACAAAATACACCCCCGTCCCACCACCCCCACCCCATCCACACCGCCCCTTTCAATGTAAAGTTATGTTGGCACCACAACATCCAGGCCGAAACAAATGAGATCGTGTCGGTGTCACGACAAAAAAACACACAGTCCATGCTGTAATGTGGCCATGTAGGCAGCACGGTAAAAACCTCCCAGCCCACACTGTAAATGTGGTTGGTGTTAGGAAGGGCATCCAGCTGTAGAAAACCCGCCAGACAGTCCTATGCGAGCAAGACAACCACTCTTGTCTCAAGTGGGAAAACTCCCGTCCAAACCCATGCAAGCGTGGAACATGGACGTTAAACGATGATGATGATGATGATGATAGAGAATATACAAACGTTAGTGTGTCTGTAGAGAGAAGAATGGTTAATTCTTCTATCAAAATATCTTATTGCGACCTTTTGCCGCTGGCTATATTCTTTTTTCTTTTTTGCAAGCAAATAGTCTTAAGTGATCACTAATGTTAAACTATAATCTGGAAATAATACATTACAACCTTAAGAACCACCAATACTACTACTACTACTACTACTACTACTACTACTTGTTATTATTATTTTTATTAAAGAGATCTTAAGTATTCTGTGAGGCTTGCTGATCTATGTCTGAGTAGAGTATTTTTACCATAATGGGGGCATTATATTAATAACTATGGGTGGTGGATTGGCAGTATTGGTAGAGGGTCGGACGCCATGCTTTGACGCATAGAGTTACGGCCCTTGCCATTCTGAGTTCAAATCCCGCCG
Organism: Eledone cirrhosa; assembly: GCA_964016885.1. Taxonomy (NCBI): domain Eukaryota; kingdom Metazoa; phylum Mollusca; class Cephalopoda; order Octopoda; family Eledonidae; genus Eledone; species Eledone cirrhosa. The sequence continues at coordinate 219,293,725 of OZ024741.1, forward strand.
TGGTTAACTTTGCCTTTCATCCTTACGGGGTCGATAAAATAAAGTACCAGTAATGTACTGAGTAATTGCTGGCCTTGTGCCAAAAGTAGAAACAATTATATTAATAATTGTTTCTACTTTTAGCACAAGGCCAGCAATTACCCAGTGTATTACTGGTACTTTATTTTATCGACCCCGTAAGGATGAAAGGCAAAGTTAACCACGGCGGGATTTGAACTCAGAATGGCAAGGGCCGTAACTCTATGCGTCAAAGCATGGCGTCCGACCCTCTACCAATACTGCCAATCCACCACCCATAGTTATTAATATAATGCCCCCATTGTGGTAAAAATACTCTTATAAAAATACAATTATATTAATAATTAACAATTATATTAATAACTAAGGTATGTTAGTAGTAGTAGTAGTAGTAGTAGTAGTAGTAGTAGTAGTAGTAGTAGTAGTAGTGGTGGTGGTAATAGTAATAGTAGTGGTGGTAATAGTAATAGTAGGAGGGTCAGTAGTAGTAGTAGTAGTGGTGGTGGTGGTGGTAGTGGTGGTGGTGGTGGTAGTAGTAGTAGTAGTAGTAGTAGTAGTAGTAGTAGTAGTAGTGATGGTGGTGGTGGTAATAGTAATAGTAGTGGTGTTAATAGTAATAGCAGGGGGGTCAGTAGTAGTAGTAGTGGTGGTGGTGGTGGTGGTGGTGGTGGTGGTGGTAGTAGTAGTAGTAGTAGTAGTAATAGTGGTGGTAATAGTAATAGTAGGGGGGTCAGTAGTAGTAGTAGTGGTGGTGGTGGTAATAGTAATAGTACAGGGGTCAGTAGTAGTAGTGGTGTTGGTGGTATTAGTAGTAGTAGTGGTGGTGGGGGGGTCATTAGTAGTAGTAGTAGTAGTAGTGGTGGTGGTGGTGGTGATGGTGGCGATAGTAGTAGTATGGTGGTGGTGGTGGAGGGTTAGCAGTAGTAGTAGTAGTAGTAGTGGTAGTAGTAGTAGTAGTAGTAGTAGTAGTAGTAGTAGTAGTAGTAGTAGTAGTGGTGGTGGTGGTGGTGAGGGTGGTGGTAGTAGTAGTAGTATTAATGGTGGTCATTAAATCTATCTCAGTGCATTACTGGTACTTTATTTTATCGATCTCAGAAGGATGAAAGGCAAAGCTAACCTCGGTGGGATTTGAACTCAGAATCTAAAGGGACGTAACTACATGCCACAAAACTTGTTGTCCAATGCTCTATCGATAATCAAATAAAAGAAAGAATAATAATTATGAGAGTCAAGTTATATTTAGTCAAGAAAATGTTCCTTTATATAAAGGAACATTTTCTTGACTAAATAAACAGTTCACCATATTTACTGCAAGTACAAGCTAAGAATTAAATTCTTTAGTACTTATTATTAGTAGTATATATGTACAGTTTTAATGTTAACAGCATTGTTCTTCTTCCCATCCGGTGCTTTTTGTCATGACACCTACACAACCACTTTACAGTGTGGACTGGGTGTTTTTTGTCATGACACCTACACAACCACTTTACAGTGTGGACTGGGTGTTTTTTGTCATGACACCTACACTACCACTTTACAGAGTGGACTGGGTGCTTTTTGACATGACACCTACAATACCACTTTACAGTGTGGACTGGGTCCTTTTGTCATGACACCTACATGACCTCTTTACAGTATGGACTGGGTGCTTTTTGACATGACACCTACAATACCACTTTGCAGTGTGGACTGGGTCCTTTTGTCATGACACCTACATGACCACTTTACAGTGTAGACTGGGTGCTTTTTGCCATGACACCTACAATACCACTTCACAGTGTGGACTGGGTCCTTTTGTTATGACTCCTACATGACCACTTTACAGTGTGGACTGGGTGCTTTTTGACATGACACCTACAATACCACTTTACAGTGTGGACTGGGTCTTTTTGTCATGACACCTACATGACCACTTTACAGTGTGGACTGGGTGCTTTTTGCCATGACACCTACAATACCACTTCACAGTGTGGACTGGGTCCTTTTGTCATGACACCTACATGACCACTTTACAGTGTGGACTGGGTGCTTTTTGACATGACACCTACAATACCACTTTACAGTGTGGACTGGGTCTTTTTGTCATGACACCTACATGACCACTTTACAGTGTGGACTGGGTGCTTTTTGACATGACACCTACAATACCACTTTACAGTGTGGACTGGGTCTTTTTGTCATGACACCTACATGACCACTTTACAGTGTGGACTGGGTGCTTTTTGACATGACACCTACAATACCACTTTACAGTGTGGACTGGGTCTTTTTGTCATGACACCTACATGACCACTTTACAGTGTGGACTGGGTGCTTTTTGACATGACACCTACAATACCACTTTACAGTGTGGACTGGGTCTTTTTGTCATGACACCTACATGACCACTTTACAGTGTGGACTGGGTGCTTTTTGACATGACACCTACAATACCACTTTACAGTGTGGACTGGGTCCTTTTGTCATGACACCTACATGACCACTTTACAGTGTGGACTGGGTGCTTTTTGCCATGACACCTACAATACCACTTCACAGTGTGGACTGGGTCCTTTTGTTATGACTCCTACATGACCACTTTACAGTGTGGACTGGGTGCTTTTTGACATGACACCTACAATACCACTTAACAGTGTGGACTGTGTCCTTTTGTCATGACACCTACATGACCACTTTACAGTGTGGATTGGGTGCTTTTTGCATGACACCTACATGACCACTTTACAGAGTGGACTGGGTGCTTTTTGCCATGACACCTACAATACCACTTTATAGTATGGGCAACAATATAAAATAACAACAATAATGAATACACTCCCTACAGCCTTAAAAAAGGGGTCACATTGGTTTATGTGGTCCTGGATTCTGTGCATTTGATATAATGGTTTCTGATTTAGGCATAAGGCCAGCAATTTTGGATGGAGAGGAAAGTCGATTAAATTGACTCCAGTGCATTACAGGTACTTTATTTTATCGACCCCATAAGGATGAAAGGCAAAGTTAACCTTGGCAGGATTTGAACTCAGATCGTAAAGGGCCGTAACTCTATGCTGAAAATTGTGTACAGTGCTGAGGTGCACTACTACTGGAAAATATAAGATTTATGAAGAATATAAGATTGTACTCAACTGGAATGCTTTTGATCATAGATCTGCTTGATCGGGGCAGACCCAGGGCTAAACAACAACAACCACCTGCTTGAAAAAAACATGAAAACAAAATAATGACAACAATAATAACAACAATAATCTCCTTAAGTGTTTAAATGCCTCATTAGGAGCATTAATCTATTTAGTATTACAGTTGTGATGTCTATGTTGATGTGAACAGGAATATGTGAGGTTGTGAATATGTGTGGGTGTGTGTCTGTGTGTGTGTGTGTGTGTGAGGGTGTGTGTGTGTGTGTGTGTGAGGGTGTGTGTATGTGTGTCTGTGTGTGTGTGTGTGTCTGTGTGTGTGTGAGGGTGTGTGTCTGTGTGTTTGTGTGTATATGTGTGTGTATGTGTGTATATGTGTGTGTGTTATTTTTTTATGTGTCTACGATTTAGTAAGCAGTCAAAATTCTGCTTGCCCCAAAGCTGTCGTGTGTATGTGTTTGTGTGTGTGTGTGTTATTTTTTTATGTGTCTACGATTTAGTAAGCAGTCAAAATTCTGCTTGCCCCAAAGCTGTCGTGTGTTTGTGTGTATGTGTGTGTGTGTGTGTGTGTGTGTGTGTGTGTTATTTTTTATGTGTGTACGATTTAGTAAGCAGTCAAAATTCTGCTTGCCCCAAAGCTGTCATGTGTTTGTGTGTATATATGTGTGTGTGTGTGTGTGTGTGTTATTTTTTTATGTGTCTACGATTTAGTAAGCAGTCAAAATTCTGCTTGCCCCAAAGCTGTCGTGTGTTTGTGTGTATGTGTTTGTGTGTATGTATGTGTGTATGCGTGTGTATTATCTTTTTATGTGTCTATACGTTTTAGTAAGCAGCCAAAATTCTGCTTGCTTCAACCGACGCAATTGATCAACTCAAGGTTCTATAACATATGCACTGCATGCGTTGCAAGCACGGACCCTTCGCCCCTGGTCTATATATGTGTGTGTGTTTGTGTATGTTATTGCATGTACATGTTTACAGTGTATGTGTGTTTATCTCTATATATGTGTGTGTTTATGTGTGTGTGTGTTTGTGTATGTTATTGTATATGTGTGCATGTGTGTGTTTGTTTATGCCTATATGTGTGCGTGAGTTAGTTTACATCTATATATATGTGTGTGTTAGTTTACATCTATATATGTGTGTGTGCGTTTACATCTATATATGTGTGTGTGCGTTTACATCTATATATGTGTGTGTTTACATCTATATATGTGTGTGTGCGTTTACATCTATATATGTGTGTGTTTACATCTATATATGTGTGTGTTTACATCTATATATGTGTGTGTGCGTTTACATATATATATGTGTGTGTTTACATCTATATAGGTGTGTGTGTGTGTGTCAGTTTACATCCATTTATGTGTGTGTGTTAGTGAACATCTATATAGGTGTGTGTGTGTGTGTGTGTCAGTTTACATCCATTTATGTGTGTGTGTTAGTGAACATCTATATAGGTGTGTGTGTGTGTGTGTGTTTACATATATATGTGTGTGTTTGTAGTAAGATCAGTCACGCAGGGTAACCTTGGTGTCTCTGATTTTTCTATTTATTCCAGCAGATTAAGACACGCATGTTATTGTTACTAATACATACATACATACATATATATACATACATACATACATATATATACATACATACATACATATATATATATACATACATAAATATATATATATATATATATATTTATATATATATATAGTAAAACCTACTACAGTCAGTAGGCATCTCTAACAAAATACACCCCCGTCCCACCACCCCCACCTCATCCACACCACCCCGTTCTATGTAAAGTTATGTTGGTGCCACACCATCCAGGCCGAAACAAATGAGATCGTGTAGGTATCACGACAAAAAAACACACAGTCCACGCTGTAATGTGGCCGTGTAGGTAACACGGTAAAAACCTCCCAGCCCCACACTGTAAATGTGGTTGGTGTTAGGAAGGGCATCCAGCTGTAGAAAACCTGCCAGACAGTCCTATGCGAGCAAGACAATCACTCTTGCCTCAAGTGGGAAAACCCCCGTCCAAACCCATGCAAGCGTGGAACACGGACGTTAAACGTTGATGATGATGATGATGATGATGATATATATATATACAAACATCTATTGTTACTATTATTGTTATTCGGTCTTTGGCGGACCGAGACGGACACGAGATAAGCGATTCCAAGCGGATGTGTGAGGCCTTTCGCCAGCACTTTGCTCGGTTGTTCGGGGAGAGTGGCGGGTCAGAGAGAGTAGCGGATTTCAGTCCCTACCTTGACGGCTTGCCGCGCATCTCGACGGTCGACGCTGAGCGCTGCGAAAGGCCGATTACTTCAGCCGAAATTCAGGACGCCCTTGTCGGCTGCATGAGGCGCAAGTCACCCGGCTTGGATGGCCTGCCCTACGAGCTTTACGTAAATATGCCAGACTTGTTCTCCGAACTCCTCGAAGCACTCTACTGTAACTGGCAGCAGAATGGGAGTATTCCCAGTTCTGTGAGCAGGGGAGTGGTGACGCTGATAAGGAAAGACGAGAACAAGAGGGATACATTAGACAACTTCAGGCCCATAACTCTGCTAAACACAGAGTTTAAGATTTTGGCCAAGGTGTTAGCAAAGAGATTGGCGCTTGTCGTCGAGGATTTGGTTGGGGAGGCGCAAACTTGCGCAATCTCAGCCAGGTCCATACACGACAATCTCCACCTCATGCGATACATCATAGAGAGGGTAGGGTGTAAACCTGGCTTCGGTGGGGCACTGATCAATTTAGATCAATCGAAAGCATTCGATAGGGTCGACCATCGGTATCTGGAGTTTGTCCTCAAAGCAGCTGGCTTCGGCCCTGTCTTTAGAAGCTGGATCGTTGCAATGCACAGCGGCACACGCTCGGTGGTCAAAGTTAATGGCCACCTCTCGGAACCATTTCGGCTCTCCCGATCGGTCCGTCAAGGGTGCCCTCTCTCTTCCCTTCTGTACGTATTGACTCTCGAGCCTTTACTGCGGAAGCTGGAGCTGTTGCAGGGCATCCCGCTCGAACCGGGACGCGGAAAGGCGGTGTCGGCTTATGCGGACGACATCACCGTGATGGTGTCGAACACCTCAGAAATCGAGGTGGTCGTCACCTTATTGAAAGAATATGAAAGGTTGACAGGAGCCAAACTTAACCCGGAAAAGTTGGTGGGCTTGCAGCTCGGAACTTGGAGAGGCAAGCCCATGCGTCCAACAGCGTCGTGGGGCGCTGGACGGACGGACCAGTAAAGTTGCTCGGGGTTTGGTTCGGACCAGACCTCCAGGTGGAAAAGAATTGGGACGAGGTAACGAGCAGAGTAGCCAGTCTCACCCAAAAATGGGCTGGGAGGAAGCTATCACTGAAAGGTCGCGCGGGGGTGGCGAATGCGTACATCGCGTCCGTCATCTATTACCGCCTAACCGTCGTGCCTTGCCCCCGTCCGCGCCTCGTCAAGTTGGAACGGCTCCTCTTCAAATTCTTGTGGAGGGGACAAGTTCCGTTGGTGAGGCGGTCCATCTGCTGCCAGCACCCTCTACGCGGAGGGCTGTGCATGCCGTGGCTAATGATGCGCAGACATGCGTTGAGGCTGCGACATCTCCAGATATTCTGCCTCAATGGTGAACAGGTGTGGTCGCCGTTTATCAGACGGGCCTTTCCGCAGCTCATTTCTTTGACTGAGCTGCAGTCCTGGGTCAAGAAGAGACCGAGACTGGGTGACTGGCACCTGGAATGTTGCCAGGCACTCACTGCCCTCTACCAAGCGGGCAATGCGATCAGTGGAACTTCCACTCTCGAGTTTTATAGAGGATTAGTGGGGGGCAAGTGCGATGACGCACTCGGAGAAGCTTCGGGCCTCGACGAAGTCGAACTGACCAGTCTGTACCGGAGGACTTTTGAGCCGGGGACGATGGACAATTTCCAGAAATCCCTCGCTTGGCAGTGCTACCGGGGGGCACTGCCGGTTCGGGATAAACTCTACAGGCACGGAAGTGCTGTCAGACGGACCTGCCCAAGATGCGCACAGAACGACGAAACCGTTCTGCACGCACTTGTCCAATGTCCGTGCATTACTGACTTGTGGAGTTATGTCGAACAGCTACTGTCGCGTGTGGAACGAATCCAGTTATCGGCCGAGTCCATAGTGAAGATCGAGCCGCCACCTTCCTTAGGTCAGGAAGAGCAGGACATTTTCCTCTGTCTGGTGGCAGTTGCGAAAGTGATTATATGGTGGACCAGGTTGAAAGGACTAAAGACAGACACTTTTCTTTTCGGCCAATCCCTCATCAACTTCTTCAAGTTTCACCTGGAAAGGAGGGTGAGGGTGGAGAGAGAAGTGCTGCCCCCCAGTACATTTGCTAAAAGGTGGGTGAATGTGGCGAGAATGGCTCGTGTGAATGGGCCTACTCTGACCATGCGCCTATAGGCTAGCTAACTTGAGGAGAGGGGTGCTCTCCTGGGTGCCCTAGAAGCGCAGGGTGGTTCAGGATTGGTGGGGTACCCGAATCACCCCAGGGTCGTCCACCCCCTATCGGGGAATTTATTTTGTTATATTTTGCATAGTTTATTTTATATTTTATATTTTCATTGTTAAATTAGTCTTGCCATTGTGCACTTTTACTCGACCTTATTGTAAACCCCCACTGTCCCTGTCTTTGTATTGTCCCCTACATGTCGGCCCTTGTGGCTAATAAATGAAATCATTATTGTTATTGTTATTATTTATGTTGTTCTGTTTCTCACGTAGATGTTATTAATTCGATGGACAACTGTTGATCAGCAATAATCGGTAGAGCGTCAGACACCCTGCTTTGAGTCATAGGGCTACGCTCCTTTATGTTCTGAGTTCAGCATTCTGAGTTCAAATCCTGCCTAAGTTAGCTTTGCCTTTCATCCTTAAGGATTCAATAAAATAAAATACCAGTAATACACTGGTTCCATTAAATCAACTTTCCCCTCCCTTTTAAATTGTGCCTAAAGCAGAAACAATTATTTCTTCTTTGCCCACTTATTCCTGAGAGTGAGGTGGGGGCAGAGTCCTCAAACATTCCTTCCAGTAGGTCCTGTCAGACTGATCTAGATACACTTTGTTATTTGTTTTATTTATTTACACCCAGTCCACACTGTAAAGTGGTAGTGTAGGAGTCATGACAAAAAACACCCAGTCCACTCTGTAAAGTGGTAGTGTAGGTGTCATGACAAAAGCACCCAGTCCACTCTGTAAAGTGGTCGGGTACGAGTCATGAAAAAAGCACCCAGTCCACACTGTAAAGTGGTCGGGTAGGAGTCATGACAAAAGCACCCAGTCCACTCTGTAAAGTGGTCGGGTAGGAGTCATGACAAAAGCACCCAGTCCACTCTGTAAAGTGGTCGGGTAGGAGTCATGACAAAAGCACCCAGTCCACACTGTAAAGTCGTCAGGTTGGTGTCATGACAAAAGCACCCAGTCCATACTGTAAAGTGGTAGTGTAGGAGTCATGACAAAAGCACCCAGTCCACTCTGTAAAGTGGTAGTGTAGGAGTCATGACAAAAGCACCCAGTCCACACTGTAAAGTCGTCAGGTTGGTGTCATGACAAAAGCACCCAGTCCATACTGTAAAGTGGTAGTGTAGGAGTCATGACAAAAGCACCCAGTCCACACTGTAAAGTCGTCAGGTTGGTGTCATGACAAAAGCACCCAGTCCATACTGTAAAGTGGTAGTGTAGGAGTCATGACAAAAGCACCCAGTCCACTCTGTAAAGTGGTAGTGTAGGAGTCATGACAAAAGCACCCAGTCCACACTGTAAAGTCGTCAGGTTGGTGTCATGACAAAAGCACCCAGTCCATACTGTAAAGTGGTAGTGTAGGAGTCATGACAAAAGCACCCAGTCCACACTGTAAAGTCGTCAGGTTGGTGTCATGACAAAAGCATCCAGTCCATACTGTAAAGTGGTAGTGTAGGTGTCATGAAAAAAATACCCAGTCATGCACTGGGGTCGATTTAATTGACTTTCTCTTCTCCCCAGAATTGCTGGCCTTGTGCTTGAATCAGAAATCATTAAAGGTGGTGAATTGGCAGTATCGGCAGGTCGAACAACATGCTTTGCAGCATAGAGTTATGGCCCTTTACGTTCTAATTTCAAATCCCTGCTGAGGTTAGCTTTACCTTTCATCCTTACGGGGTCGAAGAAATAAAGTACCAGTAACACACTGGGGTTGATATAATCAACTTTCCCCTCCCCATAAAATTATTGGTCTTGTGCCTTAATCAAGGCAGTATCGGTAGAAGGT
>OZ024741.1:219308157-219330657 GCA_964016885.1 Eledone cirrhosa
CCAGTATTGGACTGCTGTTATTCCATAGTTGTGAGGTATGTTTGTGTAGAGGTTTATTACGTCAAAGGAGACAAGAATTGTATTTGCACTTACTGTTTTAGGGAGGTGTTTCAGCATGTCAAGGTCATCTCGTATGTAGCTCTGTATATGTTGTAGAAAGGGTTTCAGTAGGATGTCCAGAAAGTTGCTAAGTCTGTGGGTTTCACATGTAGGGCCTGCTATAATTGGCCTGAGTTTTAGGTCTTCTGGTGGTGTTAGTTCAATGTAATTGTTGGTTGAGGTGTCACATGCATCGTTTATGGGTTTACATTTGTGAAGTTTCGGTAAGCCGTAAAAAGAGCTTGTATTGCATTTGAAGTGGCTTATATAGTTAAACTCTTTTGTGGTTAAGCTGTTGCGGTATTTATTCAGTAAGGTCAAAAGGTTCCCCATTGTTTTGGTGTGTTTGTAGTTTTCTGTTTGTTCATAGTATGTGTTGTTTTCTAAAATGTTAAGTGCGAGGGTCCTATAGTAGTCCGTATTCATAATGACAACAGTACTGCCTTTATCGGCTTCTTTGATAGTTATCTCAGGGTTGTTTCTAAGTATGAATAATTCTTCCCATTCGTGTGTAGATAGGTTTGATTTCGTGTGTTTATTTGTAATTTTTTCATAGGGAAAGTTGGTGATGTGTTCGCAGTACGTGTCCAGTGCTTTATTTCTTCCCTTTTGTGGGCAGAAATTGCTTTTATTTCTAACCAGTGATTCGTCTTCAGTGTTGGTGTCGTTGTGGAAGAATTCCGTTAGTCGCAGCTTTCGGCAGTATTCCATGATGTCATCCTTCATTTCGGGGAAGTTTGGTTTACGTGGTGTAGGTGTAAATTTCAGGCCCTTACTTAAAATGTTGATTTGTGTGTTGGTTAGAGGTGTCTTTGAGAGGTTGATTATTTTTGGTTTCTCCTGAGGGGGGGCCATCGAGTATCCTGGTATTTCAGGCTTTTCCCTAAAAAAGGAATGTAGTTTTGTGTGTGATTATATTTTGTTGGTCTGTTGCGTGTGGGTCTGTAGCTTGTTGTTTCATGAGGGTGAATGTGATGGTGGGGGTGGTATGTGTTGTGGTTGTTGATGAGCAAGGGTTCTGTTGTTGGTTCATGTGGTCTGGGTGCGTTATTTCTGTGGTACAGAGTGTTGAGGCTGGGGGGTTGTCTTTTGTTGGATTGAGGGTGATGTCTGGTGTGGTTGTGGGTAAGTTCTGTTGTGATTTCAAGTGGTCTGGGTGGATTTCTTCTGAGGAATGTGGTGTGTGTGTTGAGAGTTGGATCTATGTTATTTCGTCGTTGGTTTATGTAGGGGGCATTTCTACGGAAACCTGTGTTGTGGTGGTTGGGTGTGTTTCTTTTGGTGTAGTTGGCCGTATTTGGTTTGTGTTGGTGGGGGATGTGCCTGTGGTTAGTGTGTGTTGGGTTTGGTGGTGTAAATGTGTCTGTTGTAGTTCTTGTTATGTTCAAATGCTTTATAAAGGGGTTACCTGTTTGTATATATATATATACACACACACAGAAATATATGGGCATTTCTCTGTTTGTCTGTCTGTCCTTCCATAAAACTCAAATCTAGGCGCTACAGAAATATTACCTTCCCCTTCCTTTCTCCACTTTGGTACTACCAAGAGAAACACTGTCGCTATAGAAACATTACCTTCCCCTCTCCACTGACTTTGGTCACTGAGGCCGAGGGAATCGCTGGTTGCTATAGAGACACCTTGCACAAGCCAGAAGTAACAAGTTCGAGGCGGTTCTGACTTGACACCATGCCAAGTCTACTTATAATATATAATGGGCATTTCTCTGTTTGTTTGTCTGTCTGTCCGTCTGTAAAAAATGCCAAGGAAACAAATAGACGCGGTTTAAAATCTCTATGCTTTTCAAATTCATTACATTAATCTTTATTTATACGTTTCGCTTTACGAGTGTTTCGACTTACGAGTGCTTCGGCTTACGAGTGTTTCGGCTTATCATTATATATAAACGTTTCTATTTCCATCGTTTTATCGTAACCGTTTATATATTTCCATCGTTATATCATAACGTTTATGTATCATAACGTTTATATTTCCGTCACTAATCTCTTTTTCTCCTTTTTCGTTTTAACATATATTTATTTCAAAGATTTCACCGTATAGATAACATATATATTTATACATGCATAAAAGACATACCGAGAGACGGTGAACATGTGGTGCCGAAAACATTTCTCATCCAAATTTCAACAATATCAGTATATACACTAGATTTGCTAGCAGAAAACCGCCCACCGGGTGGTTTTCTGCTAGTCTATATATATAAAACAGAGGATGTCTGTCTGTGTGTCTGTTTCCCTAAAACTCGAGAAGTACCCAACCGTTTTTTTTCAAACTTTACACATGTAACCCGTATGGCCCCAGAAGTGTTTTGAGCAAAAAATAATTTCAAATTATTCTGACCGTATTAGGCGATTTAGCGATCTCTTTCTCTTTCTCTAACTCTTTCTCTTTTTAGATAGATACATAGATATGACGTCGCGCCTTCATAATATTTGTCTGTATGCCTGACTGCCTGCATTACGACATTATGACGTGATCAGTGTGTGTGTGTATATATATATAGTGTGTGTGTATATATATATTCTTATGCCAGGGAGCGTCTTCACGAACCAAAGTATCGTCTTCCTGTTTTCCTTCGGTTGCAACGTTTTTCGAAATATTTACATCTGCGTTCACAGATTGATTTTTTTAGTTTCAGAAGATCCCGTTAAGGTTGAAAGCAGCGATTCTTTGCTTAAACATTAATATATTATTTTAATATAGGTATTCGTGTACAGATATTTTTGCATACACAAAAACAAAATATAAACAAACAAGGCTGGCGATTACATAATCACATGCATCACTGACAGATATTTTTGCATACACAAAAACAAAATATAAACAATCAAGGCCAACGATTACATCAGTTAGTCTTAGTGTACTTCATACTGCTTTTAGGTAGAAGATTCCGTTAATGGTGAAAGCAGCGATTCATTTTCTGCGTTCACGGATTGGTTTTTTTAGTTTCAAAAGATCCCGTTAAGTGTGAAAGCAGTGATTCTTTGCTTAAACTTTAATCTGTTATTTTAATATATATATATATATATAATTATATATTCGTGTACAGATATTTTTGCATATACAATAACAAAATATAAACAAACGTATTTATTTCACGAGGCTCGATAAGGATAAATATATATCAAATATATAAGAACCCTAGAGCAAATCCCGAGCAACGCCGGGCCATTCTGCTAGTATATATATATATATATATATATATATATATATATATATATATATATATATATCATAAAACATGTCTATAGAATCACCAGATAAAATATATACCGTTTCCTCTCCCAAATAGCATAATTAACCATATAAAAAATCAATTAAACCAAGCTATAAGAATAAAAGCTCCTCTGAAGAAATCTCCGACAAATAACCGAAAGCAGCCCTTCGCGGCGGTTGCGACGGAGTATTTATCGAGTATTTCGACAGCGTGTATAAATCGACCAGATATACAGTCAACTAAACAGAATTAGGTGTAAAATAAACTAGAAGGAAAGTGAACATATTTAGTTACCTCTACCATGGTTTCGTCCGCATTTTAAGATATCCGATAACATTGGAAATCTAGAGCACCGGACTCTTCGGGAGTTAGCTCAAATTTAGACAATTAATTTTCCAAAGTGATTGCGCCAAGAATACATTCAAAAATGGCTAAGAATCGTGACGTGGCAGCGGTCAAGTTAGAAAGGATGTGATTAGTTGCTTACGGCTAGTAGGCTTTTTGATAGAAAGCGCAGCCCAATACAGCCAAAATTGTATCTCAACCTAACGGGAGATTATTACATATAAAGGTTTACATATATATATATATATGTGTGTGTGTGTTTTGCAACGGGTCACTTTGTGGCTCAATGAAGAGTTTAATAAATTAAATAATCAGAGCTATATATCATAAAACATGTCTATATATATATATATATATTTAATACATTAACAGAGAAAGCTTTAAGCAATACTCCGACCGACTTCCGTCTCACTCAACAAACATTAGGTATACCTTAGTATAATCCCAATTATACGTTTGGGGTGCTAACTATACGTATTTTGCGGATAGCCAGTTATATTATTTTATATGAGACATAATTAAATACATCCCTCTTTCCAAACGATATTTCATTATAAGTTTTCTACAAGTTGGGAAAATAATGTCCAGGTTATGTAGAAGCCTACACATAGTCTATAGGTATATATGTAGGTGGGCACTTATAAATCATCAGTGGATGCCCAACAATATCCATATAAAAAAAATACCGATATTAACATTCAGCGATGGTACCCGTCAGTGTTAGAGTGACCACCAAATTTGAAATTCCAGCAGTCTCACAAAGAGAAATCTCACACCGTCACCAAGCGGAGGTCATCGCAAAACATAAAAAGGATAAAATAATATGCACGAAGGTCAATTAATTCTGTCAAGAATTTTAACCATGCGTGAAGAACTCAATTGGATATAAAAAAAATATATATATGCATGTATTATTTATACATGCATATAGGTATTCTCTCAGGCTAAAACAGAGACGAGATATCGGAAAAACAATCAATATTTCATACAAAGAATAAATAAAGAAAGTCATACCTAAAAATATCTGGAAATTTTCATCTCTGGCCAATTCAAGAGTATAATATTTAATACATTAACAGAGAAAGCTTTAAGTAATACTATATATATATTTATGTAATATACAACATAAGACAATTATTCCATTTACCAAAGGTTTCACGAAGACAGACGAGCTCAACAGAGACGTCTGAAATCGCTCATCAGAATCATGATTCTGATTTCAGACGTCTCTGTTGAACTCATCTGTCTTCGTGAAACCTTTGGTAAATGGAATAATTGTCTTATGTTGTTTATTACATAATTAAATAGCTCTATAGCATACATAGAGCACTCTCCTTTCCTTTACCCATCCTATGGAAATATTTCATATTCAATGATATTAAATAAATGGAAACTATATTTATAAAACCATATTTATTCTATATTTCAAGGTTACCAAAACTTTGGTACGCTTTCATCAGATAAAATACAAAGTTTGTTTTATAAATTTTAACATAACCAAGAAAAAGTTACCTTAACTGTTCAAGTTTTCCTTGGATAGTGAAGGGATAAGAGAAGAAAAGTCAGATATTTCAAATTATTAAGATGAGTATGCAAATGAGGTTGAGGTATAGGGCCGAAAAAAACGTTATTTTAGACGCTATGCAGGATTTAAATAATTAGGATATATGTATGTATGAGTAGGAAGAAGAAAAAGGAAGAAGAGCTTGTATTTACGTTAATTTAAAAGGAATTAACAATTTGGGGGAATAGTGGAATATGATTCCAGAATTTAAATTTATTTAGCTATATTATGAGTTATAATATTGTATATATAATCAATTAGATTATATGAAGAATTATGGTTGTAAGTATATTTTATCTTATTACATTACAATAGGTTATAAGTATATAAATATCTATATAGATTAATAATTTAGCTTTGCTAAAGTATTATAGAAATAGAAATAATTTACAATTATTAGTTGTATACATTTCTAATATGAGTTACGAAGGATGTCGATTTTGCATTTTACATAAAAAACAGCTGGTTCAAGTTGTAAGAGGAGAACAATTTGTAGATTCGAATATTTTGTCCCAACATTGAAAATGTCTTCAGAATATTGTGAAATTAGCGAAGTTATATAGTTTATCGTACATATTATATTATATCATGTTTATGTTTGCACGATTAAAAAGGGAAAGATAACTCCAATCTTGTTTGTTAACCGTTAAATTTGATGAATGATTTACTCAGAAAATATATAGAGAAAATTATATATTATTTTGTGTGAGATTAATTATTTTAGTCGAAAGATGTGTGAAAGTTTAAAGATCAAAAGGAGAGGAAAAACATTATGTGCATTTCGAAGAACTATCGTAAAGAGGATACATTTTCAGAATGTCAATTAAAGATTATCAATCTACATCTAAAAAAATATATTTAGAGGGGTATCGTTAGGAAAATAATAATGTCAGAAGTAAAAAAATATAAAAACTATATATATATTAAAAAAATTAATGTCAAAAGGTAAAAATAGTAGAAATATAAAAAAATATTTTAAAAATATTAAAAAATTAAGAAGGAAGATCATTTAAAAGAATTTACATTTAAATTTAAATTTAAATTTTTAAATAAAATAGGATCATTTTGAAGGTGAAAAAGATATAGTCAAGTATAATGAATATCATAAATTAAAAATACTTCTGAAAGTGGAATTTTGGCGATGTCTGCAAGAAAAAAATAATTCTCTTTTAAGATTAATAGAAAATTTCCTCTATACACAAGTTACAGAATCTTGAGAAAGCCATATTTCGGTATGCAGGTGGTTTCGAAATCGTCCCCCAAAATATTGAATAGTCTATATTGTTGTCTTTTAAGTTCCAATTTAAATGTGAAAGTGAAGTGGAAGATTTTTTATCGGATCTCTTAAATGTATGTTTATGGTTATACCAGCGTTCATTGAATTTTGTAGAAGTGGCACCAATATAGTTAAATATTTTGTCTCTAGTTTTAACTGTGCATTTATAAATTACGTTTTTGTCTAAGCAATTATTTTGTAAAGGGCAGTTTCATTTAATTCTACAGCAACATTTTCTGGAGTTGTTGTTCGGAATGGTACTATTATTCTGAATATTGTTGTTAGAAATATTATTATTGCTATGATGGTTAGTTTGGTTAGGGTTTAAATTTAAGTTTCTATTATTAATTCTATTTATATGTTGTGCTATGTTCATAGTAGTAGAGTAGGATAGTTTTATAGTGTGTCTGTTAAAAATAGAGTGGTATCTGTGGGCTTTAGGAAAACATTTATCTAGTGCTTTAAAGAATAGCTTTGCTAAAGGTGTTTTAATGCTTAATGAGAAATACTTTATATATGTATATACTCTATAGTATATTTGGTAATATACCGAATGTTTAATTAAAAACATTTTGAAGACCTTGCGCTATCATTCTAAAGTAGTGACTATGTCACTTACTTCTTTTTTCGGCAAAGCAAGGGAGAGAAGCTGACAGATTCTGTTTCAGACTGTTGGTGTTCCTCAGAGCAACGTACTCTCCGACCTCTGCCGAAAATTATAGAGGCTGGATTCTTATAGAATTAAACATACGGTATATACATATTAAGTGTTTCCGTAGGAAAGGTAAAGGAAAGGAGAGTGTTCTATGTAGGCTACAGTGCTATTTAGTTATGTAATAAACAACATAAGACAATTATTCCATTTACCAAAGGTTTCACGAAGACAGATGAGCTTGACACAGACGTCTGAAATCGTTCGTCATCCGTCTGTGTCAAACTCGTTTGTCTTCGGGAAATTTTTGGTAAATGGAATAATTGTCTTATGTTGTTTATTACATAACTAAATAGCACTGTAACCTACATAGAACACTCTCCTTTCCTTTACCTTTTCTACGGAAACACTTAATATATATATATATATATATATATATATATATATATATATATATATATATATAGGAACAAGTATGACACCGACAGCAGAGCTCAAGCCGTTTCGACGGCTAATTCTGGACTAAATAAGAGTTTTTAGCCTGGTAAATAAATAGCCGAACTTTTCAGGGGGGTAATTCCTTATATGGGAAGATAGTAATTGTCAAAAGGATTGGTAAAAAATTTGTTTTAAAGACAGATGATTCTATCATGGCATTTGGTGGGAGGTGGGGGTAGCTGAACTTGCCGGTAGAACAAAGAGGGAGTGGGGGAAACCCAGTCAAGCGTTGAAAGTGAAATCTATACACCAGATTATAAGGATAGTGTATAGAAGGTCGAAAAAAGTGTATCGAAGAAGGGGAGGGGTGTGTGTGTGTGAAAGAATAGGTAAATCGAAAGGGAGTAATAAAAAAAAAACATTATAAAAATAAGGAAATAAATATATAAAAAACAATTTCTGGTTACTACTCCATTTCCACAATCACAAAATCTCTCATTGGTATTGCTAAGCTATAGAAAGTTTAATAGGTGGAGAAAAATACTAAATACGAGATTGTAGTGAAATAATTTTATAAAGCCGGCTTTACAGGGAGTCTAACACCACTGCTATAGTTAGTTAGTAATCAGCCAATGCTATCTCACAATGACAGGTTAATAAGTTGAAAACAAAAATACTAAAATTCTACTACAAAAATGCTAATACGAAATATTAATTCAGAATACTAATACAGAAATACTAATACAAGAATACTAATACAAAAATACCACTAAGAAATTTAGAAATCACAGAAATGGAGCAGCAACCAGAAAGAAAACAATTTACTGGTGTCTAACACATCTGCTATAAAAAGCGTAATCGGCCTTGATTAAATCTTGATTAAATCTTAACCATTTAACATCTCAGGGTATGTCATGTTTCATTATCATTATATTTAGGGCGGTGGATTGGCAGTATGAGTAGGGCGGTGGATTGGCAGTATCAGTAGAGGGTCGGACGCCATGCTTTCCAGCATAGTTACGTCCCTTTACGATCTGAGTTCAAATCCCGCCGAGGTTGACTTTGCCTTTCATCCTTACGGGGTCGATAAAATAAAGTACCAGTAATGCCCTGGGTATTTGCTGGCCTTGTGCCTAAAGTAGAAACAATTATCATTATATTTATGTATCATTATCATTATATGTATGTCATGTATCATTATATTTTGTCTGATGAGGATGTACTGTTGTACCTCCGAAATATGTATAAAAAAATGTAATTGATCAAAAGAACATCTATTTTATTAATATTTGTATTTTAATATATATATATATATATATATATATATATATATATATATATATATATATATAAATATATACACACACACACACACACATATATATATATATATATATATATAGTAATAATAATAAATTTGAAGACTAAAATCCAAAGAGGGCTCGATAAGGATAAATATATATCAAATATATAAGAACCGTAGAGCAAATATTTATTAAAATAACAGATTAAAGTTTTCCCGTTAAGGGTGAAAACAGCGATTCTTTGCTTAAACTTTAATCTGTTATTTTAATAAATAAATATATATATATATATATGTAGAAGAGATATTTAATTTGTTGAAAATCCAACAAATATAGATGTTTACAACTGATTCAGTACCCTTGAAATATATATAATAAAATAAATATGGTTTTATAAATATAGTTTCTATTTATTTATTATCATTGTATATATATATATATATATATATATATATATATATATATATATATATATATATATATATATATAATATTAATTTAATATTAATTCAACAAAATAGATATTCTTGTGATCAATTATATTTTATTATACATATTTCAGAGGTACTGAGTTAAGTTTAACAGTACGTCCTCATCAGATAAAATATGATGATGCATGACATACCCTGACACTACCATGACTGAAGCTTAACCATCTACTATGTCAGGGTATGTCATGCATCATCCTATTTTATCTGATGAGGACGTACTGTTAAACTTAACTCAGTACCTCTGAAATATGTATAATAAAATATAATTGATCACAAGAATATGTATTTTGTTAATATCTATTTTGTTAATTAATATTAATAACTCTGGAAAACCTTTCTTGTTGAGTGCTTCCAATCTATTGTAAAACTCATTCTTTGATGTATTCATTGAACCTTATTTAACTTTTAAATATATATATATATATATATATATATATATATATATATATATATATATATAAAGAAAAAGAGATGAAATCGAAAATGCAACTGGAGTCTTATTTTTTTTTAAAATATATATATTTATTTGGTTCCTTTACCGGTTTCGCAGTTCTTCTGCTTTTCAAAAGGTGAGTTGAGATGGAGGGTCTGTGGTTTTTCTCACATCTGGTTGGTCTCTGAATGTTACTTGTTTTATATGGAAAAAGTGGCTCGAAATGCCAGGTTTTTCGAGAAGTAATTTGATTGGTTTGTCAATAATTATAATAAATTTCGCGCCAGTTCACGTTACAATAGTTCTTCAAATAAAAGGGGGGGGGGTTGTCACAGGTTGTTTTTTCATATATGAGTGTTTGAATTTCTTTTTACTTGAAAAAAGGGGGCTCACGAAGGCTTTTTTTTTGGTTGGTTATAAATGAAATTTGGCTGTCACGTGAACAAGTTTTCATTACATTTTTGCGCCCTTATTTGGAAAACTATTCTGTAGTCTTTATAGTGAATGTTATGACAATGGAGAGATAGTGGTCAAGAGAAAAGGGATTGGGAGAATTGTTCTGGTTCAGTGAATATGGCCAGCTCGCCGGGGTGTCAGAGTTCAGATTTTCTATTGAAGTGAAGATATGTATGTTTATTTGTGTGCTTGTGTGTGTGTGTGTGTGTGTGTGTGTGTGTGTGTGTGTGTGTGTGTGTGTGTGTGTGTGTATGTGTGTATTGGAAGATGATTCTATTAGTAGAGATGGGGGAGGGAGTTGTGTGTGTGTTATGTGTGTGTGTGTGCGAGTATGTTAAGATGGAGAGAATATATATTTTGTGTGTGTGTATATATATATGTGTGTAGGAAAGTGGTTCTATTAGTAGAAATGGGGAGGGAGTTGTAGGTGTGGGGGTTGTTATGTGTGTGTATGGGTGTTTTGTGTGTGGAGTATGGTTAGCATGTTAAGATGAAGAGAATATATATATATATATTGTGTGTGTGTGTATGTGTGTGTGTAGGAAAGTGATTCCTTTAGTAGGAATATTTTTGAATGAACATATTTTCCTTACTTTTTCGTGTTTGCTGTTGTATTGCCAGTGCAAACGTATGTTAAGGTTTATTTAGTTCGGGTTTTTATTTTCTAAAGTAGGTGTTATGTGTGTGTGTGTATGTCATATTGTGGTGTTGACATAATGTATATTAAACCTTATTTAATGTTGGTCTATATTTTTGAATAAACATATTTTCCTTATTTATTCGCATTTGTTCTGTTGTATTGTTAGCGCAAAGGTAAAATGGGAAGACTTGGAATTTGGGTGTCTTATTACTTGCGCAAATGTCTAGATGTGCACTTAGTGGTATCTGTCTCGTGGTTGGATCTCGTAATTGTTGGCGATGAACTGTCATTCTGTTTCTGAGTGTGAGTTTAGTTTGTCCTATATAATCTTCATTGCATCCTTTACATTTAATGGCATAAATTAGATTTTTTGATGAGCAAGTGAAGTGATTTTTTACAGTAAAATTTTGTCCTGATTTAAATGTATACGTGTTGCCTTCAATGAGGTGAGTGCAGGTTCCACAATTAGAGCGACCACATTTTTTGATACTTGGTTGTGGGTTTGTGGTAGGTAATTTGGCATTGGTGAGTAATGTTTTCAGTGATTTTGGTTGTCTTTTGCTTTTGATTATTTTGTGTGTTTCAAGGGCTTTTTTCATTCTTGGCTTTTGTTTTAGTAGTGGGATGTTATTGTAAATAGTGTTGTAAGCTTCCGCATTTCTTGGGTTGTGTGTTGAGATATATGATAGAATATTGGACGTACCTTGAATTTGTTTCTGTTTCCGTAATTCATCAATGCCTATTGCTTTAGCCCTTTCTATTCCATTATTTATTAGTAATAGTGGGTACTCTCTCTCGAGTAGAATTCCCTTTAATTCTTGAAGTCTTTTATTTCGCGTTTCATAATTGGAGACAATTGTGCAAATTCTTCTTGCTAGGTTAAAAGGAATGTTCGTCTTCGTGTGCTTTGGATGATTGGAGGTGAATAGCAGATATTGTTTGGAATCTGTTGGTTTGTAGTGTATGTCAGTTTCGATATTTGTGTCTTTTTTTATGATTAAGATGTCCAGAAATGGGAGTTGATCTTGGCTGTATTCCATTGTGAATTGGATGTGGTTATTGATGCCGTTTATTAAGTTTTTGAAATCCTTCAGTTGGTCGAGTGTGTGGGACCAAAGAATGAGGCAATCATCCAAGTAGCGTTTCCAATTCTCTGATAAATATTTGTGGAAGTTCAATCCGTATTTTGATTTGGACTGTTCACATATCTGGACTTCTAAGTATGCCATGACTAAGTTGGCATAAGTTGGAGCGGCTTTTGTACCCATCGCAGTCCCCGATATTTGCTTGTAAGTATTGCCATCGAAATCAAAAAAGTTGTTCTGTAGGATGAATTTTAATCCCTCGGTGATGAAGCTTTTTTCTATTCTGTCAGGTATCTCATTGGGATATTTCTCTAGCCAGAATCCTATTGCTTCTAGTCCGTATTGGTGTGGGATCGTTGTGTAGAGATTCACTACATCGAAAGACACAATAATAGTGTCGTTGTTGACATGTTTGGGGAGGTGGTTTAAGAGGTCCAGATCGTCTCTTACAAGGCTTGGTATGTGTTTCAGTATTGGTTTCAGTAGTATGTCTATAAAGTTGCTCAATCTGTGTGTTTCACATTGTGGGCCCGCTACAATTGGTCTTAATTTAAGGTCTGTGGGGTATTGTGTGTTCACGCAGGCTGAGGTGGATTGTTTACAGGCATAGTTGATTATTTTACATTTGTGGATCTTCGGAAGTCCGTAAAGGTTGCTGGTTTTGTATTTAAAATTTGTTAAATAATCGCGTTCCTTTTTAGTTAGGTCTTCCTGGTATCGATAAATCAGTGTGTTTAATTTGGTCATTATTTTTGATTGCTGGTAGTTTTTTACTCTTTCATAGTAATTAGTATTTTGTAAGAGAGAGAACATAGAATTTTTATATTTTTCAGCCTCCATAATGACAACAGTACTTCCCTTGTCCGCTTCCTTAATTACAATGTCCGTATTGTTTTTTAGTTCATGGATAATCTCCCATTCCCTTCGACTTGTGTTGGGTTTGGGTTTAGGTTGCGGTAGTTCATGGTATGGGAAGGTAGCTATGTGGTCACAAAATTTGTCCAGAACTCTGTTTCTACCTTTTGTTGGGTTGTAGCTGCTTTTATTCCGTACAATTGATTCGTCGTTATTCTCCTTGTCAAAGAATTCCTCTGTGAGACGTAATTTTCTACAGAAGTGTGAGATATCGTCATTTATCTCGTTGGGGTTAGGGTATTGTGGTGTTGGTGTGAATTTCAGACCTTTGGAGAGAATTTTTACTTGTTGGGCTGAGAGGTTTGTATTTGAAATGTTAATTATTTTCGGTTTTTCAAAATCGGTTTGTGCCACCGGGTGTCGTGAGTCCTGTAGCCTTGGTCTAAAAAATGATTTTTCTGGAATGTTTTTTCAATGGTATTATTATATCTAATGGTATTTCCCCTGTTGTTGTGTGGTCTTGTATAGGAGTTTCGGACGTATTGAGGTTCGGTTTGTTGATAGTCCGGGTTGTAGATTTGGTTCCTTTGTGTGGGTTGGGATCTACGGTTTTGGAACAGGCTCTGTGTGGGCAGGGGTCTACGGTTTTGGAATAGGTTTTGTGTGGGTTGTGATCTGCGGATCAGGTCCTGCCTTGTGTTCGGGGATCTTTGGTTTTTGTTAGTAGGGTTATAGTTTTGTCTATGGTTTCTGGGATTATCGTTATAGTTTTGCTGGGGGTATGTTGGACGTTTTGTTACTTTTTTTGTTATTTGTTGTGCATGTGGTGTGTGAGTTTTAGTTTGTTTTAAAAATGGGTTACCTGTATGTTGTTCATTTTTGAAGTCCATTTCGTAGTTGTTGAACCAGGTGGCCTTTTTCTCCCATCGCTGGAGGGATGTTAGTTCTTCATCCTCACAGTTTTTTTTCCAAAGTTTTAGGGTTTTTTTGTAGAGTAGGCCTTCAGAGTGCTTTGAGATTTCTGTGTCCATCTGTTGGTCGAGTGACTTGAATTTTTCTTCGTTGGAGTTGGCTCTTAATCGCAACAGTTCTATTTCTGTTTTAAATTTTTCCAATGCCATCTTTTCCCTAAGTCTTTGTTGGTTTTCTGGTTCATTCGGGATGGGTTTTATTTGGAGTTTTTTGGGGAGGATGATTGGGGTAGAGTTTAGCCACTTTTCATATATGTCTGCCTTGCCATTATTTTTTAGGAGATTCCAAAGGGCGAATTTGTGGGCTGTGAGCTTTTGAGTCCATATGTTGATTAGGGTGTTTTTCACTGAGTGGACATCTCGTAGATTGGGTTCTAACGGTTGTTCAAGCTTTTGGAGCATTGCTGTTTCAATGGTTTCGATTAGCTTAGTTAATACTGGAGTAATATTCGTCTCTTGGGTATTTTCTGTTTCTTCGTGGGGTCCTTTTTTATAGATGTGTATTTGGTCCACTTTGTTGGTCAAAATTGAGAGTTTAGAGGAAATCATAACTCGTGTGTTACACCTCTATTCTTTTAAATATATATATATATATATATGAACATATATATATATATGAACATATATATATATATATATATATATATATATATATATATATATATATATATATATATATATATATATATGTTCATATATATATATATGTTCATATATATATATATATATATTTAAAAGAATAGAGGTGTAACACACGAGAAGCGCTCATATATTCACCTAGCTTATGCTAACAGAATAACTATGAAGCTTGTTCCCTTCCTTCTACGGTTAGCTATCCTCTTTGTTGTTATCTTGTTTCACTCGCTTTACGCGTTTTAATTGTCCTAATAACTTAATTTAGTTATTATTGCACCGACGTGAGGTATATGATTTTTAATGCAATGAAATATCTATGATCGTCGGCAAATCACTGATGAGGGACTTATTTTATTACATGTTATCCATGTGCAACCAGCAGTATTCTTCTCCCCATTTTTTCACATATATTTACCCAAACTGCGATTCTGTTTTTTTTCTCTCTCTCTCTCTTACTGCTCCCTCGCTCTCTCTGTTTCTCCTACTTTCTTTCGCCCCCTCTGTCATGTCAGTTAACTCTTCCTCACACTTCCACTCACTCACTCACTGTTTCTCCTCTTCTCACTTCACCCCGTTCGCGACGAAATCATTTTCTCTCTTTCTCACATTTGAATTCGCTCCTGAAAGGTCTTTTTTCTAAGCGCTCATATATTCACCTAGCTTATGCTAACAGAATAACTATGAAGCTTGTTCCCTTCCTTCTACGGTTAGCTATCCTCTTTGTTGTTATCTTGTTTCACTCGCTTTACGCGTTTTAATTGTCCTAATAACTTAATTTAGTTATTATTGCACCGACGTGAGGTATATGATTTTTAATGCAATGAAATATCTATGATCGTCGGCAAATCACTGATGAGGGACTTATTTTATTACATGTTATCCATGTGCAACCAGCAGTATTCTTCTCCCCATTTTTTCACATATATTTACCCAAACTGCGATTCTGTTTTTTTTTCTCTCTCTCTCTCTCTTACTGCTCCCTCGCTCTCTCTGTTTCTCCTACTTTCTTTCGCCCCCTCTGTCATGTCAGTTAACTCTTCCTCACACTTCCACTCACTCACTCACTGTTTCTCCTCTTCTCACTTCACCCCGTTCGCGACGAAATCATTTTCTCTCTTTCTCACATTTGAATTCGCTCCTGAAAGGTCTTTTTTCTAAGCGCTCATATATTCACCTAGCTTATGCTAACAGAATAACTATGAAGCTTGTTCCCTTCCTTCTACGGTTAGCTATCCTCTTTGTTGTTATCTTGTTTCACTCGCTTTACGCGTTTTAATTGTCCTAATAACTTAATTTAGTTATTATTGCACCGACGTGAGGTATATGATTTTTAATGCAATGAAATATCTATGATCGTCGGCAAATCACTGATGAGGGACTTATTTTATTACATGTTATCCATGTGCAACAGCAGTATTCTTCTCCCCATTTTTTCACATATATATATATATATATATTCTGTCGTCTAAGGCCATTAACTTGCAGACCCCTGCAAGCGGAATTAGTCGATCTCAGATTTTAGAAACCTACCGTGGATGTTGTATGTTGTATGTGATGTATATCGTATGCTATACGATATGCAATATGTATTGCATTCGGTCTCCGCGTGATGGTCCAGGTCAGTCAAAAATCTTTTCCTGAGTCCAGTCTTTTTCGTTGCTATGGCAATGCGGCTGGACTGCCGATCGCTATATTTGATTTGCAAAGCTGTCTAAACGTATTGTTATTACTCTGGGGTATTATTCTCCATCGAGTGCTAAAGTTACATTCCGAATTTGCATTCGTTAGCTTAGCCGCAGCCTAAAGCTTCGTTAATGCTGTACTAAAATTTGAATATATATATATATGCAATCAACAGTTAGGATACCATTGTTGTCTACTATTGTTTTGTGAAGAAATGTCACAGTTCATAGTTATGTAGACCATTCTTTAGGCCATTCAGGGACACAAATAATGAGACATTCTTCAATGCTGACATTTTGCTGACATATCCATAAAACATTAAAACCTTCTTCATTCTATTATTGTTATTATTATTATCATTTTTTTTTTGGCTAAATTAGGTTTTCTGCTAGAATGAAGAAACATTTTCCTGAGTTCCTGGATGGTCTGAAGATAATGATCATCTGTAACTATGACAACGCTTCAAATAATTTATAGCTGATACCAATTGTAATCTAATAGTTGACTCTACTTCTTTGTCTGATATTGAGGTCTCTTCTTATATATATTATACTTATACCTGCCACATGTATACACACACATATATATATATATATTTAAAAGAATAGAGGTGTAACAGACAAGTTATGATATATTGGTAAAAGGAAAAGAAAATGCTGACAAATTGTTCCCAGTGAAAAATAGTTTAATTTTGAGAAGTCACTGAAAAAAAAGTATTTTAAGACAAATATATGTGTGTGTGTGTGTGTGTGTGTGTGTGTGTAGTAGTAGTAGTAAAGAGGTTCATTGTTGTGATGTGTGTTGTAATTGCAGTCATGTGTGACAGGTCAACAGTTCAGGTGCCTATTAAGACAAGTGTGTGTGTGTGTGTATATGTGTGTATGTGTGTGTGTGTGTGGGTGGACCAGTATTTTTGTGATACTGGTAAAATGGTGTACATTTTTCGATATTTTCAGTAAAAACGATTCTCTCAATAGAACATCAAAAACCTTAATAATAAAGGGTGTGAAATGATATATAGTATTGTCATAACACCAAGGTGTGTGTGAGTGTCCAGATTGTACGTACTGCAAGGGGAATCCATTAGGCCCTGCCGTATTGGAATACTTGTGTACAAATATGTATGTGCCCATCAGTGTGCAATGCATGTGTGCGTATATGTATGTGTGTGTGTCGGCACGTTTATATCTATAGACATCAAAAGGTATGCAACTTTGTGTATATTTGTGTTGCACCATAGAACATGTGTGTTTACGTATGTCATTGTGTGTATATGTGGATAGAGATGTATGTAGGATGTATGCTGATGTAGGTATTATGTTGACGTGTGTATGTTGTGGGTTCGTCTTAGGGAGAAGTGTTTAGACGGGGTCCGTATTTGTTAATAAAGTGAGATTCCTTGCTGATGCGCTGGGTGTGGGTGGCATTATCTTTAAATTTGTAGAGGGGAAAGATTCTGAAGTTGGGATGATTTGGGGCGGCACAGGTATCAATGTGTTCACTCAGTGGTATTTTCCTGTATTCCCGTATTTTAATTTGGGATCTATGCACAATCATACGTTGGCGGAGGCTGGTTTTTGGTCTGGCCTATGTATTGTTCTCGACAACCTGAGCAAGTTAATACATATATTAGATTTTCTGATGCGCATGTGAAATTGTGTTTTACTATAAAACGTTGTCCTTCTTTGAAATAGAATTCCGAACCCTCTATTAGGTTGATGCATATGCCACAGTTGGGTCTATCGCATTTTTTTTACTGTGGGTTTCGTTGTTGTGGTTGGCAGTACTTTGGCATGTGTTAGGATGTTTTTCATTGACTTAGATTGTCTTTTGCTCTTTATGATATCGTGTATTCGTAAGATTTGGTTCATTCTATGGTCCTTTTTTAACACAGGGATGTTCTGGAGGATGGTGTCAAAGGCCTCATTGTTGAGAGGGGTGTGTGTGGAGATGTATGAAGAGCTTTTAGTTTCGGTTGATTTACTTTAGGGTGTCTAAGGTCCTGGGTACTGAGTTTTAGGGCACGTTGGATTCCATTGTCAATTAGTGATGCAGGGTAGTCCCTGCCTATGAGTGTGTCCTTTAGTTCTTGTAACCGTAAGTAACAGGTGTTTTTATTGGAGACTATAGTACAGATTCTCTTGGCTAAGTTGTAGGGAATATTAATTTTAACGTGTCTAGGGTGGCAAAAGTTGAAAGGAAGATATTGCTTGGAGTCTGTGGGCTTGTAGTATATGTCTGTTTCTATTTTTTTGTTATGAATCTTAATGAGGATGTCGAGGAAGGGGAGTTGTTGATGGCTGTATTCCATCGTAAAGTTAATATTCGTGTTGAGCCCATTTATAAGGGTGTGAAATTCTTTAAGTTTCTCGATGTTTTCGTGCCAAAGGATGAAGCAGTCATCTAGATATCGCTTCCAGTTCCTTTCTATGAGTAAGTGGAGAGTGTTTCCAAATTTGTTTAGTGTAGAGTGTGATTTCCAGGTATCCCATGACTAGGTTGGCATAAGTGGGGGCTGTTTTCGTTCCCATAGCGGTCCCAGATTTCTGCCTGTAGGATTTGTTATTGAAAACGAAGTAATTGTTCTCCAAGATAAATTTGAGTCCCTCTATCACGAATTCTTTTTTGATGCGTTGTGGGAGTTCATCGTGGTAATTATCCAGCCAGAATTGGATAGCTTCTATTCCTAGGTTGTGGGGGATGTTGGAGTATAGGTTGACTACATCGAACGTCACTAGTAGGGTTTGTTCAGAAAGGGGCATATTAGGGAGGTGATTGAACATATCTAGGTCGTCCCTTATATAGCTTTTGATGTGTTTGAGAAAAGGCTTGAGAAGGGTATCAATGAAGTTGCTAAGGCGGTGGGTTTCGCAAGCGGGGCCTGCTATTATAGGTCTTAATTTGAGATCATTGATGACTATGTCTGTGGCTTCCTTGCATGCCTTACTTATTAATTCGCTTTTATGTACTTTAGGGATACCGTAGAAAAAGCTGGATTTAATTGTGAAGTCTGTGATGAAGCTGAATTCCTTGTTAGTGAGTCCTTCTTTGTATTGGTTGATCAGAGTTTTTAGGTTTCTCATAATTTTCTGTTGATTGTAGTGTTCAACCTTTTCGTAAGTGGAGAGCGCTAAGTTGATATAGAATTCTGTCTCCATTAGGACTACTGTACTCCCTTTATCAGCCTCTTTAATTGTAATGGTTCTGTCGGTTTTTAATCTATTTAATTCTTCCCATTCTTTCTTGTTGAAGTTTGGCTTGTGTTTTTGTCTGTGCAAGTGTTGGTAAGGGAAGTTTGTGATGTGTTCACAGAATTCGTCCAGGATTTTATTTCTACCTTTTGATGGGGTGTAGTTGCTTCTATTTCTGGCTAATGATTCATCCTCATTGTACTGGTTGAATAGTTCTTCACTGAGTCGTAACTTTCTACAGAAGTCTGTAATGTCTTCCTTCATTTTATAGTAGTTAGGACGTAGTGGGGTCGGTGTTAATTTAAGACCTTTGGAGAGTAAGTTGATAAGGTTTGGTGTTGGTTCTGGACTAGTTAGATTGATAATTTTTATTACTCTCGGTTTCTCCTCCCTGTCTTGTGTTATTTTGTTTGCCTGTATCTGTGTGCTGTGTCTAAAAAATGGTTGGGGTAGAGAGGTTGTCTGCTGATGTTAAGTGGTCTCCTGTGTTTGTTATATTCCTTGTTGTTGTAAGATGTGGTTCGGGTTCGTGGTTGTAGATTGAATGGGGTGTTCCTGTATTGCGAGTATGGATGTGTGTTTCTATGTGCCATGTTGGATTGTGGTGTTATAGGTGGCCTACGTTGTTGGTTGTATCGTGTGGTGTGGGTTTGTTGTGTATTGTGGAAGCGAGAGTTGAGAAAATGGAAATTACCTTGCTGTCCCTTGAAGCGGGGAAGTTGTTACATCTATCGTGGTGGTGGTATCTTTTCCCTACGTT
This sequence comes from Eledone cirrhosa, assembly GCA_964016885.1. Taxonomy (NCBI): domain Eukaryota; kingdom Metazoa; phylum Mollusca; class Cephalopoda; order Octopoda; family Eledonidae; genus Eledone; species Eledone cirrhosa. The sequence goes on from OZ024741.1 coordinate 219,328,276, forward strand.
TGACGATGTGGCATCCGCGTAGTAGTTGAGTGATTTGGTATGGTGTCTCCTTGAAGGGGGAAAGTTGTAAATGTCATTCTGGGGGTGATGATTTCTAGGGTTTTTGTTCCTTCTTATGGTAGCGAGGTTGGGAAGTTCATCTTCGGTGTGGTGCTTCCTTCTTCTTTTGTTAGTGGCGGGGGGGGGGGGGTTGCGAAGTTGTTGTGCGGTTCGGTTATGGGTTTTCCTATTTTTATGAACGGGTTATTGGAGGTGTAATCCGTTTGAAAAGTCGATTCACAGTTTAGGAACCAAGCGGCTCTTTTTTTTCCCAGCGTTGAACGGATTTCAGTTCTTCTCTGTTGCAGTCCCCTTTCCATAATTTTGAGATCTTCTCTACCTTGGGGCCTTCAGTCTTATTGTTGATTTCCAGGAGGATCTCTTCATCGATGGTTTCGATTTTTTCCTCATTTGTCTGGGCCCTCAATTTAAGAAGTTCAATTTCTGTCTTCATTTTTTCCAATGCCATTCTTTCCCTAAGGTGTCTTTGAGGTTCAGGTTCATTTGGAATGGACTTTATTTGTATTTTACGGGGGTTGAGTTAGAGGGGTTGAGTTAAGCCATTTTTCATATATCTCCGCTTTGTTGTGATTTTGTATCATCTTCCAGAATGAGAACTTTCTGTCTCTGAGGGATTTGTTCCATTTTGGAATTGTTCGAATTTTCATTTTGTATGAATCAATCTCACATGGTTCTTCGTTGGTTTTTCCTGGGTTGGTAGTAGTGAACATAGTTTGGATAGTATAGCAAAGGTTTTGAAGTTTATCGCCGATTTCGGAGGGTTTGTATCCGGTGACGGTTTCCTCATTTGTGGAGTCAAGTTTGTCGACCAGCACAGATAGGTTGGTGTTAATTTTCTTGAGCTCCTGTAGAATCTCTTCATTTGTGTTGATAAGAGTTGTATCTGTTTTTGTTGGCATTTTCTGTATCTCGTGTGAGGATATGATATTTAAAAGAATAGAGGTGTAACACACGAGTTATGATATATTGGTAAAAGGAAAAGAAAATGCTGACAAATTGTTCCCAGTGAAAAATAGTTTAATTAGGAATAAGTAAAAATAAGTAATAAGTATTGGTTAGTATTCAGTTTTGGTTTTAAGTTTTTACCGGATGCGCATTTCTAATGCTTTTCAAAAATAATTTTGAGATAGAGCGCCCGTGATGTTTGCTCTAATCTGATTAGTTTTGGAAATTCTACCTGTTTTATGTGAAAAAAGTGGCTCCAGATGTATTAAAATAAGTTTCGCGCCAATTCGTGTTACAAAACAAATTCTTGTGGTCAAAACAATTTTGATTGGTCGGTAGAGGTCATGTGAATGTTAAAAATTGATTTTGCGCCAAATGTAGGTTTGTCTCGGCTGATTGAGAAGTCACTGAAAAATAAGTCTTTTAAGACAAATATGTGTGTGTGTGTGTGTAGTAGTAAAGAGGTTCATTGTTGTGATAATAGTCATAGGCAGGGACTACCCTGCATCACTAATTGACAATGGAATCCAACGTGCCCTAAAACTCAGTACCCAGGACCTTAGACACCCTAAAGTAAATCAACCGAAACTAAAAGCTCTTGCATACATATCCACACACAACCCTCTCAACAATGAGGCCTTTGACACCATCCTCCAGAACATCCCTGTGTTAAAAAAGGACCATAGAATGAACCAAATCCTACGAATACACGATATCATAAAGAGCAAAAGACAATCTAAGTCAATGAAAAACATCCTAACACATGCCAAAGTACTGCCAACCACAACAACGAAACCCACAGTAAAAAAATGCGATAGACCCAACTGTGGCATATGCATCAACCTAATAGAGGGTTCGGAATTCTATTTCAAAGAAGGACAACGTTTTATAGTAAAACACAATTCCACATGCGCATCAGAAAATCTAATATATGTATTAACTTGCTCAGGTTGTCGAGAACAATACATAGGCCAGACCAAAAACCGGCCTCTGCCAACGCATGATTGTGCATAGATCCCAAATTAAAATACGGCAATACGGGAAAATACCACTGAGTGAACACATTGATACCTGTGCCGCCCAAAATCATCCCAACTTCAGAATCTTTCCCCTCAACAAATTTAAAGATAATGCCACCCACACCCAGCGCATCAGCAAGGAATCTCACTTTATTAACAAATACGGACCCCGTCTAAACACTTCTCCCTAAGACGAACCCACAACATACACACGTCAACATACATACCTACATCAGCATACATCCTACATACATCTCTATCCACATATACACACAATGACATACGTAAACATACATGTTCTATGGTGCAACACAAATATACACAAATTTGCATACCTTTTGATGTCTATATATATAAA
>OZ024741.1:219333157-219338157 GCA_964016885.1 Eledone cirrhosa
ATATATATATATATATATATATATATATATATATATATATATATATATAACGAAGGAAATGTGGTAAGGAACCAGGTGGACCATAACGCACCAAAGTACTCAATACTTGGGGTAGTAGAGTGGGTAATAGGAACCAGTAAGACCCCGTCCAGAATTAGCCGTCGAAACGGCTTGAGCTCAGCCGTCGGGGTCTTACTGGTTGCTATATATATATATATATATATATATATATATATATATATATATATATATATATATATATATATATATATATATATATATATATATATATATATATATATATATATATATATATATATATATATATATATATATATATATATATATATAGAGAGAGAGAGAGAGAGAGAGAGAGAGAGAGAGAGAGAGAGAGAGAAATATACACGGGTGTGTATAGAAGATTATATTAATAAGAGGAATTCCAACTTTGTCTGATTTACTCGTTTTATTTACAATCCTTTAAAATTTATAATGGTATTATAATGAAATAGTATGATAGAATATTAAATGTTAAGTGTTAATTGAACAAGTACTTTCATGCTTTCGCAATCTTCAGGTTTTTAATGTGTGGTGACAGTCAAGTTTGCAATTTTCAATAGTAATATATATACATAAAGCCCCTTGTTGTACAGCCAACCATGTTACTCTTCATTCTTTCACTAGTAATATATATATATATATATATATATATATATATATATATATATATATATATATAAATATAAGTATGTATACGTACATACATATATGTATACAGACATACAGTAGTATGTATATAGATACATACATGCATACATATATATATATACGTATGGGTTTACTGAACATTTATTATAATGCTCGGTTTATTTGTAAACAAACAGCCTGAATTATTAGCCGTACAGTGTTCGGCAACTATCGTTGCCATTTTGTTCAACACTGACAAAGGAACGATGAACTAGTTTCTAGCTTATTAGCTGTCATCAGCACCGTATACCTTCCTGTCAGTCGATTGAACGTTTGAAAGTATATTCTTTCCTTATGCATATTAACGGCTGAGCAGTCTAATTTGTATATCGATTGAGTTAGTCGACCGTGAATACCGAAAACGATAAATGGAAAAAATGAAATTTCATTTCTCACTCTCAGTACGGCTGATACTTAAATATATGTATGTATACGTACATACATATATGTATACAGACATACAGTAGTATGTATATACATACATGCACACATATATATATATGTACGTATGTGTTTACCGAACATTTATTATAATGCACGGTTTGTTTGTAAACAAACAGCCTGAATTATTAGCCGTACAGTGTTCAGCAACTATCGTTGCCATTTTGTTCAACACTGACAAAGGAACGATGAACTAGTTTCTAGCTTATTAGCTGTCATCAGCGCCGTATACCTTCCTGTCAGTCGATTGAACGTTTGAAAGTATATACTTTCCTCATGCATATTAACGGTTGAGCAGCCTAATTTGCATATCGAGTGAGTTAGTCAGTCGGGCATACCGAAAACGATAAATGGAAAAAATGAAATTTCATTCCTCTCCAGAGGAACCACGGGGTCGTGTCTCAGTTCTTGTCTGCTCTATGGGTAAGTTCCCAGGGGTTGGAGTGACCAGACTCGCCTCACGTGTATGAGTCCGTTCATCCATAGAGTTTCCATTAGTTCTGCCATGTCTAGTCCCCCCCCTTGGGCTGTCCTAAGTCTACTATAATTCATTTTAGCTATATTCTGAGTTATGTTACTGGTTGTGGAGTAGGACAGCTTGATGGTATTCAAATTGAATATTTTATAGTATCTGTGCGATCTAGGGAAGAATTTGTCTAAGGCTCTAAAGAAAAGCTTAGCTATACTAGTGGTCAGGCCAGTGGAGTAAGGAGGGTTATACCACAGGATTTTTCTGGTCCGATGCCTCTTGTTCTTACTAACTATATTAGAGTTACCTGTCTCCTTAGTAGCTACTGGTCTATTATAACTGAAAACTGCCTGTGGGTCGATGGTGTCCTGGTGTGTCCCGATTGTGTTCGGAATCGTCCCAAGTCTCCGGGGCGGTGTACCCCCCGTGCAGCCATTGGGATTACCCTCGATAGCCGGGGTTATATCCACTATGCGTCTGCTACACCTATCCCTATTCCCTTTACTCGACCCTTGTTCCATTTTACATTCAACAGTTGTTTTATCAGTTCTATAATTAAGGTTGCAAATAGAGTTTCCGCTGGCACAACGGTGCTCAGACCCCGTGTTTGTACCTGGGTGGTTGTTTCTATTGGTACCATCAACATTGGGACTAGGAGGCAATACAACATGAAGTCTATATTGATCCTCCCTTGTATCCCGCCTGCTGTTAACTAAAGTGTCACTATTTTGGCCTAAGCTATCGCAGGCAATGTTGCTATTACTATTTAATGGACGTTTGAATGAGATTCCCTCGCTATGCCCCGCTCGTTCCAGGGCGCTATTATAGTAATTCGATATCCTATTAAAGGTATCTTCATTGGAAGATAGTCCTGAAATTCCACTAGAGACGCTTTTGGTAATACCGTTAGTGACTATTCTAGGGTGGTTCGATTTTGCGTTGACATAGTTTAAATTCTCGTTGGGTTTGTGGTAGGGTTGGAAGAGTCCTGAAATGTAAGTGTAACATCTAGAAAATTAAGTATCTTTAATTCTCTTCAAATACTATACTTAAGTCTATGTTCTTGAAGAATTTGCTTAGTTTTTTCCCCACCCTCTCTACCATACTATTATTATGGAACGACACAGTAAACAAAACGTCGTCACGGTAAGCGCCGCCTCCCAAGTGGGGCATTTCCACTCCGAGACAGTCGAGGAAGTAAAGGCCCACCAGGTCAGTCACCTGGGCCGAGTCCGTGGATCCCATGGTAATGTCGAAATTGTTCGGCCTATCCTTCCTGGTCCATAAGTCACCGTTGAACTCAATTAAGATTTTACTAGCTAGGAGAATAATGTTAATTTCTTCAGATGTCAGGTCGGTGTGTAAGCTAGGAAAGTTTAGGGCCCTACCTAGAATAGTTGGAGAGATCGAAGAGTAGTAATTAGAGATATCGAACTGTATAAACTTAGTGCTATTCTTATTCTGCGATTTTTCAAACCAGTTAATTACCTCACTAGTTCCTGACCACAATTTAAGCTTCGATCTCCTAACTAGAGTGGGGATTATTTTATCAAGGATGTTTTTACTCACGATTCCTATGTCCGACTTCGAAGGGGCTATCAGCCTGACAGGTCTTGATGATTCAAAGTTTAATTTGTGGTCTTTCAACAAAATCCTCGGAGTTCTAGGATGGAAGGGTTCGGTTTTATCTTCAATACCCAGTTTAGTCATGACGCTATTGGCCTCCATGTTGATTAAATCCAGGTTGGCCCGTGTAGATTTTTTGTAGCTTTTTGTAAATTCTCTGATTATCAAATCGTCATAGGTTACTTTATCCATATCGTACAAGTTGTTAGTTTTATCTGCGTGCACCAAAATGCCGGTCGAGTTCTTTAATTTTCCTAAAACACCATTCAGTCGTCTTAAGTAGCTTTTTCTCCTGAGTGGGTTTTTCCTAAACTTAAGGTTGGACACTATGTTAGATATCTCTCTCACCAAAAACATAATCTACGACTGTAAGGTCTCCACTCTTGATAGAACCTTCCGGTATGTTGGGGCAACTGCCACTGAATTTAAGGATAAATGGTATAATCACCGCCATACCTTTAATAGATTAGATAAAAAAAAATAGCACGGCGCTTTCTGAATTAGTCTGGAAGCTTAAACAACAGAATATAGAGCACTTCTTATCCTGGTCCATAATTTGCTCAGCCCAGCCTTATAACGGCAGCACTGGCGTCTGTAATTTGTGTATAGCTGAAACCTTTAATATTATTAGAGGCGGTCCCCTATTAATTAATAGGAGAGCGGATTTTATCAGCAACTGCCAACGTAGAAAACCTTCCGCAGGATTTTTGGAAAGTAACCTCCCACTAACTCCTCCTTCTCTACTTTAACCATAGAGTTCTCTCAATAAACAGACAATCACACACTCAGATAGTTAGACGGCTAAGATCGTTTGCCCACTTACAAACGGTATTCGGCCCGTTTCCACAGAGTTCTCACAGCTGAGTGCACTTTAGAACAGTGCTTTTCAACCCTTTTCAGCCCATGGACCATTTTTTTCTTCAAAAAATTCTAATGGACCACTCCTACTTTTACGTTTAAGCTGTTCCATTTTCACACTAAAATACTTAATGAAAAGACAAAATAGTCTATTTATACTTTAAAATTTATTTTAGTAAACAAGGATAAACACAGGATATCAAAATAATCATTCTAACTATTTACTAACTAGGTATTCTAAAGTTTAGAATACCTAGTTAGTAAATAGTTAGAATGATTACACACTCAGAATACATAGTTAGTAAATGATTACACACTCAGGCAAGACCGATTACGCGCATTTACCTTTACTTTAAGATACCTTAACCATTGAGTTCTCTCGGTTGGGATATAGCTAGACGTATTGCACACTCAGTTAAGACCGTTTACGCTCTCTATACATAACTCTACACACTGTACTCGTTTTCTTTAGACATTGAGTTCCCACGGTTACGACTGGTCACGTTCCTACCGATTGAACACTACACTAGGTTTTGATCATCTAACCATGGAGTGCTCACAGTTACGGATTGAACAATAATACTTACACACCATTAATGGGCCTGTAGCGGTTGTCTCCCTTGTTTGGATTAACATCTAGACGGGAAGTAGAACCCTTTCTGTAACTTCCGGCAGAGCCCTATAAAACGAATAGCTCTCGGCTCTCTGCCTCTCATTTGGCCTTCCGGCGCCTGGCCTTAGCCAGGCGTCCTCTGCCAGCCGCGTTTGCCTGGCAATCAAAACGGTAACGACTAACTTTGTTTCATTCTATCATCTATTTCTTTGACATGTCAACTATACTATCTACCATTGTTAATTA
>OZ024741.1:219345657-219365657 GCA_964016885.1 Eledone cirrhosa
ACTCACATAATCCATGAGACGCAATATATATATAGAGAACACGCGTCTATCGTATACTTCGCGGTGGTTCAGCATATAGTCAAGCTATAAACCGTATCCAGTCGGTTCTTAAATAATATATCATGCTGTCCAGATTCCAGAAGTGCCTGAATGACTAAGGGGAATTAATGCGTAAGGGGAGGTAACTAGCTAGTTATCTTAGTTACATTACTATGCTAAACTACATTAATGGTGATTCAAATACGTGCCTATCATGTGAAGTTATAACTAATATCTAGAGTATGTTATCCATTTATAGGTTAGAGAGTTGTCCATTAAGAAGTACAAGGGTGTGTATATTAGGATGATTACCATCCATTAAATTAAGGGGTGTCATATCTGAACGTTCTATAAGAGGAGTCAGACTCTCAAGTCACTGCTCCATGCAAATCTAATATAACAGTAGGTCCTGGTATGGTCCCACTATTATATATGCCACCCGGTAGGCTCTGGGTCATTGCATGCCTGCATCTCCAGTAAATCTTCGGTATGGTCCGGAGATCCAATCTCTCATATAAATGCACTAGTCTGGCCATCAAGCAATAGACAACCCCCGTCTCAAATATAAATCAATATATATATATATAAAATAAGAAACGGAGAATCAGTGGTGCGACGAATAAGATTTATTAGACATATTACAATCGTTTCTCTGGCGACCAGCTCGATGCACGATCGATGCAATGATCAAACCTGACTCTGAAATCGCAAGGTCCTCAGATATGTCTCGATTCTACAAAGCAGAGTTTCCAAATGTTCAGTTACACCCGCTGCCTTCGCCAGAGGAACGATTGTAATATGTGTAATAAATCTTATTCGTTGCACCACTGATTCTCCGTTTCTTATGTGTTATTATACTCTGCTCCGTAAGAGCATCGAGTGCTCAAATGGTATACCGCTTACGGAAGCTTTAAGCATCCAACACCAATTATATATACTAGCAGAAAAACTGCCCTCGCGCGGTTTTCTGCTAGCATATGTAGTGTGCATATTGGTATTATACGCAAATATATATGCATATATGTAATAAGCAACATAAGATAATTAATTCATTTACCAATGGTTTCTTGAAGAGCTTGACACTTATGTCTGTCTTCATTCATCAGAATAAGTTTATTATTGAATGGGATATGGATTTGAAAACAGAGTTTAGGATAAATGAAAGTGAGACTGTAATAAAATAACGGGCATAAATTGAGTGGGAAAATATATAAATATCCAAATACATAAACATACACAAACTAACGCATATACGTAATAGTACGTAAACTTTTACATTCACACATAAGTATATGTGCGTCTACATGGAAATGCAAATACACACATATACATGCGATCTTTTGCTCACATATGCGCACACACAGGCACACAAACACACACGTACTCAATATTGACGTATAAATACACACATCTCTCCATACATACACATATACATATATACACACACACACACACACACACGCACATATATATATATATATATATATATATATATATATATATATATATATATATATATATATATATATATATATACGTACCCACATACGCATATATATAGAGAGAGAAAGGCAGCCACATACATATATATATATATATATATATGTACACACACGTAAAAATACTCGTATATATACATAAACACGCACACACATATATACATACATACAATTTTATATTATAAATATAACCATAATTATAATTCTGTACACATATAGGCAAAAATGTATACGCATATACATATATACATATATATATATATATATATATATATATATATATATGTAGGAGGTGAGTTTTATTGTAGTACAATAAAGCAATGCAGATATCGGATAAGAAGCACTCTACAGTTTGTAGGACTGGAGTATACATAATATAAGATCAAAAGATGGTTAAAGGAGTTCCATGTATTTTATTATGCGCATTTCAAAAACAAACATCATCATGCAATAATATTTGTGTTTCCATCAGATAAAACAGGAGAACATGATATGAAGGCTAAAAAACACTTGTGGATAGTGCAGTTTTAAATCAACATATGAAAAGTGGTTTTAGATTGATGTGTGATATTGGGAAAAATATTTTATTTAGAGAGGGGGGGGGTGGAAAGGATGAAAAAGGGGAGGAGATGAGAGGGAGAGATGGGTGATAGAGAGAAAGAGATAGTTTTTATAACTGAGAGAAGATATATTGTTTTACATAGAGAGGTTGAAAACCGTTGGAAGATAATGTATAAATTAAAAGAATTTGAAAATTAACGAAGGGAAGATATGTATGAGGAAAAAATATTTTATTTAGGGAGGGGGGTGGAAAGGATGAAAAAAGGGGAGGAGATGAGAGTGAAGGTGGAGAGGGAGAGATGGGTGATAGAGAGAAAGAGATAGTTTTTATAACTGAGAAAAGATATATTGTTTTACATAGAGAGGTTGAGAAACGTTGGAAGATAATGTATAAATTAAAAGAATTTGAAAATTAACGAAGGGAATTTATGTATGAAGATAGAGAGAAAAAATAATAATTGTGGATGAATATTCTAACGTCAAAAAAAGTGTATGTTGATAAGTATTGTGGCAATTTCAAAATTAACGAAGAGAAAAAATTATTAAGGTTTGTGTGTAGAAGGATTTGAGAAAAATAATGTGAAGTTAAAGTTTGTATATTGAAGGAATTGATATGTGCGAATAAAGAGTTAATATGTATTAAGAATGAGTTCGTTGATGGGGAGAAAAAAATAATAAATTAAGGATGAAATTGAGATTAAAAAGTTTTATGATAGAGAGAAAAAATAATAATAATTGCGGATGAATATTCTAACGTCAAAAAAACAAATGTATATGTTATGAAGGATTTTACAAGGTGAAGATAGAAAGAGGGTAATGAGTAAACAAGTATTATAGAGTGTATAATGCCCTTTGAAGTAAGGTAGGAAGATGGGTATATTTTAAAGAGGTGTATGTATATGTACCTTTGAGAAAAGATTTTAAATTGATAAAGAATTGAATATTAACTGTATACTTTGTGAAAAGTCCTATGGAATTTATGCAGGCAGATAGAAAACAAATCTGTACGTCTATTTATTATAGAATCTAGGTTAGAGATAATGGTAAATTTTTCATTTAGGCAGAGATTACAGATTTTAGATAGAGAGCTGTTCAAGTATGAGGATGTAGAAGAAACCTTCTTCCAAAAGATGGTATATTTAATGTTTTTGTCTTTCAAGGACCATATGAGTTCTGAGAGAGCAGTGTTAGTTCTTTTAAGTTTGTATTTGAAAGATGAATGATGATTATAGAGACGAGCTTTAAAAGAGGTGGAAGTGGAACCAAAATAGGTGAAGGAATTGGTGCTAGTTATAACTTTACATTCATAAATTAAGTTTTTATCGAGACATATATATATATATATATATATATATATATATATATATATATATATATATATATATATAGGCATACGTCAAGACGGGCGGTCTCAAAAGTGAAACTAATTTTTGACAGTTACAATTGTGTACATGCATATATATATATACATCTACAAATTCATACAAATGTGTATGTGTGCATAAATATATATATACATACACATATATATATATATATATACAGACACATATATATACACACAAACACACATATATATACACACAAGCACATATATACACACAAACATATATATACGTCCAAACCCATGCTTGCGTGGAAGATAGACGTTAAACGATGATGATGACACAAACACATATATATATACAAACACACATATATATATATACATACACACACACATATATACACACATATACACACCCACACACATATATATATTAAGAAAAAAAACAAACAAATTCACAATCGTAACTGTCAAAAATTAGTTTCATTTTTGAGACCGCCCGTCTTGACGTATGCCATATAAATATATATATATATATATATATATATATATATATATATATATATACATATATATATATATATATATGTATATATATATATATATATATATATATATATATATATATATATATATATATATATATTATATATATATATATATATATATATATATATATATATATATATATATATATATATATATATATATATATATATATATATCATAATCTATAATATATATATAAAGAAGAAATTAAATGATGGTTAAAAAAGTTCCATATATTTTATTATCCGAATTTCGAAAACAAGTGCTACTTATCTGATATCTGCATAGTTTTATTGTTCTACAATATTACTCATATATGCGTTCACACATTGCATATAGATATATGTAAATTGAAAAGTAGATTGACAATATCTTCTTCTTCACCCACTTATTTCTGAGAGGGTCGTGGGGGCAGTTTCCCTTTCCTTTCTATATATTATATTTGTTAGTGTTTTCGTTCTGATACCTTTATATTAAACTAGCAGTAAAGCCCGGCGTTGCTCGGGGCTGCTCAGTAGTTGTGTTAAAGTTACAATGTTAAGCTCCTTTCTTGGCTTAAAAACTGTAGAGTCTACAGTGTAGACTTTCATGTGGTACTTTTGATTAATATTCCCTCAACCAACAGTATGGCTTATGAAGATAAGATAACATTACCATAACCCGAGTGTTAAAACAAAAGAGGATGCTGGGGACAAAAACTGCACTGGTAATCTATTAACAAAAATCGAAAATGTAAACACTGCAGCACTTGTTTCAGAGAAAAACATCAGTGTAACCAAACTATCAGTTATTTTGAAACAAAGAAATTGGATGGACATAAGAAAAATGCGTTATCCAAAGTAGAGGGGGCAGGCAGCATCAAAGAGGTTCGCACCTGTGATAAAAAATATTGACAATGTAATAGCGTAGATGTTTAAGTATAAACTATGAAGAGCTCATAACATACCCATGGTGAGTTTGACGGGCAGATTATAGACAGCCACAGCATGCGAAATGGACAGCTGCAGCAAAAGCCATATTCACCAAAAAGAATCTTTAGGAAATAGATATCGGTGCACATGCAACATAATATAAAAGACAAAGAGTACTGGTGTGTGTGATAAAGTTTTACTTCATAGAAGTCAAAGGTGTATAAGGTAAAGGGTTGTTACCCGATGGCAATAATACCATTGTGAAGTTGGTAGAAAATGTCTTGGCGCTCTCATCTCAGGCTGGTGAGCTGCATTGTGCTGGTAACGAAAGGGTCGTCCAGAAAGAATCACCAGCTATGGTCGAAGATGTTACCACTTCAGGAATCAGGAGGCGAGAGAGAGATTTCGCGGTTAATCGCTCCTTTTATCTCTGTTGACCGGAAGTGACCACTAGGGAGTTTGGTCAATCCCAAAGGGAAGCAACTCCACCTACTTCCTGTCTAGAGAACAGCGATTCGATTGTCGTGGCAGGGGAGGCAACTCTTACTACAAATCGCTGAAATCAACAAAACAGAAATGCTGCTTCCATTGCATCTTCACATGCAGTTGAGAATGATGACGAAAGTTTACTTCGACGCACAAGAAATGCTGTTGTTGCATGTTGTCTAGGTCGGAATGCATATTGAAACAATGAAAGAAATGACAATCTTTGTATGTATGCCCCAAGTTGTGTGTGTCTATGTATTAAACGCCTGACTTGTCAGCAAAAACATCGATTTCAGAATCCGCTTTGATTTGCGAGCAATGCTGGTCCTTAGAGGCCTAGGTGTCAATAGAATGCACTGCATCGATGTTGAATACAGGTTTCGTAGACGCTATATATTTAAGGCAGTCGGTGTAACATTGCCGTTTTGAACCAAAAAACCCTATAAAACCTCACGGTATACAATATTCTTTGTTTTTCCGTTTGGAGCCAAAGCAAAGAGGTTGTTCCGGCTGCCAACTCGAGAACATCCAACGTAGAATTGTCCATGTGAAAAACATGGCTCCTCCAGGTAAAGTCCTCCCACAGATAAAGTCTGACCCTGGGACTTGTTGATGGACATAGCAAAGGCAGCACGAAGGGGAAATTGGGTTCTTTTAAAAGAATAGGGTGCATCCACTCCTGATGTAGTAAGAGTTATCGTAGGTATTAAAACATCTTCTCCTTTTCCACACCCCGACATATTCGTACCATAAATAATGTGCTGTGACATCCTATTGACAACAAGGCGTGTACCATTGCAAAGCTTGAGAGGGGTTATATTCCTGAGAAATATAACTTCCTTGAGAGACAAAATATGTTGAGGTAGACCGGGAATATCCAATGAATTGAGGAATTCAATGGGATAATTGACCGCATCATGTGGATCAACATTGGTATCAATAGAGTTAAAAGTCTTATCATTTCCAGGAAGACTTTCAAGCATGTGGTGATTAATGGCGGAGACAGTGACATTTGTAGGAGCTAATATAGTCCTCTCACACAGCCATGTATGATTGCGGTAATTATCTGCCAAGTTGGGAAAAACGGCGGCCTTGAGATCTTCGACAGCATATATTGTCGAATGCAATGTCTCCATCCACATCTGAAGGTACTTTGCCGTTCCCAAGAATGAGGTTTTCAGCAAATTTTTCAGCCACAGTTGAACACGCATGTTAGTGGAGACGAAGTGTTGTTACCTGTTGCCACAGTGGAGAAGACTTCAGGCAGGCCCAAACTTGATCGGCTCTGGTGCCCTTTGGAATAATCGGCAAAGTTTGTCGAAAGTCCCCTGAAAGCAAAAGAGTTACACCCCCCCCCCATGGTCTCCTGACGGTCTCTAATGTCTTTCAGTGTTCTATCTAAGGCCTCAATAGTTCCTTTGTGAGCCATGGTGCATTCATGCCACACAATCAGTTGGCACCGTCGTAGCAGTTCTGCTCTCGGACTATCGTTGGTGATGTCACAGAGCAGTGTTTCAGCTGATACCAAGTTAAGCGGAAACTTAAAGGTAGAGTGTGCTGACCTGCCGACAGGAAGTAGTGTAGCTGCAATACCGGATGATGCAACGGCTATTGCAATAACTTCATTCTGTCTAAAGAAATTTAGTAACAAAAGTTTTTCCAGTGCCTCCAGGGGCATCAAGAAAGGAGAAACCACCCCATCGATGAAATACATAGTCGGTGATAGTGTTGTATGCAAATTGCTGATCGGGAAGTAAGTTTGGTTCCATTTTAAACACATATCTAGCTAGAGTGTCGACATCATAAGATGTTTCTTGGATGATGAGAGTTGAAATTTTATTAGAATCAGTGCGGTGGGTTTGTGGCTGACCGTATGCTGGCAAGGCATTCCCACCCATAAGGAAAATCCTGTCCTCTATGTCTATAAGCCCTTTATTGTATAAATCATCACAGAAATCTACTTCTATGTCAGGAAGTAGTATTTTAGCCTGGTGCAGGAAGTCCTCAGACAGTTGGACCCGAAACTTCAACCATAATGTGTAGGGATCACAAATGTTACATAAGTGAAAAAGCTTTGCAATGAGCTCACGTAGGCTTCCAGCTGAGTGTGATGAAGCGATCTCCGCCAAGGTTACATCCCATTGTGAGTCATCTTGAAGCATTCCACGAGCCAAACAGGCATCTCTGTATGTAGACCAAACACGATTACCGTAAGTTCTGAGGTCCTGAAAACTGGTCGGTCCTTTGACCTCATGCAGTAGCATTCGAAGACAGAAGCACTCGTGTTGATTTGGAGGAATCGTATACACTCGCTCCAAGCAATTAGTGAATTTGATCCCGGGAACTCCAATAACTGATTGGCCAGTCTTTCTGAGACTCCATGTTTTTTTTTTATTCCATGTGTAGTATGATGGCACCTGAGGATACAGCAATGATTTTGCGAAGTCATAGTATTCGCACAGTTTGAAAAGTCCAGTCAAAGTTGTCTCCCTTGGGGTCTGTGCCAATTCAGCGGCATTTTTGTTGGTATAGTACATCCGTTGACCGTATTCTAGGTGTACATCTAATTTTACAATTGAAGGGTGCCTATCATGTATTGGAAAACCGAAGATTCGCCAAAAGTCCTCACTACTACTTATGTAGCACCCTACTTGGAATTGCGTTACTTCGTCTCTATTGTTTTCGTTGAGTATACCGAACGAAGCAGCGTCAGAACCCTTATTAACATACTTACATATGTATTTGATGCACTTGACTGTCTGTCTGCATAAATTCATCGCCTATATCAACACTCTGCACGACTGTCTGCCAGCACTTTATCGCCTATATCACCTCTCTACATGACTGTCTGTCTGCACAACTTTGTCGCCTATATCACCTCTCTGCACGACTGTCTGTCGTTTAAAATCATTGCTTCTAAATGAAAATCTCATAAGGCTTTATTTGAGATTAATGCTTTTTTTTACAAAATATTTGCTTGTTTTACGGTGTATTCAAATAGGCTTGTTTACAAGTAAAAATATTGTTTTAAGAGACTTTTTAATGGAAATGAAGCAAAATGGAAGCTTAATGTTGAAACTTCGAACTCATGAATTTTGCTGGTCCGAAAACTGTTCACGTATTTTTGTACGCGTCGTTTATTCGTAAATAGGTAAACAGAATGACGCCACAAAAGGGAAATAACTCGTCTCTCATCTCTATTAATACATTTGAACTGAAAAATCAATACATCACAAATTCGATTTTTGCACTTGGCGTGGGTCGATTTGAAAGTTTTTTTTACCGATGTCTCCGCCGGACCTTCATCTATAAGTGTAGCAATTTCACCGAAATTTGAACATACGGTTTAGGAGGAGATGTGTGCCGACCGTTTTAGTAGACAGCCAGACAGATAGACAGACAACCTCAGTTTTGTATATATAGATGAGTTTAAAAAAAAAAGAGTTAATAAATAAATAAAACGTTATACTTGTATTTCCACTTCACCGAACGCTATCATGACTGTATGTGTGTGTTTGTGTAAATGTATATGTGTGTGAATGTATGTATGTTTGTGTGAAAGTATGTGTATTTGTGTGAATTATGTCCGTGAGCGTCTATTTTTATAAGTTTGTATTTGCGCGATTATAGTTATATACTCGTAATAGTTATATACTCATACGCGTCAGCGTGTAGAAAATCATAATCTCTCTCATCACACACTCTCTCTTTCTACATATATGGTAGTTGATGTGGTGGTAGTGGTGGCGACGATATACCGGAAGTGAAACTTTGAAAAGAAGACAATTTAAAATTATTTTTACGAAATTATTTGTTTACGAAATTATGTAATATTCATTCATTATTTATTCAGGCAGTATCAGTAGAGGGTCGGACGCCATGCTTTCCAGCATAGTTACGTCCCTTTACGATTTGAGTTCAAATCCCGCCGAGGTTGACTTTGCCTTTCATCCTGGCGGGGTCGATAAAATAAAGTACCAGTAATGCACTGGTTATTGCTAGCCTTGTGCCTAAAGTAGAAACAATTATTTATTCAAATTAATCCAACTTATTTTACTAACTGGATTAAAAGAAATAAACCGTACGCAGTCCCTCCTTTATTATAGTTTAGATATATATATAGTAATAAAGTAGTGGGATCACAGGTAAGCTAACTAAGAACATAGATTTTATATGTGGCCAGTACTCAGGTGCAATAAGTAGTAGCAAGTGCCCACAGAATACTAGCTCATTCCATTGCCCAGATGGTTCTATAGAAATAGTGGACACCTTCCGTTACCTGGGTGACAAAATCAGCAGTGGTGGAGGGTGCTCTGAAAGTACAGTAGCTAAAGTCAGAACAGGATGGAAAAAGTTCAGAGAGCTTATACCACTATTGGCCGCTAAAGGTTTCTCTCTAAAAATGAAAGGCAGGCTGTATGATGCCTGCATACAAACAGCAATGTTACATGGCAGTGAGACATGGGCATTGTGTGTGCAGAGGATATACGCAGACTGGAGAGGAACAAAGCTTGCATGCTCCATTGGATGTGTAATAGTAATATATGTGATCGGCAAAGCATAAATGAATTAAGTGAGAAATTAGGAATAAGAGGGATCAGATGCTGTTTACTCAAGAGAAGACTATGTTGGTATGGTCCGTGATGCGAAAGACGACAACAGTATAAAAAAGTGCAGGGCGATCAAAATAGACGGTAGCTACGGAGTAGGCAGACCCAGAAAAACCTGGGACGACTTGATAAATTCCGACCTTACACACTTACACCTCTCCAAGACAATGTCACTAGACCAAGATCTTTGGCACTACACAGTAATACAGAAGACCCGCCTTGCCTAACTACAAAGCGAAACCAACTTACACCCCCGTCCCACTACCCCTACCCCCACCTCCATCTACACCACCCCTTTCGATGTAAAGTTATGTTGGTACCACAACATCCTGTCCTAAATAAATGAGGCTGTGTAGGTGTCACGACAAAAAAACACACAGTCCACGCTGTAATGTGGTCATGTAGGTAACACGGTAAAACCTCCCAGTCCACACTGTAAACGTGGTTGGTGTTAGGAAGGGCTTCCAGCCATAGAAAACCCGCCAGACAGTCCTACATGAGCAAGACAACCAATCTTGACCCAAGTGGGACAATTCCCGTCTAAACCTGTGGAAGATAGACGTTAAACGATGATGATGATGATGATGATGATGATATATATATATATATATAGTAATAGTAATATACACGAACGGCAAAGCATAAACGAATTGAGAGAGAGACTGAGCATAAGAGGAATCAAATGCTGTGTGCAGGAGAGGAGGTTGTGTTGGTATGGACATGTGATGCGCATGAAGGATGACAGCTGCATAAAAAGGTGCAGAGCACTAGAAGTCGATGTAAGCCGCGGAGTGGGGAGACCCAAAAAGACTTGGGGTGAGGAGATAAAAGCCGACCTTAACCAGTTGTACCTCTCAAGGGCGATGACACACGACCGTGACCTCTGGCGTCACGCAGTAATACAGAAGACCCGACTTCCCATGGGTACAAGCCGAAGCTAAAGCATGTAGACAATATGCCCCCACCAACCTCCCACTGCAAAGTGGTGGTGGAAGTGTCATAGCAAAAAAGCACCCAGCCCACACTGTAAAGTGGACGTGTAGGCGCCATGGAAAAAAAGCACCCAACACTCACTGTAAATGAGGTTGGTGTTAGGAAGGGCATCCAGCTGTAGAAATCAAGCCAGAATCAGTTCCTGTATGAGCAAGACAAGGTCATCCGACCGGGCACTGCCCACAATAGGACAACCCGTCTAACCCATGCTAGCGTGGAAGAACAGACGTAAAACGGTGATGATGATGATATATATATATATATATATATATATATATATATATATATATATATATATATATATATATATATATATATATATATATATATATATATATATATATAAATATATATATATATATATATATATATATATATATATATATATAGATATAGATAGGTAAATATACACGGGTGTGTATGATTGTGTATAGAAGATTATATTAATAAGAGGAATTCCAACTTTGTCTGATTTACTCGTTTTATTTACAATCCTTTAAAATATATATAATGGTATTATAATGAAATAGTATGATAGAATATTAAATTCTAAGTGTTAATTGAACAAGTACTTTCATGCTTTCGCAATCTTCAGGTTCATGATATGTGGTGACAGTCGAGTTTGCAATTTTCAAAATTGCAAACTCGACTGTCACCACATATCATGAACCTGAAGATTGCGAAAGCATGAAAGTACTTGTTCAATTAACACTTAGAATTTAATATTCTATCATACTATTTCATTATAATACCATTATATATATTTTAAAGGATTGTAAATAAAACGAGTAAATCAGACAAAGTTGGAATTCCTCTTATTAATATATATATATATATATACATATATACTCATATCATCATCTCTATTTAATGTCCAATATTTTAATGTTGGCATGGGTTATACGAGTTACCCTGTTGTGAGTAATGTCAGGTCATGTGACCATGTCTTGCTTGTACAGAACCGATTTTGGGTTAGTTTATACACCTGGATGCCCTTCCTAGCACCAACCTCATTTACAGTGAGTGCTGGGTCTTTTTTGTTGTGACACCTACATGACCACTTTACAGTGTGGGCTGGGGACTTTTTTGCCATGTCGCCATCCTGATGTATATCAGGAGGTGACTACAGTTAATAAAGATATTCAGTACATTAGTAGAGTATAGACATATTTATTTCATTATAGAAATGACCTTTAAGGAGTAGAACTGTTTTATTTGTATATGCAAACACAGATGGTGTATTATTATGGTTAATTTATTTTATTTCTTCCACAGATTGATGACACAGCATATTGCCGTTTGTTTCAGGAGGTGATGTGTGGCACCATCCGGTACTGGAATCTCATCAGTATTGTCTTAGAAAGTTTCTTTAACCAGAATGACAACAAAGAATTCGACAACAAAGAACAAAACAGTTTCATGAGTATGCTCAACTTTTCTTTCTCAATGATACAAGCAAAAAAGCAACAAAAAAAAACTTCATATTCATGTAAGATCTTGTGAAAAACTAGAGTAATAAAAACAAGGTGAAGGCATGTGGCTTAGTAGTTAGAGAGTTGGGTTCACAATCTCACAATTGCAAGTTCAACTCTTGGACCATGTGATGCGTTATGTCCTTGAGCATGACAATTTATTTCACGTTGTTCTTTCTGCCAGGAGTTGCAACTGGTAGATAGTATCAACAATGGAAAGACCCCACTCGGCAAGCGAATGAGGTCTGGAATCTTGTCAATCGATCAGAGCAAGAATTAAAACAAAAGAGCTTCATATTCGTGGAAGTTCTTGTGATAATAATAATAATAATGAAAATTATTGTGAACAGTGCTCAGGTGCACTACAACTCATCAAAAATGCATGTATAGTACATAGAATAATGTACAAATGTCAGGAACATGCACAGTGTATGAGTCATGATATACAGAGTGTGTTTGGAGGGGGGATATCAGATGTAGTGTTAACAAATTTTGGGAAGCATGGAGGTTTTGAAGGATTCAATGTTCTGACATCTAACAACTGATGCAGGTAGTTTGTTCCATGCTTCAGTAACTCTGAGCATGAAAAAATGTTTCTGAAAGTCATGGGAGCTGTGCTGTTTTCTGATTTTGTAAGCATATCCATGGGTGTTAGACACATGTAATTCAAAAAGGTGCTCAGGGTTGTTGTTGGCAAGATGGTTAATAATTTTGTGGGTGTCTACCAAGTCAGTTGCTAAACATCGGACTTTAATGTGCAGACGATATCTGTTCGCAAGATTACTGTCTAGGAAAAAATAACAGTAGTTTTATTTTTTAAGATTTATTTATCAAACTTGGGTCAATTTGTCTTCATGACTTGTTCTTTCGATCTCACTCAATAAACCCGCCATTGGCTTTGATGACGGCCTCAAGGCGGCCTCAGAACAGGCTACAGGCCTTTGTCACTGTCCCCCGACTTAGGCCCCTAAAGGCACTTGTGATCCTGGCCTTCAGATTGTCTTTCGTATTACAGCTAGATCTGTTGGTGTCTCGTTCCACTGCGCCCCACACAAAGAAGTTGAGGGGGTTGCAGTCAGGCGAGCTGGGAGGCCAGATGTCAGGTGAAGTGTGGTCGACGAAGTTCTCTGACAGCCAGGCTTGGGTCTTTTGGCTGGTATGGCAGGGCACTGAGTCTTGCTGCCACATGTACGGCCTACCTGCAGCTACCTGGTCGATCTAGGGCTTTATTACCTCACTCAGAACGTGGATGTAGCCATCAGTGTTCAGCTTGAGGCCCTCAGGGAAGAAGTGAGGTGGGATGACGTCACCTTGACTGCTGACGACACCTAACACCAATGTTGTCGCTGGAAACTTTGTCTGCATGACTCTGGGCATGTCTTTGGATGAGACAGCGAGCCACTTGTTGTTCTGGGAGTTGATCTTCTGATCTTATTTGTCCTCCCGGCGCGGATTCCAAGAAGAACTCCGTGCCTCTTCCACAAATTAGGAGGTTTTTATGAAGACAAGAGTGACAACGGGAGTAAAAAAAATTTGCATAAAATTAGCAGTTGAAAATTGCGAACAAATATCATCTACACCCTGTATATATATATATATATATCTTTGACATAAATGAATAGTCCTTTCAACCTTATTTTGTATAGTTAGAAGTCCTTCCTATCACCAACCTCCCTACAGAATGCACTGAGTGTATTTTATCATAGCATCAGCACTATGGAAGTTTTCATATCTTTGAATCTTTTGACACAATTGCAAATTGCGAACAAATATCGTCCGCACCCTATATTATAAAGAGTCTTTATAATATAACCATACTCTACTACACCAAGTATCTAGTACTCTGTTGAGTAATGTTCGAACCAGTTTTAAACTGGTTCTATCCTGATTTCTCTCTCTCTCTCTCTCTCTCTCTCTCTCTCTCTCTCTCTCTCTCTCTCTCACTCTCTTTCTCTCTCACTCTCTCTCTCTCTCTAGCTCTCTCTCTCTATATATATATTCTTCAGTTAACTATATCTACTTGCCAATATTTCCTCTTCAAGTTCTCAAAATGTTCTCACGTATAACTGCTTTACAGTTCTCACCAATAACTGTTCTACAGTTCTCAACTATTACTGTTCTACAGTTCTCAACAATAACTGCTCTACAGTTCTCACCTATTACTGTTTTACAGTCCTCATCTATAACAGTTCTCACCTATAACTGCTCTACAGTTCTCACCAATAACTGCTCTACAGTTCTCACCAATAACTGTTCTACAGTTCGCAACAATAACTGTTCTACAGTTCTCATCTTTTACTGTTCTACAGTTCTCATCTATAACTGTTATACTATTCTCACCAATAACTGTTCTACAGTTCTCACCAATAATTGTTCTACATTCCTCACAAATAACTGTTCTACAGTTCCCACCTATAACTTCTAAAGTTCTCATTTATAACTGTTATCCAGTTCTCACCAATAACAGTTATACAGTTCTCACCAATAATTGTTATACATTTCTCATTTATAACTGTTCTACAGTTCTCATTTATAACCGTTCTACAGTTCCCATTTATAACTGTTCTACAGTTCACACACACACATTACTGTTCTACAGTTCTCACAAATAACTGTTATACAGTTCTCATTTATAACTGTTCTACAGTTCTCATCTATAACTGCTATACAGTGCTCACCTATAACTGTTCTACAGTTCTCACCAATAACTGTTCTCAGCAATCACTATTATACAGTTCTCACCAATAACTGTTCTACAGTTGTCACCTATAACTTTTCTACAGTTCTCACCAATAACTGTTCTACAGTTCTCACCAATAACTGTTCTACAGTTCTCACCAATAACTGTTATACAGTTTCCACCTATAACTGTTTTACTGTTCTCACCTATAACTGTTATAGAGTTCTCACCTTTAACTGTTCTAGAGTTCCCACCTATTACTGTTTTACAGTCCTCACCAATAGCTGTTCTACACTTCCCACCTATAACTGTACTACAGCTCTAACTGTTCTACAGTTCTTATCTATAACTGTTCTACAGTTCTCACCTATTACTGTTCTACAGTTCTCACCTATAACTGTTCCACATTTCTCACCAATAACTGTTATACAGTTCTCCCTAGTAACTGTTCTACAGTTCTCACCAATAACTGTTCTACAGATCTCACCAGTAACTATTCTACAGTTCTCACCCATAACTGTTCTACTGTTCTCACCTATAACTGTTCTACAGTTCTCACCAATAATTGTTCTAAAGTTCTTATTCGTAACTGTTCTACAATTCTCACCAATAACTGTTATACAGTTCTCATCTATAACTTTTCTACAGTTATCATTTATAACTATTCTACAGTTTTCACCTATAACTGTTCTATTATTCTCACCAATAACTGTTCTACAGTTCTCACCTATAACTGTTCTACTATTCTCACCAATAACTGTTCTACAGTTCTCACCTATAACTGTTCTACAGTTCTCAACAATAACTGTTCTACAGTTCTCACCAATAACTGTTCTACAGTTCTCACCAATAACTGTTCTACAGTTCTCACCAATAACTGTTCTAGAGTTCTCATTTATAACTGTTCTACAGTTCTCATCTATAACTGTTCAACAATTCTCACCTATAACTGTTCTGCAGTTCTCACCAATAACTGTTATACAGTTCCCACCTATAACTGTTTTACAGTTCTCACCTATAACTGTTATAGAGTTCTGACCTACAACTGCTCTACAATTCTCACCTATTACTATTCTGCAGTCCTCATCTATAACCGTTCTACAGTTCTCATTTATAACTATTCTACAGTTCTCACCTACAACTGTTCAACAATTCTCACCAATAACTGTTCTACAGTTCTCAACAATAGCTGTTCTACAATTCTCACCTATAACTGTTCAACAGTTCTCATCCAAAACTGTTATACAGTCCTCACCAGTAACTGTTATACAGTCCTCACCAGTAACTGTTCTACAGTTCTCACTTGTTTCTAACTGTTTCTCACCCATATTTCCACCTGCTTTTCATTCAGTTCTCACCTACATCTACATCTTTAAACTGGAGCAGTTCCCGCTGAAATATTTACTGAACATAATGCACAGTTTAGACTCCAATCATGTACCTAAGGTAAGCTTCTATGGCTATTTGTTTTCTTTTATTTTCTACCTCAGTTTTGGTGATTGAATATATACACAGTGGAACCTCAGTTCACAAACTTAATTCACTCCTGAAGCCTGTTTGTCATCCGAAATGTTCATAAACTGAAACTATATTTCCCATACGAAATAGTGAGGAAGAAATACATTGAGAGAGAGAGAGATTGTGTGTGAAAGACAGAGATATCACCATAGTAACTAACTATTTGGCAGGTGACGCTTTCCCACAGATACTCCAATCGTTTTGCCAACTGTTGGTGCTGGCTTGTGTGTTTGTTACTTGAGACACCGTTTGTAATCCGAGATGTTTTATGTTTGGAAAAATTGTTCATGAGCTGAGGTTCCACTGCAGGAATAAACATTTGAAGGAATTTGATCTGTCCAGCCTCCTCTCATTTTACTCTATAATAATTAACTCCATTCCTGACACCACCAACAGGATTCAACATCAACGATGGATGAGTTGCATAATGTTGAGTGCTTTTCCTACTTTCACATCATAGTTAACTATGCGGAATGACCAGTTCTATCCAACTTGAATGAATATATATATGTATATATGTCATCATCATCATCATCATCATCATCATCATCATCATTTTACGTCCACTTTTCCCTGCTTGCAAGGGTGGGACGGGTCCTATTCAGCACAGCATCTCTCCACCTGTCACAGTCCTTCGTCATCTCCACCGTGAGCTTCAGTGATCTGAGGTCTGCTCTCACCACCTCCGCCCATGTTTTTCGTGGTCTTCCTCTACTGCGTCTTCCTTCAACTGGCATTTCTTGGCACTTCTTTATCCAGCGGTCATCCGCCATGCACATCACATGTCCATACCATCGCAATCTTCTCTCCCGCACACTACAACTTATCCCTCTTAAACACTGTTTCTCTCTCAACACATCAATGTTCGGTCATTCATGTACACTGCCATTGCACATCCAATGGAGCATGCTTGCCTCATTTCTCTCCAGCCATTGCATAACCTCTGGAGTTGCTGCCCATGTCTCACTATCATGCAGCATCACGCACCTCACACAGGCATCATATAACCGGCCTTTCGTATGCAGGGAAAATCTCTTCTTTTTCAGCAGAGGAAGAAGCTCCCTAAATTTCTTCCAACGCGTCCTTATTCTAGATACTATGGCCTCGGAACACCCACCTCCCATGCTAATCTGATCACCTAGGTACCAGAAGCTATCAACCACTTCTGTAGAACCTACCTGCATTTGAAAAATTTGTTTATCAATGCGACTTCTACTGTCAAATTTCCCTGTACATCTACTGCATACATATTTCTCCCTACCTGTTATTTTACCTGCTATCCCATTACATCTCTTGTGTACCCAAGATCTGCATTGTGTGCATTTTATAGAATTTATGCCAGTTCCTTTTCTGCATATCGAACATGGCCATTTCCCTGATGGAATCAGTTTTGTCCTCTTTTCTACTAATCAACACTTTTGTCTTAGCTAGGTTCACTCTCAGTCCTCTTGCTTCCAACTGCTGTTTCCATAGCCAGAATTTATTCTCTAGCTCCTCTACTGATTCTGCTATAAGAACCAGATTGTCAGCATAGAGAAGTTCCATGGGCAGCCAGTCTTAAACTCCTCTGTTATGGCTTGGAGGACTATAATAAACATGAGCGGGCTGAGGACTGAACTCTGATGTACTCCTACTTGTATCTGGAATTCCTCACTAAACTCCATTCCTACCCTCACTTTACTGACAGCACCTCTGTACAAAGCTTGCACTGTCCTCACAAGCCATTCCTCAACACCTAGTTTCCTTGGGGACCACCAGATGACAGATCGGGGTACCCTATGAAAGGCCTTCTCTAGGTCAACAAAAGCTAAGTATAGTGTCTTATTCTTCTCTAAGAACCGCTCTTGTAATTGTCACACTAAAAAGAGGGCATCTGTTGTACTTTTCCCAGGCTCAAAATCAAACTGCATCTCATCTAGTTTAATATGTATATATATATATCTATACATATATATATATATTTTTTTTTATGACCATGCTGTAAAATGGAGGGGTAGAGAGGGCCCTTGAGTCTAGTTAGACATACTCTAGTACATCTAGTTTAATATGTATATATATATATATCTATTTTTTTTTATGACCATGCTGTAAAATGGAGGGGTAGAGAGGGCCCTTGAGTCTAGTTAGACATACTCTCTAGTGCTGGTGGCACAAATAAAAGCACTCAGTCAATGCTGTAGAGTGGTGCTGGTGTTAGGAAGGGCATCCAACCAGTGTATCAATGCCAACACGCTTATCAGCACAGTAACAAATAGGAACAACAACAAAATATGAAGACGTTGCATCTCAGAGTTGCAACACTTAATGTTGGCACTCTCAGAGGTAGATCTGCTGAAATAGCGGAGATGCTGGAGAGAAGGCATGTGGATGTGTGCTGCGTGCAAGAGGTGAGATGGAGAGGTGCCTCTGCGAGACTAGTCGTAGGCAAACATCTTAGCTATAAGCTTTTCTGGGTAGGTAAGGATGATGGGTTAGGGGGAGTAGGAATTTTCCTGGCTGAGAGATGGATCAATAAGACAATAGAGGTAGTCCGAGTTAGTAATCAAATAATTAAGCTTAGATTAGTTGTAAACAGGAGACTACTGACAATCATCTTTGCCTATGCTCCCCAAGCAGGCCTAGGCAAAGATGAGAAAGACTGCTTTTACGAGCAACTTTTACAAACAACCGCTTGTTGGCAGACTGTATGATGCGTGTATATGAACAGCAATGTTACATGGAAGTCCAACCTGGGCGCTGTCTGTAGAAGACTTGTGCAGATTAGAAAGAAACGAAGCTTGCATGCTCTGATGGATGTGTAATAGTATAAGCGGAACGGCAAAGTATAAACGAATTGAGAGAGAGAGACTGAGCATCAGAGGAAGCAAATGCTGTGTGCAGGAGAGGAGGTTACGTTGGTATGGACATGTGATGCGTATGAAGGATGACAGCTGCATAAAAAGGTGCAGAGCAATAGAAGTCGATGGAAGCCGCGGATGAGGTGATAAAGGCCGACCTTACCCAATTGCACCACTCAAGAGCAATGACACACAACCGTGACCTCTGGTGTCACGCAGTAATACAGAAGACCCGACCTCCCACAGGAATAAGCCGAAGCTGAAGCATATAGACAATATGCCCCCACACCCTCCCACTGCAAAGTGGTCATGGAGGTGCCTCAGCAAAAAAGCACCCAGCCCACACTGTAAAGTGGATGTATAGGCGCCACGGAAAAAAGCACCCAGCACTCATTGTAAATGAGGTTGGTGTTAGGAAGGGGACCCAGCTGTAGAAATCAAGCCAGAATCAGTTCCTGTATAAGCAAGACAGTCAGCCGACTGGACACTGCCCACAACAGGACAACCCGTCTAACCCA
>OZ024741.1:219370657-219478157 GCA_964016885.1 Eledone cirrhosa
ATAACATGGTCAACAGTACAAAAAGGGGATTTATTTACAGTCTAACAATTGTTTCTCTGATTAAGTTGTCTAAAAATTGCTGAACACTAGAAGCAGTGCCACTCAATTTCAAATACGATGCTAGCTCGATCAGATCTTCAGAAACTGTTACAAAAAATATATATAACCGGCAAATTTACAAATTCAAATTACATCATGAATAATAATATTAATAATAAAGATTTCTTCTCTCTATATTTTTCTCTGTATTCATTTCTCCTTTTTATTTTTATTTCTCTTTTTATTTTTATTTTTCCTTTTCTTTTCTTTCTTTCCTGTATCTATCTGCCTTTCTTTTTTTCTCACTCTATTTTTATTATTTGTACTATTGACCATGTTATTCTCCACTTTTTCAAATTTATATATATATATATATATACTATAAAGTATGTCCATAGAATCATTTGATAATATATACACCATTTCCTCACCCAATTAGCATAATCGACCACATAAAAAATCAATTAAACCAGGCTATAAGATTAAAAGGCACCTATGAAGAAATATAAGATAAATAAACGACAGCTATCTCTTCGCGGCCGACCGCCATAGAACATTTCAACAGCACGTGGAAATCCACTAAATATACCGTCAACCATACACAATTAGGTATAAAATTAAAGTTAGAAGAAATGCGTACACACTTACCAGGATTATGTCTCTACCCTCGGGTTTCGTTCGCATTTTGAGATATCCTATTAAGGATAAAATCTCGAGCTTCGAACTCTATATATTATCAAATGATTCTGTGAACATACTTTATAGTATATTGCTCTGATTGTTTAATTTATTAATTCATCATTGAGCCACATCGTGAATGGTTGCCAAAACATATATATATGTCACTTTGTATAGTTTGTGTATATGTAAATCTTTATATTTAATAATCTCCCATTAGGTTGAGATGCAATTTGGGCAATTTTGGGCTGCGCTTTCTAGCAACCAGCCCACTCGCCGTAAGCAACCAATCACATTCTTTCTGACTTGACCACTGCCACGTCAGGATTTTTAGCCATTTTGAATTTGTTTCTAGCGGGGATCATTTTGGAAAATTACTTGTCCTATGAGTTTGTTTCCTGACGAGTTCGAAGCTTGAAATGTTATCCTTAATAGGATATCTCAAAATGTGTGTGTGTGTGAATGTAGTGAAGATAATATGTCACCAATGACGTACTCATCAGAATGTCGTAATGCAGACAAGCAGACATGCAGACAGATATTATAAGGGCTCGACGGAGATCGATAACCGGCGCCTAACACCCCTTTAACAACAGAAAATTTAAAAATAAAAGCTGCAGTTAATATCTTTAGACCGCAAGGAATATATAAATGCAAGTCAATCGGAATAGAAATGTGGATTTGTATAGACTTTGCAAAAATGAGGACACACACACAGACAACTACAGTTTTATATATATAGATATATGTATATATATGTATATATATATACATATAAATACATATAAATATATATATATATATATATATATATATATATATATATATATATATATATATATATATATATATATATATATATATATATATATATATATATATATGTATATATATATATACATATATATATACATATATATATACACATATTTTTTAATATAGTTTTAATATAGATGAGATTCTACCGGACTAGAACTGTTTCATTCCTTAGAAATCATCAGGAATCCCTATATACATATATATACACACACACATATATATGTATATATATATATATATATATATATATATACATATAACACGGCTAGAGTGAAGACGTGTCTTTTTTCTCTCGTCAAATACGCCAAAACTTATGTTCGAAAAGAGTTGTTGACTTGATATTTTTCCTCTCTTTACGTTGCTTCACCCTTCGTGTTTGTTTACGTTTTTTTCCCTCTCCCCCCTTTTTTATCCCAATAACTTATTTTTGTTATTGCTCGCCCTAGCAGACAACTGACAATGGATATTACCCTCTTTCGCCCGTAACTATATATATATATATATATATATATATATATATATATATATATATATATATATATATATATATATATATATATATATATATAATATAGTATAAAAAAACGAAAAACCATGTCTCGAGCTACCTGCCGACGAAACAATTGTAACACGCAATAAATTGAGTCCAGATGCATCACTGATTTTTCGTTTTTTTACACTATACACACCCTACTCTGTTGAATATTGAGTGCTAATTTTGGCATACCGCCTATGGAAGCACCATAGCTACCATTATACACAAGTATATATATATATATTGAAAGGATAACAAGGACGATTGGTTACTCCTTCATTATATTTATTGGTAGGTGACGCGCGTTTCGCCACTGATCAGCTCAAGGTTCGATCTGTATCGATCTTACCCGACTCTATAATCGGCAGCTCGACGGACCCTTTAAAATGCTAGTAGAAAATGAATACATGCTATGATAAAGTCAGAAGTTCATATGTTGGTCAATATGAATTGTTTTGATTGGTGGAATAGATCATTCGCCTGTAGTGTATGTGGGGTGGATGTGATGATAAGATGTTGGTGACGGTCACTGGCTGGGATGGGGGTGGTGGATTGACTTTCAACCCCACGCAAAATTCGATCCTGTAAATGTACTGTCGCACACACCACCACCGCCACCACTAGATACATCCCCATACTTCAACAATCATTAACATAACCAACACATATCATCCCTCACTCCCAGAACGACTGTGTTATATCTGCCCTCTCTGTCTACTTTACCCTGTAACCCACCGTAACATCTGATCATGTAAATATATTGTTGAACATATCACCCCATCACCCCCACCACCACCATGACCACACACATCGTTATACGTCCACAAACTTTTTTTCCCCATGTTCCCTATGTCACTTTTTAACCTGTAACCCATCGTATTATTCGATCCTGTATATTTTTTGTCGCTCAAAACTCCACCACCGCCACCACAAGGCACAACTCCCAATCATTAACTTCATTAACATCGCCAACACATACCTTCCCTCTCGAACCAACGCAAGTGTGTGTGTCTGTGTGTAAGTATATTTATGTATATATATATATATATATATTATGAAAGTAAAACGGCTCTGTTTAATTACATTGAGCTATACCTTTTACTGTCATTTCTATAATACGAAGAGGGTGTTTAACTCCAACACGCTCCAGTATTTTAATCCTTATATATATATATATATATATATAAATGAAAGGTATAGAAAGTATTGTAGCAAGAAGCCAACAGTATTCCATAATATATAAGTGACTATAGCGTCAAAATGGGAAAATAGTTAACGTAATATGTGGGAAAAAAATAATTCAAACTCAATTCAAAAAGAATCAGGATATAGATTTATCCAACAGAATTTAGTGAAATCCAGGGAAAAATCAATAGAGCCTTAACTCATGATAAAATAAAGTTTAAAATACTCATCCTTCAATTTGGGACAACTACAAATGCTCTGTATAGTCTTGAAAAAGACTATTTCACGTAAACTTTCAGTGGAGATGGTCACGGTTGGAATACGATCATCAGCAGAGCTCAACACGATAGCCAAATTCTCACTGATTAATATGCCAAAAAGGGAATTTAAAAGCAGGCTAGTTTAACATCATGCGTGATTATGAAAATAATATATATATATATATATATATATGCTGGCTTTTTGCTACAATATTTTCTATACCTTTCATATATATATATATATATATTTATATATATTTATATATATATATATATATATATATATATATATATATATATATATATATATGTATATGTATGTCTATATGTACAACACTATCTCCATTGGCTCTCACCCTCCCTCTATCTATGTACTACGCCACCCCCACTGACACTCCCCCCTCTCTATATATATCCACATGCGCGCATGCATATATGTGTGTATATATGCATATAAATATACGTATGTGTGGGTGTATGTGTGTATGTGTGTATGTGTATATATGTCAGTATATATACGCATGTGTATGTATACAACGTTTTTGTCAGACTAAGAGTGTCTAGGTATGTATCTCCCCATGGATTTGACACCACCAACACATCCACCACACCACCACAAATACCATTACCATAAACAACAACACCACACCCACACCACACACAATAATCAGCCACAAATATACGCCAATCTATCTACCGACAATCCACTACCCCCACACCACCGCCCATCCCAGTCAGCGACGTCACCACATCTTATCATCACATCCACCCCCACATACACTACAGGCGAAAGTCAATCCACCACCCACACACCACAGCCCATCCCAGCCAGTGACCGTCACCAACATCTTACCATCACATCCACCCCCACATACACTACAGGTGAAAGTCAATCCACCACCCCCACACACCACAGCCCATCCCAGCCAGTGACCGTCACCTCCATCTTATCATCACATCCACCCCCACATACACTACAGGCGAAAGTCAATCCACCACCCACACACCACAGCCCATCCCAGCCAGTGACCGTCACCACCATCTTATCATCACATCCACCCCCACATACACTACAGGTGAAAGTCAATCCCCCCCCCCACACCACAGCCCATCCCAGCCAGTGACCGTCACCACCATCTTATCATCACATCCACCCCCACATACACTACAGGCGAATACATCCCTATGATCTAGTCCACCAATCAAAACAATTCATATTGACCAACGTATGAACTTCTGACTTTACCATATAGCATGTATTCATTTTCTACTAGCATTTTAAAGGGTCCGTCGACTGCCGATTATTGAGTCGGGTAAGATCGATACAGATCGAACCTTGAGCTGATCAGTGGCGAAACGCGTGTCACCTACCAATAAATATAATGAAGGAGTAACCAATCGTCCTTGTTATCCTTTCAATATATTACACTCTGTATAGCTCTACACCTCAACACAGAAGTGAACCTAAACATCGAGTGCTCACCCGGGTGAACCTGCAGTAACTCCAAGTTACACTCCCTAGATATATATATATATATATAATGAAAATAAAAGCTACGGGAATATCCATCGTCAGTTGTCTGCTAGGAATCATAGGTATTTCTTCGCGTTAGAGACAAGATACCTCAGCCTAGGGCGAACAATAACTAAAATAAGTTGTTGGGATAAAAAAAGGAGAGAGAGAGAAAAAAATGTAAACAGACACGAAGGGTGAATCAACGTAAAGAGAGGAAAAATATCAAGTCAACAACTCTTTTCGAACATAAGTTCTGGCGAGTTTGACGAGAGAAAAAAGACACGTCTTCACTGTTAGCGAGAGAAGAGACTGTTTACAGTGGCAGACGAGGGAGGAATTGAACTAGTGGAGAGAGGGTGACTAGCAGAGAGGAAGTGAGTGAAAGTAAGAGGAAGCGAGAAAGAGATTGTTATAGTGGCAGGATAGCCGAGAGATGGTGACTAGCAAAGGGGGTGAGCGAAAGTAAGAGGGAGAAGGAGAGAGAGGATAGCAACAAGGGGAGAGGAAAGACGGGTCACAGCGGAGAAGGAAACTTATATGAATAAAATGGCGGGCGGTGTGGTTGTAGGTGCGTACATATAATAAATATATATCATCATTTCATTTTACGTCCACTTTTCCCTGCTTGCAAGGGTGGGACGGGAACTGATTCTGGCTTGATTTCTACAGCTGGATGCCCTTCCTAACACCAACCTCATTTACAGTGAGTGCTGGGTGCTTTTTTGCCGTGACACCTCCACGACCACTTTGCAGTGGAATGATAGGCAACCCAGTCCCTATCATCTCATTTCTACAGCTGAGTAAACGGAAGCAATGTGAAATAAAGTGTCTTGCTCAAGGAAACAACACATCACCCGTGCATATATGTGCATATATATATATATATATATATATCCTATAAGGTGTTGATAAAATGATAAAATGTTCCCAGCGTATGCTGTCAAGTTGATTGTTTTAGGAAGGGCATCCAGCCATAGAAACTAAGCCAAAAAAATAGTCTATATGAGCAAAACATAGTCACCTGACAAGTATCAATCTTTGTGTGTGACAGCCTGTTTAATTCATGCAACCATGGAAAATAGATGTTAAACTGTGATGATGATGATGATGATGATGATGATGATGATAAGCCCAGAATGCTGTAAGGCAAAGTTGACCTCAACAGGATTTGAAACCACAACTTGATTCTGTGAATCCACCGCCTCGTCATCATCATCACCATCATCATTTTCATATCCATTCTTTTCCACGCTTGCATGGGTTGACAGGTCTATTTCAGCACAACATCTCTCCACACTCCACAATCCTTCGCCATCTCCACTGTGAGTTTCAACAGTTCAACAGTTTGAGATCAGCTCTTACTACTTCTGCCCAGGTCTTCCTTGGCCTTCCTCTATTGCTGTTTCCCTCCACTCGGATGAACTACATATCCTTGTTAGTTTATTGTAAAAACATAACTGACAGTTGAATATGTTGACATTTAGGGGCATCTGGCCCTATTGAGTAAAGCCTAGCAATTTTGCTCAATTCCCTATTTATATATTGATCTCATGGAAACTGTTGCAAGACGTGCGACCAAACGAATGCCCTCCATCAGGCATCTACCATACTCTGAATGCCTTGCTTCCTGGGGCATAGATACATTAAACCTTTAGCATTTACATTACTCTATATATACTATTGTATTTTTGTGGTTAAGGCTTTATCTTACACAATTATCTCACATAATATCAAATCTATGAGATTTTGTTATATATTTTGAGAACAATACCTTAACGTCAGTATGAGTGCCGAGTTTTGTCTGGTTTGAACGGAAGCAGGTGAGAGAATTCTGGCTGGATATAGCCAGTTTAAATGCTAAAGGGTTAAAGCTTCGACATCTGGTCCACCAAGTTTGTACTTATGCTGCAACATTGACTTTGACTTTTACATCTATTTACACTCTCCACACTACAGCCATAACACAGGAATACAACCCAAATAAAACAGACCTTGTGACAGCATTTACTTATATATATATATATATATATATATATATATATATAAGTAGGTATCATGACAAAAGTGCCAGTCCACTCTGTAAAGTGGTCGTTTATGTGTCACAACAAAAAGCACCCAACACTGTAAAGTGGTTGTGTAGGTGCCATGACGAAAAGCATCCAGACCACACTGTAAAGTGATCGTGTAGGTATCACAACAAAAAACACCCAGCACACACTGCAAAGTGGTTGTGTAGGTGTCACAACAAAAAACACCCACCACACACTGCAAAGTGGTTGTGTAGGTGTCACGACAAAAAACGCCCAGCACACACTGCAAAGTGGTTGTGTAGGTGTCACAACAAAAAACACCCAGCACACACTGCAAAGTGGTTGTGTAGGTGTCACAACAAAAAACACCCAGCACACACTGCAAAGTGGTTATGTAGGTGTCACAACAAAAAACACCCAGCACACACTACAAAGTGGTTGTGTAGGTGTCACGACAAAAAACACCCAGCACACACTGCAAAGTGGTTGTGTAGGTGTCACGACAAAAAACACCCAGCACACACTACAAAGTGGTTGTGTAGGTGTCACAACAAAAAACAACCACCACACACTGCAAAGTGGTTGT
This sequence comes from Eledone cirrhosa, assembly GCA_964016885.1. Taxonomy (NCBI): domain Eukaryota; kingdom Metazoa; phylum Mollusca; class Cephalopoda; order Octopoda; family Eledonidae; genus Eledone; species Eledone cirrhosa. The sequence continues at coordinate 219,378,306 of OZ024741.1, forward strand.
GTAGGTGTCACAACAAAAAACACCCAGCACACACTGCAAAGAGGTTGTGTAGGTGTCACAACAAAAAACACCCAGCACACACTGCAAAGTGGTTGTGTAGGTGTCACGACAAAAAACGCCCAGCACACACTGTAAATGTGGTTGTGTAGGTGTCACGACAAAAAACACCCAGCACACACTGTAAATGTGGTTGGCGTTAGGAAGGTCATACAGCTGTAGAAAAGAGGCCAAAATCATTTCCATATATGTGAATCAAGGTCCTCTGACCTGATGTCTCACAAAGGGACTGCCCGTCCTAGCCATGCTAGCAGGGAAAATGGATGTTAAATTATGATAATTGTTTCTACTTTTGGCACAAGGCCAGCAAATTACCCAGTACATTACTGGTACTTTATTTTATCGATCCCGTAAGTATGAAAGGCAAAGTTAACCTCAGCGTGATTTGAACTCAGATCGTAAAGGGACGTAACTACGCTGGGAAGCGTGTCTGACCCTCTACCGATACTGCCAATTCACCGCCCTTGTTAAATTATGATAATTGTTTCTATTTTTAGGCACAAGGCCAGCAATTACCCAGTACATTACTGGTACTTTATTTTATCGACCCCGTAAGGATTAAAGGCAAAGTTAACCTCGGCGGGATTTGAACTCAGATTTGAACTTGTTAAATTATGATAATTGTTTCTACTATTGGCACAAGGCCAGCAATTACCCAGTACATTACTGGTACTTTATTTTATCGACCCCGTAAGGATGAAAGGCAAAGTTAACCTCGGCCTTTCATCCTTACGGGGTCGATAAAATAAAGTACCAGTAATGTACTGGGTAATTGTTAAATTATGATAATGATGATGATATATATATAATTTATATTGCAAATAATGTCTTTTTCCTTTGATTCTATTCTTCTGACATCTTTAGCTGATTTTGCTATTCTTATGTTATGCACATTTACTAATATTGTAGATGTATTGTTGATAAAATTAATAGCTAACATCTGTGATTCAATATATATTGTAAACATATAAGTGGCTAAAGTGTGTCTGTGTGTCTGTGAATGTGTGTGTGTGTGTGTATGTCTATGTTTGTGTGTATGTGTCAGTGTATGAGTGTTTATATGCCTATGTTTCTGTGTGTGTCTATGTTTGTGTGTGTGTGTGTGTGTGTGTGTATGTGTCAGTGTGTGTGTCTGTTTCGGTGTGTCTATGTTTGTTTGTGTCTGCATGTGTTTGTATGTCTATTTTTCTGTGTGTCTATGTTTCTGTGTGTGTGTGTGAGTTTTTGTATGTCTATGTTTTTGTGTGCGTATGTGTCAATGCATGTGTGTGTGTGTGTGTGAGTGTGTATGTCTTTGTGTGTGTGTGAGGAGTGTGTGTGTCTCTTTGTGTGTGTGTGTCTTTGTGTGTGTGTGTGAGTGTGTATGTCTTTGTGTGTGTGTGAGGAGTGTGTGTGTCTCTTTGTGTGTGAGTGTATGTCTTTGTGTGTGTGTGAGTGTGTATGTTTTTGCATGTGTGTGAGAAGTGTGTGTGAGTCTTTGTGTGTGTGTGTGTATGTCTTTATGTGTGTGAGTGTGTATGTATGTGTGTGAGTGAGTGTGTATGTATTTGTGTGTGTGTGAGTGTGTATGTCTTTGTGTGAGTGTGTATGTATTTGTGAGTGTGTATGTCTTAGTGTGTGTGTGTGTGTATGTGTATATGTCTTTATGTGTGTGAGTGTGTAGGTCTTTGCGTGTGTGTGTGTATGTTTCTTTGTGTGTGAGTGTGTATGTCTTTGTGTGTGTGTGTATGTTTCTTTGTGTGTGAGTGTGTGTGTGTGTGTGTGTATGTTTCTTTGTGTGTGAGTGTGTATGTCTTTGTGTGTGTGTGTGTTTCTTTGTGTGTGAGTGTGTATGTATTTGTGTGTGTGTGTGTGTATGAGTGTGTGGACATCTGTTAGGTTAGCAACAAGTGCTAAGTAAGAAAAGATCTTATGTTATATATATTTCAAGGGCGATGGATTGGCGGTATTGGTAGAGGGTCGGACGCCATGCTTTGCAGCAAAGAGTTATGGCCCTTTATGGTCTGAGTTCAAATCCCGCCATTGTCAACTTTGCCTTTCATCCTTACGGGGTCGATAAAATAAAGTACCAGTGATACACTGGGAAAATTGCTGGCCTTGTGCCAAAAGTAGAAACAATTATATATATTTCCACCTCCATCTGGAGGCACATGGCTTAGTGGTTAGAGCATTGGCCTTGCAATCGAAAGGTTGTGAGTTCAATTCTCAGACCGGTGCGATGTGTTGTTTCCTTGAGCAAGACACTTTATTTCACATTGCTCCAGTTTACTCAGCTGTAGAAATGAGATAATAGGGACTGGGGTCCATATCATTCCACTGCAAAGTGGTCGTGGAGGTGCCACGGCAAAAAAGCACCCACCACTCACTGTAAATGAGCTTGGTGTTAGGAAGGGCGTCCAGCTGTAGAAATCAAACCAGTATCAGTTCCCGTCCCACCCTTGCAAGCAGGGAAAAGCGGACGTAAAATGAAATGAATGAATGAATGTGTGGTGGTGGTCAGTGGTCATCTTATATAGTAGGCAGCAAACTGACAGAGTCGTTAGAACGTCAGATAGAATACTTTACGGTAATCACTCTGGCTCTCTGCTCTCTGAGCTCAAATCCCACCGAGGTCAACTTTGCCTTTCATCATTTCGAGGTTGATAAAAAAAAGTACCAGTCATATAGTGGGGTCGATTCTTCCTCTATATCTCTTTCTCATTTCCTTTCTCTGGAAGAAATCTGCTGTACACAGACCTGGAGAGGGATGGGCTCTGCCAGGCTTTGAAATACCCAAGAAATGTTGTATGTCAGTACGGCATCTCTAGAACTCTATCAGCAATTACAGGACCATACATGTATATTTCTACCTCCATCTGTGGTGGTGGTCACTATATATAATGTTCTATATTTCTACCTCCATCTGTGGTGGTGGTCACTATATATAATGTTCTATATTTCTACCTCCATCTGTGGTGGTGGTCACTATATATAATGTTCTATATTTCTACCTCCCACTCCATCTGTGGTGGTGGTCACTATATATAATGTTCTATATTTCTACCCCCCCCCTCCATATGTGGTGGTGGTCACTATATATAATGTTCTATATTTCTACCCCCCCTCCATATGTGGTGGTGGTCACTATATATAATGTTCTATATTTCTACCTCGCCCTCCATATGTGGTCGTGGTCACTATATATAATGTTCTATATTTCTACCTCCCCCTCCATCTGTGCTGGTGGTCACTATATATAATGTTCTATATTTCTACCTCCCCCCCATATGTGGTGGTGGTCACTATATATAATGTTCTATATTTCTACCTCCCCCTCCATCTATGGTGGTGGTCACTATATATAATGTTCTATATTTCTACCTCCCCCTCCATATGTGCTGGTGGTCACTATATATAATGTTCTATATTTCTACCTCCCCCCTCCATCTGTGCTGGTGGTCACTATATATAATGTTCTATATTTCTACCTCCCCCTCCATATGTGCTGGTGGTCACTATATATAATGTTCTATATTTCTACCTCCCCCTCCATATGTGCTGGTGGTCACTATATATAATGTTCTATATTTCTACCTCCCCCCCCATCTATGGTGGTGGTCACTATATATAATGTTCTATATTTCTACCTCCCCCTCCATATGTGCTGGTGGTCACTATATATAATGTTCTATATTTCTACCTCCCCCTCCATCTGTGGTGGTGGTCACTATATATAATGTTCTATAGTTCTACCCCCCCCCCTCCATATGTGGTGGTGGTCACTATATATAATGTTCTATATTTCTACCTCCCCCCTCCATCTGTGGTGGTGGTCACTATATATAATGTTCTATATTTCTACCTCCCCCTCCATATGTGGTGGTGTTCACTATTTATAATGTTCTATATTTCTACCTCCCCCTCCATCTGGTAGTGGTCACTATATATAATGTTCTACCTCCCCCCTCCATCTGTGCTGGTGGTCACTATATATAATGTTCTATATTTCTACCTCCCCCCTCCATATGTGGTGGTGGTCACTATATATAATGTTCTATATTTCTACCTCCCCTCCATCTGTGCTGGTGGTCCCTATATATAATGTTCTATATTTCTACCTTCCCCCTCCATCTGTGGTGGTGGTCACTATATATAATGTTCTATATTTCTACCTCCCCCTCCATATGTGCTGGTGGTCACTATATATAATGTTCTATATTTCTACCTCCCCCTCCATATGTGGTGGTGGTCACTATATATAATGTTCTATATTTCTACCTCCCCCTCCATCTGTGGTGGTGGTCACTATATATAATGTTCTATATTTCTACCTCCCCCCTCCATATGTGGTGGTGGTCACTATATATAATGTTCTATATTTCTACCTCCCCCCTCCATCTGTGGTTGTGGTGACTATATATAATGTTCTATATTCCTACCTCCCCCTCCATCTGTGGTGGTGGTCACTATATATAATGTTCTATATTTCTACCTCCCCCCTCCATCTGTGGTGGTGGTCACTATATATAATGTTCTATATTTCTACCTCGCCCTCCATATGTGGTGGTGGTCACTATATATAATGTTCTATATTTCTACCTCCCCCCTCCATCTGTGGTGGTGGTCACTATATATAATGTTCTATATTTCTACCTCCCCCCTTCATCTGTGTGGTGGTCACTATATATAATGTTCTATAGTTCTACCCCCCCCCTCCATATGTGGTGGTGGTCACTATATATAATGTTCTATATTTCTACCTTCCCCCTCCATCTGTGGTGGTGGTCACTATATATAAAGTTCTATATTTCTACCTCCCCCTCCATATGTGGTGGTGTTCACTATTTATAATGTTCTATATTTCTACCTCCCCCTCCATCTGGTAGTGGTCACTATATATAATGTTCTATATTTCTACCTCCCCTCCATCTGTGGTGGTGGTCACTATATATAATGTTCTATATTTCTACCTCCCCCTCCATCTGTTCTGGTGGTCACTATATATAATGTTCTATATTTCTACCTCCCCCTCCATATGTGGTGGTGGTCACTATGTATAATGTTCTATATTTCTACCTCCCCTCCATATGTGGTGGTGGTCACTATATATAATGTTCTATATTTCTACCTCCCCTCCATCTGTGGTGGTGGTCAATATATATAATGTTCTATATTTGTACCTCCCCCTCTATATGTGGTGGTGGTCACTATATATAATGTTCTATAGTTCTACCCCCCCCCCTCCATATGTGGTGGTGGTCACTATATATAATGTTCTATATTTCTACCTCCCCTCCATCTGTGGTGGTGGTCAATATATATAATGTTCTATATTTCTACCTCCCCCTCCATATGTGGTGGTGGTCACTATATATAATGTTCTATAGTTCTACCCCCCCCCCCCTCCATATGTGGTGGTGGTCACTATATATAATGTTCTATATTTCTACCTCCCCTCCTTCATCTGTGGTGGTGGTCCCTATATATAATGTTCTATATTTCTACCTCACCCTCCATATATGGTTGTGGTCACTATATATAATGTTCTATATTCCTACCTCCCCCTCCATCTGTGGTTGTGGTGACTATATATAATGTTCTATATTCCTACCTCCCCCTCCATCTGTGGTCACTATATATAATGTTCTACCTCCCCCTTCCATCTGTGGTGGTGGTCACTATATATAATGTTCTACCTCCCCCTTCCATCTGTGGTGGTGGTCACTATATATAATGTTCTATAGTTCTACCCCCCCTCCATATGTAGTGGTGGTCACTATATATAATGTTCTATATTTCTACCTCCCCCTCCATATGTGGTGGTGGTCACTATATATAATGTTCTATATTTCTACCTCCCCCTCCATATGTGGTGGTGGTCACTATATATAATGTTCTATATTTCTACCTCCCCCTCCATATGTGGTGGTGGTCACTATATATAATGTTCTATATTTCTACCTCCCCCTCCATATGTGCTGGTGGTCACTATATATAATGTTCTATATTTCTACCTCCCCCTCCATATGTTGTTGTGGTCACTATATATAATGTTCTATATTTCTACCTCCCCCTCCATCTGTGCTGGTGGTCACTATATATAATGTTCTATATTTCTACCTCCCCCTCCATATGTGCTGGTGGTCACTATATATAATGTTCTATATTTCTACCTCCCCCTCCATATGTGGTGGTGGTCACTATATATAATGTTCTATATTCCTACCTCCCCCTCCATCTGTGGTCACTATATATAATGTTCTACCTCCCTCTCCATCTGTGGTCACTATATATAATGTTCTACCTCCCCCTTCCATCTGTGGTGGTGGTCACTATATATAATGTTCTAGCTCCCCCCTCCATCTGTGGTGGTGGTCACTATATATAATGTTCTATATTCCTACCTCCCCCTCCATCTGTGGTGGTGGTCACTATATATAATGTTCTACCTCCCCCCTCCATCTGTGCTGGTGGTCACTATATATAATGTTCTACCTCCCCCCTTCATCTGTGTGGTGGTCACTATATATAATGTTCTATATTTCTACCTCCCCCTCCATCTGTTCTGGTGGTCACTATATATAATGTTCTATATTTCTACCTCCTCCTCCATCTGTGGTGGTGGTCAATATATATAATGTTCTATATTTCTACCTCCCCCTCCATCTGTGGTGGTGGTCACTATATATAATGTTCTATATTTCTACCTCCCCCTCCATCTGTGGTGGTGGTCAATATATATAATGTTCTATATTTCTACCTCCCCCTCCATCTGTGGTGGTGGTCACTATATATAATGTTCTATATTTCTACCTCCCCCTCCATCTGTGGTGGTGGTCACTATATATAATGTTCTATATTTCTACCTCCCCCTCCATATGTGGTGGTGTTCACTATTTATAATGTTCTATATTTCTACCTCCCCCTCCATCTGGTAGTGGTCACTATATATAATGTTCTACCTCCCCCCTCCATCTGTGCTGGTGGTCACTATATATAATGTTCTATATTTCTACCTCCCCCCTCCATATGTGGTGGTGGTCACTATATATAATGTTCTATATTTCTACCTCCCCTCCATCTGTGCTGGTGGTCCCTATATATAATGTTCTATATTTCTACCTTCCCCCTCCATCTGTGGTGGTGGTCACTATATATAATGTTCTATATTTCTACCTCCCCCTCCATATGTGCTGGTGGTCACTATATATAATGTTCTATATTTCTACCTCCCCCTCCATATGTGGTGGTGGTCACTATATATAATGTTCTATATTTCTACCTCCCCCTCCATCTGTGGTGGTGGTCACTATATATAATGTTCTATATTTCTACCTCCCCCCTCCATATGTGGTGGTGGTCACTATATATAATGTTCTATATTTCTACCTCCCCCCTCCATCTGTGGTTGTGGTGACTATATATAATGTTCTATATTCCTACCTCCCCCTCCATCTGTGGTGGTGGTCACTATATATAATGTTCTATATTTCTACCTCCCCCCTCCATCTGTGGTGGTGGTCACTATATATAATGTTCTATATTTCTACCTCGCCCTCCATATGTGGTGGTGGTCACTATATATAATGTTCTATATTTCTACCTCCCCCCTCCATCTGTGGTGGTGGTCACTATATATAATGTTCTATATTTCTACCTCCCCCCTTCATCTGTGTGGTGGTCACTATATATAATGTTCTATAGTTCTACCCCCCCCCTCCATATGTGGTGGTGGTCACTATATATAATGTTCTATATTTCTACCTTCCCCCTCCATCTGTGGTGGTGGTCACTATATATAAAGTTCTATATTTCTACCTCCCCCTCCATATGTGGTGGTGTTCACTATTTATAATGTTCTATATTTCTACCTCCCCCTCCATCTGGTAGTGGTCACTATATATAATGTTCTATATTTCTACCTCCCCTCCATCTGTGGTGGTGGTCACTATATATAATGTTCTATATTTCTACCTCCCCCTCCATCTGTTCTGGTGGTCACTATATATAATGTTCTATATTTCTACCTCCCCCTCCATATGTGGTGGTGGTCACTATGTATAATGTTCTATATTTCTACCTCCCCTCCATATGTGGTGGTGGTCACTATATATAATGTTCTATATTTCTACCTCCCCTCCATCTGTGGTGGTGGTCAATATATATAATGTTCTATATTTGTACCTCCCCCTCTATATGTGGTGGTGGTCACTATATATAATGTTCTATAGTTCTACCCCCCCCCCCCCTCCATATGTGGTGGTGGTCACTATATATAATGTTCTATATTTCTACCTCCCCTCCATCTGTGGTGGTGGTCAATATATATAATGTTCTATATTTCTACCTCCCCCTCCATATGTGGTGGTGGTCACTATATATAATGTTCTATAGTTCTACCCCCCCCCCCTCCATATGTGGTGGTGGTCACTATATATAATGTTCTATATTTCTACCTCCCCTCCTTCATCTGTGGTGGTGGTCCCTATATATAATGTTCTATATTTCTACCTCACCCTCCATATATGGTTGTGGTCACTATATATAATGTTCTATATTCCTACCTCCCCCTCCATCTGTGGTTGTGGTGACTATATATAATGTTCTATATTCCTACCTCCCCCTCCATCTGTGGTCACTATATATAATGTTCTACCTCCCCCTTCCATCTGTGGTGGTGGTCACTATATATAATGTTCTACCTCCCCCTTCCATCTGTGGTGGTGGTCACTATATATAATGTTCTATAGTTCTACCCCCCCTCCATATGTAGTGGTGGTCACTATATATAATGTTCTATATTTCTACCTCCCCCTCCATATGTGGTGGTGGTCACTATATATAATGTTCTATATTTCTACCTCCCCCTCCATATGTGGTGGTGGTCACTATATATAATGTTCTATATTTCTACCTCCCCCTCCATATGTGGTGGTGGTCACTATATATAATGTTCTATATTTCTACCTCCCCCTCCATATGTGCTGGTGGTCACTATATATAATGTTCTATATTTCTACCTCCCCCTCCATATGTTGTTGTGGTCACTATATATAATGTTCTATATTTCTACCTCCCCCTCCATCTGTGCTGGTGGTCACTATATATAATGTTCTATATTTCTACCTCCCCCTCCATATGTGCTGGTGGTCACTATATATAATGTTCTATATTTCTACCTCCCCCTCCATATGTGGTGGTGGTCACTATATATAATGTTCTATATTCCTACCTCCCCCTCCATCTGTGGTCACTATATATAATGTTCTACCTCCCTCTCCATCTGTGGTCACTATATATAATGTTCTACCTCCCCCTTCCATCTGTGGTGGTGGTCACTATATATAATGTTCTAGCTCCCCCCTCCATCTGTGGTGGTGGTCACTATATATAATGTTCTATATTCCTACCTCCCCCTCCATCTGTGGTGGTGGTCACTATATATAATGTTCTACCTCCCCCCTCCATCTGTGCTGGTGGTCACTATATATAATGTTCTACCTCCCCCCTTCATCTGTGTGGTGGTCACTATATATAATGTTCTATATTTCTACCTCCCCCTCCATCTGTTCTGGTGGTCACTATATATAATGTTCTATATTTCTACCTCCTCCTCCATCTGTGGTGGTGGTCAATATATATAATGTTCTATATTTCTACCTCCCCCTCCATCTGTGGTGGTGGTCACTATATATAATGTTCTATATTTCTACCTCCCCCTCCATCTGTGGTGGTGGTCAATATATATAATGTTCTATATTTCTACCTCCCCCTCCATCTGTGGTGGTGGTCACTATATATAATGTTCTATATTTCTACCTCCCCCTCCATCTGTGGTGGTGGTCACTATATATAATGTTCTATATTTCTACCTCCCCCTCCATCTGTGGTGGTAGTCACTATATATAATGTTCTATATTTCTACCTCCCCCACCATCTGTGGTGGTGGTCACTATATATAATGTTCTATATTTCTACCTCCCCCCTCCATCTGTGGTGGTGTTCACTATTTATAATGTTCTATATTTCTACCTCCCCCTCCATCTGGTAGTGGTCACTATATATAATGTTCTATATTTCTACCTCCCCTCCATCTGTGGTGGTGGTCACTATATATAATGTTCTACCTCCCCCTTCCATCTGTGGTGGTGGTCACTATATATAATGTTCTATATTTCTACCTCCACCTCCATCTGTTCTGGTGGTCACTATATATAATGTTCTATATTTTTACCTCCCCCTCCATATGTGGTGGTGGTCACTATATATAATGTTCTATATTTCTACCTCCCCTCCATATGTGGTGGTGGTCACTATATATAATGTTCTATATTTTTACCTCCCCTCCATTTGTGGTGGTGGTCACTATATATAATGTTCTATAGTTCTACCCCCCCCTCCATATGTGGTGGTGGTCACTATATATAATTTTCTATATTTCTACCTCCCCCCTCCATCTGTGGTGGTGGTCACTATATATAATGCTCAGTATTTCTACCTCCCCCCTCCATCTGTGGTGGTGGTCACTATATATACTGTTCTATAATTCTACCTCCTCCTCCATCTGTGCTGGTGGTCACTATATATAATGTTCTATATTTCTACTTACCCCTCCATATGTGGTGGTGGTCACTATATATAATGTTCTATATTTCTACCTCCCCCTCCATCTGTGTTGGTGGTCACTATATATAATGTTCTATATTTCTACCTCCCCTCCTTCATCTGTGGTGGTGGTCCCTATATATAATGTTCTATATTTCTACCTCCCCCTCCATATGTGGTGGTGGTCACTATATATAATGTTCTATATTTCTACCTCCCCCTCCATATGTGCTGGTGGTCCCTATATATAATGCTCTATATTTCTACCTCCCCCTCCATATATGGTGGTGGTCACTATATATAATGTTCTATATTTCTACCTCCCCCTCCATATGTGCTGGTGGTCACTATATATAATGTTCTATATTTCTACCTCCCCCTCCATATGTTGTTGTGGTCACTATATATAATGTTCTATATTTCTACCTCCCCCTCCATCTGTGCTGGTGGTCACTATATATAATGTTCTACATTTCTACCTCCCCCTCCATATGTGCTGGTGGTCACTATATATAATGTTCTATATTTCTACCTCCCCCTCCATATGTGGTTGTGGTCACTATATATAATGTTCTATATTCCTACCTCCCCCTCCATCTGTGGTTGTGGTGACTATATATAATGTTCTATATTCCTACCTCCCCCTCCATCTGTGGTCACTATATATAATGTTCTACCTCCCCCTTCCATCTGTGGTGGTGGTCACTATATATAATGTTCTATAGTTCTACCCCCCCTCCATATGTAGTGGTGGTCACTATATATAATGTTCTATATTTCTACCTCCCCCTCCATATGTGGTGGTGGTCACTATATATAATGTTCTATATTTCTACCTCCCCCTCCATATGTGCTGGTGGTCACTATATATAATGTTCTATATTTCTACCTCCCCCTCCATATGTGGTGGTGGTCACTATATATAATGTTCTATATTTCTACCTCCCCCTCCATATGTGCTGGTGGTCACTATATATAATGTTCTATATTTCTACCTCCCCCTCCATATGTTGTTGTGGTCACTATATATAATGTTCTATATTTCTACCTCCCCCTCCATCTGTGCTGGTGGTCACTATATATAATGTTCTATATTTCTACCTCCCCCTCCATATGTGCTGGTGGTCACTATATATAATGTTCTATATTTCTACCTCCCCCTCCATCTGTGCTGGTGGTCACTATATATAATGTTCTATATTTCTACCTCCCCCTCCATATGTGCTGGTGGTCACTATATATAATGTTCTATATTTCTACCTCCCCCTCCATATGTGGTGGTGGTCACTATATATAATGTTCTATATTTCTACCTCCCCCTCCATCTGTGGTCACTATATATAATGTTCTACCTCCCTCTCCATCTGTGGTCACTATATATAATGTTCTACCTCCCCCTTCCATCTGTGGTGGTGGTCACTATATATAATGTTCTACCTCCCCCCTCCATCTGTGGTGGTGGTCACTATATATAATGTTCTATATTCCTACCTCCCCCTCCATCTGTGGTGGTGGTCACTATATATAATGTTCTACCTCCCCCCTCCATCTGTGCTGGTGGTCACTATATATAATGTTCTACCTCCCCCCTTCATCTGTGTGGTGGTCACTATATATAATGTTCTATATTTCTACCTCCCCCTCCAACTGTTCTGGTGGTCACTATATATAATGTTCTATATTTCTACCTCCTCCTCCATCTGTGGTGGTGGTCAATATATATAATGTTCTATATTTCTACCTCCCCCTCCATCTGTGGTGGTGGTCACTATATATAATGTTCTATATTTCTACCTCCCCCCTTCATCTGTGGTGGTAGTCACTATATATAATGTTCTATATTTCTACCTCCCCCACCATCTGTGGTGGTGGTCACTATATATAATGTTCTATATTTCTACCTCCCCCCTCCATCTGCGGTGGTGTTCACTATTTATAATGTTCTATATTTCTACCTCCCCCTCCATCTGGTAGTGGTCACTATATATAATGTTCTATATTTCTACCTCCCCTCCATCTGTGGTGGTGGTCACTATATATAATGTTCTATATTTCTACCTCCACCTCCATCTGTTCTGGTGGTCACTATATATAATGTTCTATATTTTTACCTCCCCCTCCATATGTGGTGGTGGTCACTATATATAATGTTCTATATTTCTACCTCCCCTCCATATGTGGTGGTGGTCACTATATATAATGTTCTATATTTCTACCTCCCCTCCATTTGTGGTGGTGGTCACTATATATAATGTTCTATAGTTCTACCCCCCCTCCATATGTGGTGGTGGTCACTATATATTATTTTCTATATTTCTACCTCCCCCCTCCATCTGTGGTGGTGGTCACTATATATAATGCTCAGTATTTCTACCTCCCCCTCCATATGTGCTGGTGGTCACTATATATAATGTTCTATATTTCTACCTCCCCCTCCATATGTGGTGTGTGGTCACTATATATAATGTTCTATATTTCTACCTCCACCCTCCATCTGTGGTGGTGGTCACTATATATAATGTTCTATATTTCTACTTACCCCTCCATCTGTGGTGGTGGTCACTATATATAATGTTCTATATTTCTACCTCCTCCTCCATCTGTGGTGGTGGTCACTATATATAATTTTCTACATTTCTACCTCCCGCTCCATCTGTGGTGGTGGTCACTATATATAATGTTCTATATTTCTACCTCCCCCTCCATCTGTGGTGGTGGTCACTATATATAATGCTCAGTATTTCTACCTCCCCCCTCCATCTGTGGTGGTGGTCACTATATATACTGTTCTATAATTCTACCTCCCCCTCCATCTGTGCTGGTGGTCACTATATATAATGTTCTATATTTCTACTTACCCCTCCATATGTGGTGGTGGTCACTATATATAATGTTCTATATTTCTACCTCCCCCTCCATCTGTGTTGGTGGTCACTATATATAATGTTCTATATTTCTACCTCCCCTCCTTCATCTGTGGTGGTGGTCCCTATATATAATGTTCTATATTTCTACCTCCCCCTCCATATGTGGTGGTGGTCACTATATATAATGTTCTATATTTCTACCTCCCCCTCCATATGTGCTGGTGGTCCCTATATATAATGTTCTATATTTCTACCTCCCCCTCCATATATGGTGGTGGTCACTATATATAATGTTCTATATTTCTACCTCCCCCTCAATATGTGCTGGTGGTCACTATATATAATGTTCTATATTTCTACCTCCCCCTCCATATGTTGTTGTGGTCACTATATATAATGTTCTATATTTCTACCTCCCCCTCCATCTGTGCTGGTGGTCACTATATATAATGTTCTATATTTCTACCTCCCCCTCCATATGTGCTGGTGGTCACTATATATAATGTTCTATATTTCTACCTCCCCTCCATATGTGGTGGTGGTCACTATATATAATGTTCTATATTCCTACCTCCCCCTCCATCTGTGGTTGTGGTGACTATATATAATGTTCTATATTCCTACCTCCCCCTCCATCTGTGGTCATTATATATAATGTTCTACCTCCACCTTCCATCTGTGGTGGTGGTCACTATATATAATGTTCTATAGTTCTACCCCCCCCTCCATATGTAGTGGTGGTCACTATATATAATGTTCTATATTTCTACCTCCCCCTCCATATGTGGTGGTGGTCACTATATATAATGTTCTATATTTCTACATCCCCCTCCATATGTGCTGGTGGTCCCTATATATAATGTTCTATATTTCTACCTCCCCCTCCATATGTGGTGGTGGTCACTATATATAATGTTCTATATTTCTACCTCCCCCTCCATATGTGCTGGTGGTCACTATATATAATGTTCTATATGTCTACCTCCCCCTCCATATGTGGTGGTGGTCACTATATATAATGTTCTATATTTCTACCTCCCCCTCCATCTGTGCTGGTGGTCACTATATATAATGTTCTATATTTCTACCTCCCCCTCCATATGTGCTGGTGGTCACTATATATAATGTTCTATATTTCTACCTCCCCCTCCATATGTGGTGGTGGTCACTATATATAATGTTCTATATTCCTACCTCCCCCTCCATCTGTGGTCACTATATATAATGTTCTACCTCCCCCTCCATCTGTGGTCACTATATATAATGTTCTACCTCCCCCTTCCATCTGTGGTGGTGGTCACTATATATAATGTTCTACCTCCCCCCTCCATCTGTGGTGGTGGTCACTATATATAATGTTCTATATTCCTATCTCCCCCTCCATCTGTGGTGGTGGTCACTATATATAATGTTCTACCTCCCCCCTCCATCTGTGCTGGTGGTCACTATATATAATGTTCTACCTCCCCCCTTCATCTGTGTGGTGGTCACTATATATAATGTTCTATATTTCTACCTCCCCCTCCATCTGTTCTGGTGGTCACTATATATAATGTTCTATATTTCCACCTCCCCCTCCATCTGTGGTGGTGGTCACTATATATAATGTTCTATATTTCTACCTCCCCCTCCATCTGTTCTGGTGGTCACTATATATAATGTTCTATATTCCTACCTCCCCCTCCATCTGTGGTGGTGGTCAATATATATAATGTTCTATATTTCTACCTCCCCCTCCATCTGTGGTGGTGGTCACTATATATAATGTTCTATATTTCTACCTCCTCCTCCATCTGTGGTGGTGGTCAATATATATAATGTTCTATATTTCTACCTCCCCCTCCATCTGTGGTGGTGGTCACTATATATAATGTTCTATATTTCTACCTCCCCCTCCATCTGTGGTGGTGGTCACTATATATAATGTTCTATATTTCTACCTCCCCCTCCATCTGTGGTGGTGGTCACTATATATAATGTTCTATATTTCTACCTCCCCCCTTCATCTGTGGTGGTAGTCACTATATATAATGTTCTATATTTCTACCTCCCCCACCATCTGTGGTGGTGGTCACTATATATAATGTTCTATATTTCTACCTCCCCCCTCCATCTGTGGTGGTGGTCACTATATATAATGTTCTATATTTCTACCTCCCCCTCCATCTGTGGTGGTGGTCACTATATATAATGTTCTATATTTCTACCTCCCCCTCCATATGTGGTGGTGGTCACTATATATAATGTTCTATATTTCTACCTCCCCCTCCATCTGTGGTGGTGGTCACTATATATAATGTTCTATATTTCTACCTCCCCCCTTCATCTGTGGTGGTAGTCACTATATATAATGTTCTATATTTCTACCTCCCCCACCATCTGTGGTGGTGGTCACTATATATAATGTTCTATATTTCTACCTCCCCCTCCATCTGTGGTGGTGGTAACTATATATAATGTTCTATATTTCTACCTCCCCCACCATCTGTGGTGGTGGTCACTATATATAATGTTCTATATTTCTACCTCCCCCTCCATCTGTGGTGGTGGTCACTATATATAATGTTCTATATTTCTACCTCCCCCTCCATCTGTGGTGGTGGTCACTATATATAATGTTCTATATTTCTACCTGCCCCCTTCATCTGTGGTGGTGGTCACTATATATAATGTTCTATATTTCTACCTCCCCCACCATCTGTGGTGGTGGTCACTATATATAATGTTCTATATTTCTACCTCCCCCCTCCATATGTGGTGGTGGTCACTATATATAATGTTCTATATTTCTACCTCCCCCTCCATATGTGGGGGCATTCACTATATATAATGTTCTATATTTCTACCTCCCCCTCCATCTGTGGTGGTGGTCACTATATATAATGTTCTATATTTCTACCTCCCCCCTTTATCTGTGTGGTGGTCACTATATATAATGTTCTATAGTTCTACCCCCCCCCCTCCATATGTGGTGGTGGTCACTATATATAATGTTCTATATTTCTACCTTCCCACTCCATCTGTGGTGGTGGTCACTATATATAAAGTTCTATATTTCTACCTCCCCCTCCATATGTGGTGGTGTTCACTATATATAAAGTTCTATATTTCTACCTCCCCCTCCATCTGGTAGTGGTCACTCTATATAATGTTCTATATTTCTACCTCCCCTCCATCTGTGGTGGTGGTCACTATATATAATGTTCTATATTTCAACCTCCCCCTCCATATGTGGTGGTGGTCCCTATATATAATGTTCTATATTTCTACCTGCCCCTCCATCTGTTCTGGTGGTCACTATATATAATGTTCTATATTTCTACCTCCCCCTCCATCTGTGGTGGTGGTCACTATATATAATGTTCTATATTTCTACCTCCCCCTCCATATGTGGTGGTGGTCACTATATATAATGTTCTATATTTCTACCTCGCCCCTCCATATGTGGTGGTGGTCCCTATATATAATGTTCTATATTTCTACCTCCCCTCCATATGTGGTTGTGGTCACTATATATAATGTTCTATATTTCTACCTCCCCCCTCCATCTGTGGTGGTGGTCACTATATATAATGTTCTATATTTCTACCTCCCCTCCATATGTGGTTGTGGTCACTATATATAATGTTCTATATTTCTACCTCCCCTCCATCTGTGGTGGTGGTCACTATATATAATGTTCTATAGTTCTACCCCCCCCCTCCATCTGTTCTGGTGGTCACTATATATAATGTTCTATATTTCTACCTCCCCTCCATATGTGGTGGTGGTCACTATATATAATTTTCTATATTTCTACCTCCCCCCTCCATCTGTGGTGGTGGTCACTATATATAATGCTCAGTATTTCTACCTCCCCCTCCATATGTGCTGGTGGTCACTATATATAATGTTCTATATTTCTACCTCCCCTCCTCCATCTGTGGTGGTGGCCCCTATATATAATGTTCTATATTTCTACCTCCCCCTCCATATGTGGTGTGTGGTCACTATATATAATGTTCTATATTTCTACCTCCCCCCTCCATCTGTGGTGGTGGTCCCTATATATAATGTACTATATTTCTACCTCCCCTCCTCCATCTGTGGTGGTGGTCCCTATATATAATGTTCTATATTTCTACCTCCCCTCCTCCATCTGTGGTGGTGGTCCCTATATATAATGTTCTATATTTCTACCTCCCCCCTCCATCTGTGGTGGTGGTCACTATATTTAATGTTCTATATTTCTACCTCCCCCTCCATATGTGGTGGTGGTCACTATATATAATGTTCCATATTTCTACCTCCCCCCTCCATCTGTGGTGGTGGTCACTATATATAATGTTCTATATTTCTACCTCCCCCTCCATATGTGGTGTGTGGTCACTATATATAATGTTCTATATTTCTACCTCCCCCCTACATCTGTGGTGGTGGTCACTATGTATAATGTTCTATATTTCTACTTCCCCCTCCATCTGTGGTGGTGGTCACTATATATAATTTTCTATATTTCTATCTCCCCCCTCCATCTGTGGTGGTGGTCACTATATATAATGTTCTATATTTCTACCTCCCCCCTCCATCTGTGGTGGTGGTCACTATATATAATGTTCTATATTTCTACCTCCCCCTCCATATGTGGTTGTGGTGACTATATATAATGTTCTATATTCCTACCTCCCCCTCCATCTGTGGTCACTATATATAATGTTCTACCTCCCCCTTCCATCTGTGGTGGTGGTCACTATATATAATGTTCTATAGTTCTACCCCCCCTCCATATGTAGTGGTGGTCACTATATATAATGTTCTATATTTCTACCTCCCCCTACATATGTGGTGGTGGTCACTATATATAATGTTCTATATTTCTACCTCCCCCTCCATATGTGCTGGTGGTCCCTATATATAATGTTCTATATTTCTACCTCCCCCTCCATATGTGGTGGTGGTCACTATATATAATGTTCTATATTTCTACCTCCCCCTCCATATGTGCTGGTGGTCACTATATATAATGTTCTATATTTCTACCTCCCCCTCCATATGTGGTGGTGGTCACTATATATAATGTTCTATATTTCTACCTCCCCCTCCATCTGTGCTGGTGGTCACTATATATAATGTTCTATATTTCTACCTCCCCCTCCATATGTGCTGGTGGTCACTATATATAATGTTCTATATTTCTACCTCCCCCTCCATATGTGGTGGTGGTCACTATATATAATGTTCTATATTCCTACCTCCCCCTCCATCTGTGGTCACTATATATAATGTTCTACCTCCCCCTCCATCTGTGGTCACTATATATAATGTTCTACCTCCCCCTTCCATCTGTGGTGGTGGTCACTATATATAATGTTCTACCTCCCCCCTCCATCTGTGGTGGTGGTCACTATATATAATGTTCTATATTCCTACCTCCCCCTCCATCTGTGGTGGTGGTCACTATATATAATGTTCTACCTCCCCCCTCCATCTGTGCTGGTGGTCACTATATATAATGTTCTACCTCCCCCCTTCATCTGTGTGGTGATCACTATATATAATGTTCTATATTTCTACCTCCCCCTCCATCTGTGGTGGTGGTCACTATATATAATGTTCTATATTTCTACCTCCTCCTCCATCTGTGGTAGTGGTCAATATATATAATGTTCTATATTTCTACCTCCTCCTCCATCTGTGGTAGTGGTCAATATATATAATGTTCTATATTTCTACCTCCCCCTCCATCTGTGGTGGTGGTCACTATATATAATGTTCTATATTTCTACCTCCCCCTCCATCTGTGGTGGTGGTCAATATATATAATGTTCTATATTTCTACCTCCCCCTCCATCTGTGGTGGTGGTCACTATATATAATGTTCTTTATTTCAACCTCCCCCTCCATCTGTGGTGGTGGTCACTATATATAATGTTCTATATTTCTACCTCCCCCACCATCTGTGGTGGTGGTCACTATATATAATGTTCTATATTTCTACCTCCCCTCTTCATCTGTGGTGGTGGTCACTATATATAATGTTCTATATTTCTACCTCCCCCTCCATCTGTGGTGGTGGTCACTATATATAATGTTCTATATTTCTACCTCCCCCTCCATCTGTGGTGGTGGTCACTATATATAATGTTCTATATTTCTACCTCCCCCCTTCATCTGTGGTGGTGGTCACTATATATAATGTTCTATATTTCTACCTCCCCCACCATCTGTGGTGGTGGTCACTATATATAATGTTCTATATTTCTACCTCCCCCTCCATCTGTGGTGGTGGTCACTATATATAATGTTCTATATTTCTACCTCCCCCTCCATCTGTGGTGGTGGTCACTATATATAATGTTCTATATTTCTACCTCCCCCCTTCATCTGTGGTGGTGGTCACTATATATAATGTTCTATATTTCTACCTCCCCCACCATCTGTGGTGGTGGTCACTATATATAATGTTCTATATTTCTACCTCCCCCCTCCATCTGTGGTGGTGGTCACTATATATAATGTTCTATATTCCTACCTCCCCCCTCCATCTGTGGTGGTGGTCACTATATATAATATTCTATATTTCTACCTCCCCCCCATATGTGGTGGTGGTCACTATATATAATGTTCTATATTTCTACCTCCCCCCTTCATCTGTGGTGGTGGTCACTATATATAATGTTCTATATTTCTACCTCCCCCTCCATATGTGGTGGTGGTCACTATATATAATGTTCTATATTTCTACCTCCCCCTCCATATGTGGTGGCGTTCACTATATATAATGTTCTATATTTCTACCCCCCCCCCCTCCATATGTGGTGGTGGTCACTATATATAATGTTCTATATTTATACCTTCCCCCTCTATCTGTGGTGGTGGTCACTATATATAAAGTTCTATATTTCTACCTCCCCCTCCATCTGGTAGTGGTCACTATATATAGTGTTCTATATTTCTACCTCCCCTCCATCTGTGGTGGTGGTCACTATATATAATGTTCTATATTTCTACCTCCCCCTCCATATGTGGTGGTGGTCCCTATATATAATGTTCTATATTTCTACCTGCCCCTCCATCTGTTCTGGTGGTCACTATATATAATGTTCTATATTTCTACCTCCCCCTCCATCTGTGGTGGTGGTCACTATATATAATGTTCTATATTTCTACCTCCCCTCCATATGTGGTGGTGGTCACTATATATAATGTTCTATATTTCTACCTCCCCTCCATCTGTGGTGGTGGTCACTATATATAATGTTCTATAGTTCTACCCCCCCCTCCATATGTGGTGGTGGTCACTATATATAATTTTCTATATTTCTACCTCCCCCCTCCATCTGTGGTGCTGGTCACTATATATAATGCTCAGTATTTCTACCTCCCCCTCCATATGTGCTGGTGGTCACTATATATAATGTTCTATATTTCTACCTCCCCTCCTCCATCTGTGGTGGTGGCCCCTATATATAATGTTCTATATTTCTACCTCCCCCTCCATATGTGGTGTGTGGTCACTATATATAATGTTCTATATTTCTACCTCCCTCCTCCATCTGTGGTGGTGGTCCCTATATATAATGTTCTATATTTCTACCTCCCCTCCTCCATCTGTGGTGGTGGTCCCTATATATAATGTTCTATATTTCTACCTCCCCTCCTCCATCTGTGGTGGTGGTCCCTATATATAATGTTCTATATTTCTACCTCACCCTCCATCTGTGGTGGTGGTCACTATATATAATGTTCTATATTTCTACCTCCCCCCTCCATCTGTGGTGGTGGTCACTATATATAATGTTCTATATTTCTACCACCCCCTCCATATGTGGTGGTGGTCACTATATATAATGTTCCATATTTCTACCTCCCCCCTCCATCTGTGGTGGTGGTCACTATATATAATGTTCTATATTTCTACCTCCCCCTCCATATGTGGTGTGTGGTCACTATATATAATGTTCTATATTTCTACCTCCCCCCTACATCTGTGGTGGTGGTCACTATATATAATGTTCTATATTTCTACTTCCCCCTCCATCTGTGGTGGTGGTCACTATATATAATTTTCTATATTTCTACCTCCCCCCTCCATCTGTGGTGGTGGTCACTATATATAATGTTCTATATTTCTACCTCCCCCCTCCATCTGTGGTGGTGGTCACTATATATAATGTTCTATATTTCTACTTCCCCCTCCATCTGTGGTGGTGGTCACTATATATAATGTTCTATATTTCTACCTCCCCTCCTCCATCTGTGGTGGTGGTCACTATATATAATTTTCTATATTTCTACCTCCCCCTCCATCTGTGGTGGTGGTCACTATATATAATGTTCTATAATTCTACCTCCCCCCTCCATCTGTTCTGGTGGTCACTATATGTAATGTTCTATATTTCTACCTCCCCCCTCCATATGTGCTGGTGGTCACTGTATATAATGTTCTATATTTCTACCCCCCCCCTCCATATGTGGTGGTGGTCACTATATATAATGTTCTATATTTCTACCTCCCCCTCCATATGTGGTGGTGGTCACTATATATAATGTTCTATATTTCTACCTCCCCCTCCATCTGTGCTGGTGGTCACTATATATAATGTTCTATATTCGTACCTCCCCCTCCATCTGTGGTGGTGGTCACTATATGTAATGTTCTACCTCCCCCTTCCATCTGTGCTGGTGGTCACTATATATAATGTTCTATATTCCTACCTCCCCCTCCATCTGTGGTGGTGGTCACTATATATAATGTTCTAAATTTCTACCTCCCCCTCCATATGTGGTGGTGGTCACTATATATAATGTTCTATTTTTCTACCTCCC
The DNA here is from genome assembly GCA_964016885.1 of Eledone cirrhosa. Classification (NCBI taxonomy): domain Eukaryota; kingdom Metazoa; phylum Mollusca; class Cephalopoda; order Octopoda; family Eledonidae; genus Eledone; species Eledone cirrhosa. The sequence continues at coordinate 219,400,622 of OZ024741.1, forward strand.
CCTCCATATGTGGTGGTGGTCACTATATATAATGTTCTATATTTCTACCTCCCCCTCCATCTGTGCTGGTGGTCACTATATATAATGTTCTATATTCCTACCTCCCCCTCCATCTGTGGTGGTGGTCACTATATATAATGTTCTACCTCCCCCTTCCATCTGTGCTGGTGGTCACTATATATAATGTTCTATATTCCTACCTCCCCCTCCATATGTGGTGGTGGTCACTATATATAAAGTTCTATATTTCTACCTCCCCCTCCATATGTGGTGGTGGTCACTATATATAATGTTCTATATTTCTACCTCCCCCTCCATATGTGGTGGTGGTCACTATATATAATGTTCCATATTTCTACCTCCCCCCTCCATCTGTGGTGGTGGTCACTATATATAATGTTCTATATTTCTACCTCCCCCCTCCATCTGTGGTGGTGGTCACTATATATAATGTTCTATATTTCTACCTCCCCCCTCCATCTGTGGTGGTGGTCACTATATATAATGTTCTATATTTCTACTTCCCCCTCCATCTGTGGTGGTGGTCACTATATATAATGTTCTATATTTCTACCTCCCCTCCTCCATCTGTGGTGGTGGTCACTATATATAATGTTCTATATTTCTACCTCCCCCTCCATCTGTGGTGGTGGTCACTATATATAATGTTCTATATTTCTACCTCCCCCCTCCATCTGTTCTGGTGGTCACTATATATAATGTTCTATATTTCTACCTCCCCCCTCCATATGTGCTGGTGGTCACTGTATATAATGTTCTACATTTCTAACCCCCCCCCCCTCCATATGTGGTGGTGGTCACTATATATAATGTTCTATATTTCTACCTCCCCCTCCATATGTGGTGGTGGTCACTATATATAATGTTCTATATTTCTACCTCCCCCTCCATCTGTGCTGGTGGTCACTATATATAATGTTCTATATTCCTACCTCCCCCTCCATCTGTGGTGGTGGTCACTATATATAATGTTCTACCTCCCCCTTCCATCTGTGCTGGTGGTCACTATATATAATGTTCTATATTCCTACCTCCCCCTCCATCTGTGGTGGTGGTCACTATATATAATGTTCTAAATTTCTACCTCCCCCTCCATATGTGGTGGTGGTCACTATATATAATGTTCTATATTTCTAACTCCCCCTCCATATGTGGTGGTGGTCACTATATATAATGTTCTATATTTCTACCTCCCCCTCCATCTGTGCTGGTGGTCACTATATATAATGTTCTATATTCCTACCTCCCCCTCCATCTGTGGTGGTGGTCACTATATATAATGTTCTACCTCCCCCTTCCATCTGTGCTGGTGGTCACTATATATAATGTTCTATATTCCTACCTCCCCCTCCATATGTGGTGGTGGTCACTATATATAATGTTCTATATTTCTACCTCCCCCTCCATATGTGGTGGTGGTCACTATATATAATGTTCTATATTTCTACCTCCCCCTCCATCTGTGCTGGTGGTCACTATATATAATGTTCTATATTCCTACCTCCCCCTCCATCTGTGGTGGTGGTCACTATATATAATGTTCTACCTCCCCCTCCATCTGTGCTGGTGGTCACTATATATAATGTTCTATATTCCTACCTCCCCCTCCATCTGTGGTGGTGGTCACTATATATAATGTTCTACCTCCCCCTTCCATCTGTGCTGGTGGTCACTATATATAATGTTCTATATTCCTACCTCCCCCTCCATCTGTGGTGGTGGTCATTATATATAATGTTCTACCTCCCCCCTCCATCTGTGGTGGTGGTCACTATATATAATGTTCTATATTCCTACCTCCCCCTCCATCTGTGGTGGTGGTCACTATATATAATGTTCTACCTCCCCCCTCCATCTGTGCTGGTGGTCACTATATATAATGTTCTACCTCCCCCCTTCATCTGTGTGGTGGTCACTATATATAATCTTCTATATTTCTACCTCCCCCTCCATCTGTGGTGGTGGTCACTATATATAATGTTCTATATTTCCACCTCCCCCTCCATCTGTGGTGGTGGTCACTATATATAATGTTCTATATTTCTACCTCCCCTCCATCTGTGGTGGTGGTCACTATATATAATGTTCTATATTTCTACCTCCCCCTCCATATGTGCTGGTGGTCACTGTATATAATGTTCTATATTTCTACCTCCCCCTCCATATGTGCTGGTGGTCACTGTATATAATGTTCTATATTTCTACCCCCCCCTCCATCTGTGGTGGTGGTCACTATATATAATGTTCTATATTTCTACCTCCCCCTCCATATGTGGTGGTGGTCACTATATATAATGTTCTATATTTCTACCTCCCCCTCCATATGTGGTGGTGGTCACTATATATAATGTTCTATATTTCTACCTCCCCCCATATGTGGTGGTGGTCACTATATATAATGTTCTATATTTCTACCTCCCCCTCCATATGTGCTGGTGGTCACTGTATATAATGTTCTATATTTCTACACCCCCCTCCATCTGTGGTGGTGGTCACTATATATAATGTTCTATATTTCTACCTCCCCCTCCATATGTGGTGGTGGTCACTATATATAATGTTCTATATTTCTACCTCCCCCTCCATATGTGGTGGTGGTCACTATATATAATGTTCTACATTTCTACCTCCCTCTCCATCTGTGCTGGTGGTCACTATATATAATGTTCTATATTCCTACCTCCCCCTCCATCTGTGGTGGTGGTCACTATATATAATGTTCTATATTCCTACCTCCCCCTCCATCTGTGGTGGTGGTCACTATATATAATGTTCTACCTCCCCCTTCCATCTGTGCTGGTGGTCACTATATATAATGTTTTATATTCCTACCTCCCTCCATCTGTGGTGGTGGTCATTATATATAATGTTCTACCTCCCCCCTCCATCTGTGGTGGTGGTCACTATATATAATGTTCTATATTCCTACCTCCCCCTCCATCTGTGGTGGTGGTCACTATATATAATGTTCTACCTCCCCCTCCATCTGTGCTGGTGGTCACTATATATAATGTTCTATATTCCTACCTCCCCCTCCATCTGTGGTGGTGGTCACTATATATAATGTTCTACCTCCCCCTTCCATCTGTGCTGGTGGTCACTATATATAATGTTCTATATTCCTACCTCCCCCTCCATCTGTGGTGGTGGTCATTATATATAATGTTCTACCTCCCCCCTCCATCTGTGGTGGTGGTCACTATATATAATGTTCTACATTCCTACCTCCCCCTCCATCTGTGGTGGTGGTCACTATATATAATGTTCTACCTCCCCCCTCCATCTGTGCTGGTGGTCACTATATATAATGTTCTACCTCCCCCCTTCATCTGTGTGGTGGTCACTATATATAATCTTCTATATTTCTACCTCCCCCTCCATCTGTGGTGGTGGTCACTATATATAATGTTCTATATTTCCACCTCCCCCTCCATCTGTGGTGGTGGTCACTATATATAATGTTCTATATTTCTACCTCCCCTCCATCTGTGGTGGTGGTCACTATATATAATGTTCTATATTTCTACCTCCCCCTCCATATGTGCTGGTGGTCACTGTATATAATGTTCTATATTTCTACCTCCCCCTCCATATGTGCTGGTGGTCACTGTATATAATGTTCTATATTTCTACCCCCCCCTCCATCTGTGGTGGTGGTCACTATATATAATGTTCTATATTTCTACCTCCCCCTCCATATGTGGTGGTGGTCACTATATATAATGTTCTATATTTCTACCTCCCCCTCCATATGTGGTGGTGGTCACTATATATAATGTTCTATATTTCTACCTCCCCCCATATGTGGTGGTGGTCACTATATATAATGTTCTATATTTCTACCTCCCCCTCCATATGTGCTGGTGGTCACTGTATATAATGTTCTATATTTCTACACCCCCCTCCATCTGTGGTGGTGGTCACTATATATAATGTTCTATATTTCTACCTCCCCCTCCATATGTGGTGGTGGTCACTATATATAATGTTCTATATTTCTACCTCCCCCTCCATATGTGGTGGTGGTCACTATATATAATGTTCTATATTTCTACCTCCCTCTCCATCTGTGCTGGTGGTCACTATATATAATGTTCTATATTCCTACCTCCCCCTCCATCTGTGGTGGTGGTCACTATATATAATGTTCTATATTCCTACCTCCCCCTCCATCTGTGGTGGTGGTCACTATATATAATGTTCTACCTCCCCCTTCCATCTGTGCTGGTGGTCACTATATATAATGTTCTATATTCCTACCTCCCCCTCCATCTGTGGTGGTGGTCATTATATATAATGTTCTACCTCCCCCTCCATATGTGCTGGTGGTCACTGTATATAATGTTCTATATTTCTACACCCCCCTCCATCTGTGGTGGTGGTCACTATATATAATGTTCTATATTTCTACCTCCCCTCCTCCATCTGTGGTGGTGACCCCTATATATAATGTTCTATATTTCTACCTCCCCCTCCATATGTGGTGTGTGGTCACTATATATAATGTTCTATATTTCTACCTCCCCCCTCCATCTGTGGTGGTGGTCCCTATATATAATGTTCTATATTTCTACCTCCCCTCCTCCATCTGTGGTGGTGGTCACTATATATAATGTTCTATATTTCTACCTCCCCCCTCCATCTGTGGTGGTGGTCACTATATATAATGTTCTATATTTCTACCTCCCCCTCCATATGTGGTGGTGGTCACTATATATAATGTTCTATATTCCTACCTCCCCCTCCATCTGTGGTGGTGGTCATTATATATAATGTTCTACCTCCCCCCTCCATCTGTGGTGGTGGTCACTATATATAATGTTCTATATTCCTACCTCCCCCTCCATCTGTGGTGGTGGTCACTATATATAATGTTCTACCTCCCCCCTCCATCTGTGCTGGTGGTCACTATATATAATGTTCTACCTCCCCCCTTCATCTGTGTGGTGGTCACTATATATAGTGTTCTATATTTCTACCTCCCCTCCTCCATCTGTGGTGGTGGCCCCTATATATAATGTTCTATATTTCTACCTCCCCTCCTCCATCTGTGGTGGTGGTCACTATATATAATGTTCTATATTCCTACCTCCCTCTCCATATGTGGTGGTGGTCACTATATATAATGTTCTATATTTCTACCTCCCCCTCCATATGTGGTGGTGGTCACTATATATAATGTTCTATATTTCTACCTCCCCCTCCATCTGTGCTGGTGGTCACTATATATAATGTTCTATATTCCTACCTCCCCCTCCATCTGTGGTGGTGGTCACTATATATAATGTTCTACCTCCCCCTCCATCTGTGCTGGTGGTCACTATATATAATGTTCTATATTCCTACCTCCCCCTCCATCTGTGGTGGTGGTCACTATATATAATGTTCTACCTCCCCCTTCCATCTGTGCTGGTGGTCACTATATATAATCTTCTATATTTCTACCTCCCCCTCCATCTGTGGTGGTGGTCACTATATATAATGTTCTATATTTCCACCTCCCCCTCCATCTGTGGTGGTGGTCACTATATATAATGTTCTATATTTCTACCTCCCCTCCATCTGTGGTGGTGGTCACTATATATAATGTTCTATGTTTTCTACCTCCCCCTCCATCTGTGGTGGTGGTCACTATATATAATGTTCTACCTCCCCCTTCCATCTGTGCTGGTGGTCACTATATATAATGTTCTATATTCCTACCTCCCCCTCCATCTGTGGTGGTGGTCACTATATATAATGTTCTAAATTTCTACCTCCCCCTCCATATGTGGTGGTGGTCACTATATATAATGTTCTATATTTCTACCTCCCCCTCCATATGTGGTGGTGGTCACTATATATAATGTTCTATATTTCTACCTCCCCCTCCATCTGTGCTGGTGGTCACTATATATAATGTTCTATATTCCTACCTCCCCCTCCATCTGTGGTGGTGGTCACTATATATAATGTTCTATATTCCTACCTCCCCCTCCATATGTGGTGGTGGTCACTATATATAATGTTCTATATTTCTACCTCCCCCTCCATATGTGGTGGTGGTCACTATATATAACGTTCTATATTTCTACCTCCCCCTCCATATGTGGTGGTGGTCACTATATATAATGTTCTATATTTCTACCTCCCCCTCCATATGTGGTGGTGGTCACTATATATAATGTTCTATATTTCTACCTCCCCCTCCATCTGTGCTGGTGGTCACTATATATAATGTTCTATATTCCTACCTCCCCCTCCATCTGTGGTGGTGGTCACTATATATAATGTTCTATATTCCTACCTCCCCCTCCATCTGTGGTGGTGGTCACTATATATAATGTTCTACCTCCCCCTTCCATCTGTGCTGGTGGTCACTATATATAATGTTCTATATTCCTACCTCCCCCTCCATCTGTGGTGGTGGTCATTATATATAATGTTCTACCTCCCCCCTCCATCTGTGGTGGTGGTCACTATATATAATGTTCTATATTCCTACCTCCCCCTCCATCTGTGGTGGTGGTCACTATATATAATGTTCTACCTCCCCCCTCCATCTGTGCTGGTGGTCACTATATATAATGTTCTACCTCCCCCCTTCATCTGTGTGGTGGTCACTATATATAATGTTCTATATTTCTACCTCCCCTCCTCCATCTGTGGTGGTGGCCCCTATATATAATGTTCTATATTTCTACCTCCCCCTCCACATGTGGTGTGTGGTCACTATATATAATGTTCTATATTTCTACCTCCCCCCTCCATCTGTGGTGGTGGTCCCTATATATAATGTTCTATATTTCTACCTCCCCTCCTCCATCTGTGGTGGTGGTCACTATATATAATGTTCTATATTTCTACCTCCCCCCTCCATCTGTGGTGGTGGTCACTATATATAATGTTCTATATTTCTACCTCCCCCTCCATATGTGGTGGTGGTCACTATATATAATGTTCTATATTCCTACCTCCCCCTCCATCTGTGGTGGTGGTCATTATATATAATGTTCTACCTCCCCCCTCCATCTGTGGTGGTGGTCACTATATATAATGTTCTATATTCCTACCTCCCCCTCCATCTGTGGTGGTGGTCACTATATATAATGTTCTACCTCCCCCCTCCATCTGTGCTGGTGGTCACTATATATAATGTTCTACCTCCCCCCTTCATCTGTGTGGTGGTCACTATATATAATCTTCTATATTTCTACCTCCCCCTCCATCTGTGGTGGTGGTCACTATATATAATGTTCTATATTTCCACCTCCCCCTCCATCTGTGGTGGTGGTCACTATATATAATGTTCTATATTTCTACCTCCCCTCCATCTGTGGTGGTGGTCACTATATATAATGTTCTATGTTTTCTACCTCCCCCTCCATCTGTGGTGGTGGTCACTATATATAATGTTCTATATTTCTACCTCCCCCCTACATCTGTGGTGGTGGTCCCTATATATAATGTTCTATATTTCTACCTCCCCCCTCCATCTGTGGTGGTGGTCACTATATATAATGTTCTATATTTCTACCTCCCCCCCATATGTGGTGGTGGTCACTATATATAATGTTCTATATTTCTACCTCCCCCTCCATATGTGCTGGTGGTCACTGTATATAATGTTCTATATTTCTACCCCCCCCCCCCCCCCTCCATCTGTGGTGGTGGTCACTATATATAATGTTCTATATTTCTACCTCCCCCTCCATATGTGGTGGTGGTCACTATATATAATGTTCTATATTTCTACCTCCCCCTCCATATGTGGTGGTGGTCACTATATATAATGTTCTATATTTCTACCTCCCCCTCCATCTCTGCTGGTCGTCACTATATATAATGTTCTATATTCCTACCTCCCCCTCCATCTGTGGTGGTGGTCACTATATATAATGTTCTATATTCCTACCTCCCCCTCCATCTGTGGTGGTGGTCACTATATATAATGTTCTACCTCCCCCTTCCATCTGTGCTGGTGGTCACTATATATAATGTTCTATATTTCTACCTCCCCCTCCATCTGTGCTGGTGGTCACTATATATAATGTTCTATATTCCTACCTCCCCCTCCATCTGTGGTTGTGGTGATATATATAATGTTCTATATTCCTACCTCCCCCTCCATCTGTGGTCACTATATATAATGTTCTACCTCCCCCTTCCATCTGTGGTGGTGGTCACTATATATAATGTTCTACCTCCCCCCTCCATCTGTGGTGGTGGTCACTATATATAATGTTCTATATTCCTACCTCCCCCTCCATCTGTGGTGGTGGTCACTATATATAATGTTCTACCTCCCCCCTCCATGTGTGCTGGTGGTCACTATATATAATGTTCTACCTCCCCCCTTCATCTGTGTGGTGGTCACTATATATAATGTTCTATATTTCTACCTCCCCCTCCATCTGTTCTGGTGGTCACTATATATAATGTTCTATATTTCTACCTCCCCTCCATCTGTGGTGGTGGTCACTATATATGATGTTCTATATTTCTACCTCCCCATCCATCTGTGGTGGTGGTCACTATATATAATGTTCTATATTTCTACCTCCCTCTCCATCTGTGGTGGTGGTCAATATATATAATGTTCTATATTTCTACCTCCCCCTCCATCTGTGGTGGTGGTCACTATATATAATGTTCTATATTTCTACCTCCCCCTCCATCTGTGGTGGTGGTCAATATATATAATGTTCTATATTTCTACCTCCCCCTCCATCTGTGGTGGTGGTCACTATATATAATGTTCTATATTTCTACCTCCCCCTCCATATGTGGTGTGTGGTCACTATATATAATGTTCTATATTTCTACCTCCCCCCTCCATCTGTGGTGGTGGTCCCTATATATAATGTTCTATATTTCTACCTCCCCTCCTCCATCTGTGGTGGTGGTCCCTATATATAATGTTCTATATTTCTACCTCCCCTCCTCCATCTGTGGTGGTGGCTCCTATATATAATGTTCTATATTTCTACCTCCCCCTCCATATGTGGTGTGTGGTCACTATATATAATGTTCTATATTTCTACCTCCCCCCTCCATCTGTGGTGGTGGTCCCTATATATAATGTTCTATATTTCTACCTCCCCTCCTCCATCTGTGGTGGTGGTCCCTATATATAATGTTCTATATTTCTACCTCCCCTCCTCCATCTGTGGTGGTGGTCCCTATATATAATGTTCTATATTTCTACCTCACCCTCCATCTGTGGTGGTGGTCACTATATATAATGTTCTATATTTCTACCTCCCCTCCATCTGTGGTGGTGGTCACTATATATGATGTTCTATATTTCTACCTCCCCATCCATCTGTGGTGGTGGTCACTATATATAATGTTCTATATTTCTACCTCCCCCTCCATCTGTGGTGGTGGTCAATATATATAATGTTCTATATTTCTACCTCCCCCTCCATCTGTGGTGGTGGTCACTATATATAATGTTCTATATTTCTACCTCCCCCTCCATCTGTGGTGGTGGTCAATATATATAATGTTCTATATTTCTACCTCCCCCTCCATCTGTGGTGGTGGTCACTATATATAATGTTCTATATTTCTACCTCCCTCTCCATCTGTGGTGGTGGTCACTATATATAATGTTCTATATTTCTACCTCCCCCTCCATCTGTGGTGGTGGTCACTATATATAATGTTCTATATTTCTACCTCCCCCCTCCATCTGTGGTGGTGGTCACTATATATAATGTTCTATATTTCTACCTCCCCCTCCATCTGTGGTGGTGGTCAATATATATAATGTTCTATATTTCTACCTCCCCCTCCATATGTGCTGGTGGTCACTGTATATAATGTTCTATATTTCTACCTCCCCGCTCCATCTGTTCTGGTGGTCACTATATATAATGTTCTATATTTCTACCTCCCCTTCCATATGTGGTGGTGGTCACTATATATAATGTTCCATATTTCTACCTCCCCCCTCCATCTGTGGTGGTGGTCACTATATATAATGTTCTATATTTCTACCTCCCCCTCCATATGTGGTGTGTGGTCACTATATATAATGTTCTATATTTCTACCTCCCCCCTACATCTGTGGTGGTGGTCACTATATATAATGTTCTATATTTCTACTTCCCCCTCCATCTGTGGTGGTGGTCACTATATATAATTTTCTATATTTCTACCTCCCCCCTCCATCTGTGGTGGTGGTCCCTATATATAATGTTCTATATTTCTACCTCCCCTCCTCCATCTGTGGTGGTGGTCCCTATATATAATGTTCTATATTTCTACCTCACCCTCCATCTGTGGTGGTGGTCACTATATATAATGTTCTATATTTCTACCTCCCCCTCCATATGTGCTGGTGATCACTATATATAATGTTCTATATTTCTACCTCCCCCTCCATATGTGGTGGTGGTCACTATATATAATGTTCTATATTTCTACCTCCCCCTCCATATGTGCTGGTGGTCCCTATATATAATGTTCTATATTTCTACCTCCCCCTCCATATGTGGTGGTGGTCACTATATATAATGTTCTATATTTCTACCTCCCCTCCATCTGTGGTGGTGGTCACTATATATAATGTTCTATAGTTCTACCCCCCCCCCCCTCCATATGTGGTGGTGGTCACTATATATAATTTTCTATATTTCTACCTCCCCCCTCCATCTGTGGTGGTGGTCACTATATATAATGCTCAGTATTTCTACCTCCCCCTCCATATGTGCTGGTGGTCACTATATATAATGTTCTATATTTCTACCTCCCCTCCTCCATCTGTGGTGGTGGCTCCTATATATAATGTTCTATATTTCTACCTCCCCCTCCATATGTGGTGTGTGGTCACTGTATATAATGTTCTATATTTCTACCTCCCCCCTCCATCTGTGGTGGTGGTCCCTATATATAATGTTCTATATTTCTACCTCCCCTCCTCCATCTGTGGTGGTGGTCCCTATATATAATGTTCTATATTTCTACCTCCCCTCCTCCATCTGTGGTGGTGGTCCCTATATATAATGTTCTATATTTCTACCTCACCCTCCATATGTGGTGGTGGTCACTATATATAATGTTCTATATTTCTACCTCCCCCCTCCATCTGTGGTGGTGGTCACTATATATAATGTTCTATATTTCTACCTCCCCCCTCCATCTGTGGTGGTGGTCACTATATATAATGTTCTATATTTCTACCTCCCCCTCCATATGTGGTGGTGGTCACTATATATAATGTTCCATATTTCTACCTCCCCCCTCCATCTGTGGTGGTGGTCACTATATATAATGTTCTATATTTCTACCTCCCCCTCCATATGTGGTGTGTGGTCACTATATATAATGTTCTATATTTCTACCTCCCCCCTACATCTGTGGTGGTGGTCACTATATATAATGTTCTATATTTCTACTTCCCCCTCCATCTGTGGTGGTGGTCACTATATATAATTTTCTATATTTCTACCTGCCCCCTCCATCTGTGGTGGTGGTCACTATATATAATGTTCTATATTTCTACCTCCCCCCTCCATCTGTGGTGGTGGTCACTATATATAATGTTCTATATTTCTACTTCCCCCTCCATCTGTGGTGGTGGTCACTATATATAATGTTCTATATTTCTACCTCCCCTCCTCCATCTGTGGTGGTGGTCACTATATATAATGTTCTATATTTCTACCTCCCCCTCCATCTGTGGTGGTGGTCACTATATATAATGTTCTATATTTCTACCTCCCCCCTCCATCTGTTCTGGTGGTCACTATGTATAATGTTCTATATTTCTACCTCCCCCTCCATATGTGCTGGTGGTCACTGTATATAATGTTCTATATTTCTATCTCCCCCCTCCATCTGTTCTGGTGGTCACTATATATAATGTTCTATATTTCTACCTCCCCTTCCATATGTGGTGGTGGTCACTATATATAATGTTCCATATTTCTACCTCCCCCCTCCATCTGTGGTGGTGGTCACTATATATAATGTTCTATATTTCTACCTCCCCCTCCATATGTGGTGTGTGGTCACTATATATAATGTTCTATATTTCTACCTCCCCCCTACATCTGTGGTGGTGGTCACTATATATAATGTTCTATATTTCTACTTCCCCCTCCATCTGTGGTGGTGGTCACTATATATAATTTTCTATATTTCTACCTCCCCCCTCCATCTGTGGTGGTGGTCCCTATATATAATGTTCTATATTTCTACCTCCCCTCCTCCATCTGTGGTGGTGGTCCCTATATATAATGTTCTATATTTCTACCTCACCCTCCATCTGTGGTGGTGGTCACTATATATAATGTTCTATATTTCTACCTCCCCCTCCATATGTGCTGGTGATCACTATATATAATGTTCTATATTTCTACCTCCCCCTCCATATGTGGTGGTGGTCACTATATATAATGTTCTATATTTCTACCTCCCCCTCCATATGTGCTGGTGGTCCCTATATATAATGTTCTATATTTCTACCTCCCCCTCCATATGTGGTGGTGGTCACTATATATAATGTTCTATATTTCTACCTCCCCTCCATCTGTGGTGGTGGTCACTATATATAATGTTCTATAGTTCTACCCCCCCCCCCCTCCATATGTGGTGGTGGTCACTATATATAATTTTCTATATTTCTACCTCCCCCCTCCATCTGTGGTGGTGGTCACTATATATAATGCTCAGTATTTCTACCTCCCCCTCCATATGTGCTGGTGGTCACTATATATAATGTTCTATATTTCTACCTCCCCTCCTCCATCTGTGGTGGTGGCTCCTATATATAATGTTCTATATTTCTACCTCCCCCTCCATATGTGGTGTGTGGTCACTATATATAATGTTCTATATTTCTACCTCCCCCTCCATCTGTGGTGGTGGTCCCTATATATAATGTTCTATATTTCTACCTCCCCTCCTCCATCTGTGGTGGTGGTCCCTATATATAATGTTCTATATTTCTACCTCCCCTCCTCCATCTGTGGTGGTGGTCCCTATATATAATGTTCTATATTTCTACCTCACCCTCCATATGTGGTGGTGGTCACTATATATAATGTTCTATATTTCTACCTCCCCCCTCCATCTGTGGTGGTGGTCACTATATATAATGTTCTATATTTCTACCTCCCCCCTCCATCTGTGGTGGTGGTCACTATATATAATGTTCTATATTTCTACCTCCCCCTCCATATGTGGTGGTGGTCACTATATATAATGTTCCATATTTCTACCTCCCCCCTCCATCTGTGGTGGTGGTCACTATATATAATGTTCTATATTTCTACCTCCCCCTCCATATGTGGTGTGTGGTCACTATATATAATGTTCTATATTTCTACCTCCCCCCTACATCTGTGGTGGTGGTCACTATATATAATGTTCTATATTTCTACTTCCCCCTCCATCTGTGGTGGTGGTCACTATATATAATTTTCTATATTTCTACCTGCCCCCTCCATCTGTGGTGGTGGTCACTATATATAATGTTCTATATTTCTACCTCCCCCCTCCATCTGTGGTGGTGGTCACTATATATAATGTTCTATATTTCTACTTCCCCCTCCATCTGTGGTGGTGGTCACTATATATAATGTTCTATATTTCTACCTCCCCTCCTCCATCTGTGGTGGTGGTCACTATATATAATGTTCTATATTTCTACCTCCCCCTCCATCTGTGGTGGTGGTCACTATATATAATGTTCTATATTTCTACCTCCCCCCTCCATCTGTTCTGGTGGTCACTATGTATAATGTTCTATATTTCTACCTCCCCCCTCCATATGTGCTGGTGGTCACTGTATATAATGTTCTATATTTCTAACCCCCCCTCCATATGTGGTGGTGGTCACTATATATAATGTTCTATATTTCTACCTCCCCCTCCATCTGTGGGGGTGGTCACTATATATAATGTTCTATATTTCTACCTCCCCCTCCATATGTGGTGGTGGTCACTATATATAATGTTCTATATTTCTACCTCCCCCTCCATATGTGGTGGTGGTCACTATATATAATGTTCTATATTTCTACCTCCCCCTCCATCTGTGCTGGTGGTCACTATATATAATGTTCTATATTCCTACCTCCCCCTCCATCTGTGGTGGTGGTCACTATATATAATGTTCTACCTCCCCCTTCCATCTGTGCTGGTGGTCACTATATATAATGTTCTATATTCCTACCTCCCCCTCCATCTGTGGTGGTGGTCACTATATATAATGTTCTATATTCCTACCTCCCCCTCCATATGTGGTGGTGGTCACTATATATAATGTTCTATATTTCTACCTCCCCCTCCATATGTGGTGGTGGTCACTATATATGATGTTCTATATTTCTACCTCCCCCTTCCATCTGTGGTGGTGGTCACTATATATAATGTTCTATATTTCTACCTCCCCCTTCCATCTGTGCTGGTGGTCACTATATATAATGTTCTATATTCCTACCTCCCCCTCCATCTGTGGTGGTGGTCACTATATATAATGTTCTATATTCCTACCTCCCCCTACATCTGTGCTTGATATCACTATATATAATGTTCTATATTCCTACCTCCCCCTCCATCTGTGGTGGTGGTCACTATATATAATGTTCTACCTCCCCCTCCATCTGTGCTGGTGGTCACTATATATAATGTTCTATATTCCTACCTCCCCCTCCATCTGTGGTGGTGGTCACTATATATAATGTTCTATATTTCTACCTCCCCCTCCATCTGTGGTGGTGGTCATTATATATAATGTTCTACCTGCCCCCTCCATCTGTGGTGGTGGTCACTATATATAATGTTCTATATTCCTACCTCCCCCTCCATCTGTGGTGGTGGTCACTATATATAATGTTCTACCTCCCCCCTCCATCTGTGCTGGTGGTCACTATATATAATGTTCTACCTCCCCCCTTCATCTGTGTGGTGGTCACTATATATAATCTTCTATATTTCTACCTCCCCCTCCATCTGTGGTGGTGGTCACTATATATAATGTTCTATATTTCCACCTCCCCCTCCATATGTGCTGGTGGTCACTGTATATAATGTTCTATATTTCTACCCCCCCCTCCATCTGTGGTGGTGGTCACTATATATAATGTTCTATATTTCTACCTCCCCTCCATATGTGGTGGTGGTCACTATATATAATGTTCTATATTTCTACCTCCCCCTCCATATGTGGTGGTGGTCACTATATATAATGTTCTATATTTCTACCCCCCCCCCCTCCATCTGTGCTGGTGGTCACTATATATAATGTTCTATATTCCTACCTCCCCCTCCATCTGTGGTGGTGGTCACTATATATAATGTTCTATATTCCTACCTCCCCCTCCATCTGTGGTGGTGGTCACTATATATAATGTTCTACCTCCCCCTTCCATCTGTGCTGGTGGTCACTATATATAATGTTCTATATTCCTACCTCCCCCTCCATCTGCGGTGGTGGTCATTATATATAATGTTCTACCTCCCCCCTCCATCTGTGGTGGTGATCACTATATATAATGTTCTATATTCCTACCTCCCCCTCCATCTGTGGTGGTGGTCACTATATATAATGTTCTACCTCCCCCCTCCATCTGTGCTGGTGGTCACTATATATAATGTTCTACCTCCCCCCTTCATCTGTGTGGTGGTCACTATATATAATGTTCTATATTACTACCTCCCCTCCTCCATCTGTGGTGGTGGCCCCTATATATAATGTTCTATATTTCTACCTCCCCCTCCATATGTGGTGTGTGGTCACTATATATAATGTTCTATATTTCTACCTCCCCCCTCCATCTGTGGTGGTGGTCACTATATATAATGTTCTATATTTCTACCTCCCCTCCTCCATCTGTGGTGGTGGTCCCTATATATAATGTTCTATATTTCTACCTCACCCTCCATCTGTGGTGGTGGTCACTATATATAATGTTCTATATTTCTACCTCCCCCTCCATATGTGCTGGTGATCACTATATATAATGTTCTATATTTCTACCTCCCCCTCCATATGTGGTGGTGGTCACTATATATAATGTTCTATATTTCTACCTCCCCCTCCATATGTGCTGGTGGTCCCTATATATAATGTTCTATATTTCTACCTCCCCCTCCATATGTGGTGGTGGTCACTATATATAATGTTCTATATTTCTACCTCCCCCTCCATATGTGCTGGTGGTCACTATATATAATGTTCTATATTTCTACCTCCCCCTCCATCTGTGCTGGTGGTCACTATATATAATGTTCTATATTCCTACCTCCCCCTCCATCTGTGGTTGTGGTGACTATATATAATGTTCTATATTCCTACCTCCCCCTCCATCTGTGGTCACTATATATAATGTTCTACCTCCCCCTTCCATCTGTGGTGGTGGTCACTATATATAATGTTCTACCTCCCCCCTCCATCTGTGGTGGTGGTCACTATATATAAT
The DNA here is from genome assembly GCA_964016885.1 of Eledone cirrhosa. Classification (NCBI taxonomy): domain Eukaryota; kingdom Metazoa; phylum Mollusca; class Cephalopoda; order Octopoda; family Eledonidae; genus Eledone; species Eledone cirrhosa. The sequence goes on from OZ024741.1 coordinate 219,417,058, forward strand.
GTTCTACCTCCCCCCTCCCTCTGTGCTGGTGGTCACTATATATAATGTTCTACCTCCCCCCTTCATCTGTGTGGTGGTCACTATATATAATGTTCTATATATCTACCTCCCCCTCCATCTGTTCTGGTGGTCACTATATATAATGTTCTATATTTTACCTCCCCCTCCATCTGTGGTGGTGGTCACTATATATAATGTTCTATATTTCTACCTCCCCATCCATCTGTGGTGGTGGTCACTATATATAATTTTCTATATTTCTACCTCCCGCTCCATCTGTGGTGGTGGTCACTATATATAATGCTCAGTATTTCTACCTCCCCCTCCATATGTGCTGGTGGTCACTATATATAATGTTCTATATTTCTACCACCCCCCTCCATATGTGGTGGTGGTCACTATATATAATGTTCTATATTTCTACCTCCCCTCCTCCATCTGTGGTGGTGGTCCCTATATATAATGTTCTATATTTCTACCTCCCCCTCCATATGTGGTGGTGGTCACTATATATAATGTTCTATATTTCTACCTCCCCTTCCATCTGTGGTGGTGGTCACTATATATAATGTTCTATATTCCTACCTCCCCCACCATCTGTGGTGGTGGTCACTATATATAATTTTCTACCTCCCCCTTCCATCTGTGCTGGTGGTCACTATATATAATGTTCTACCTCCCCCCTCCATCTGTGCTGGTGGTCACTATATATAATGTTCTACCTACCCCCTTCATCTGTGTGGTGGTCACTATATATAATGTTCTATATTTGTACCTCCCCCTCTATCTGTGGTGGTGGTCACTATATATAATGTTCTATATTTCTACCTCCCCCCTCCATCTGTGGTGGTGGTCACTATATATAATGTTCTATATTTCTACCTCCCCCTCCATCTGTGGTGGTAGTCACTATATATAATGATCTATATTTCTACCTCCCCCTCCATCTGTGGTGGTGGTCACTATATATAATGTTCTATATTTCCACCTCCCCCTCCATCTGTGGTGGTGGTCACTATATATAATGTTCTATATTTCTACCTCCCCTCCATCTGTGGTGGTGGTCACTATATATAATGTTCTATATTTCTACCTCCCCCCTCCATCTGTGCTGGTGGTCACTATATATAATGTTCTATATTTCTACCTCCCCCTCCATCTGTGGTGGTGTTCACTATATATAATGTTCTATATTTCTACCTACCCCCTCCATCTGTGGTGGTGGTCACTATGTATAATGTTCTATATTTCTACCTCCCCCTCCATCTGTGGTGGTGGTCACTATATATGATGTTCTATATTTCTACCTCCCCCCTCCATCTGTGGTGGTGGTCACTATATATAATGTTCTATATTTCTACCTCCCTCCCCCCATATGTGGTGGTGGTCACTATATATAATGTTCTATATTTCTACCTCCCCCTCCATCTGTGGTAGTGGTCAATATATATAAGGTTCTATATTTCTACCCCCCCCCTCCATCTGTGGTGGTGGTCACTATATATAATGTTCTATATTTCTACCTCCCCCCCATATGTGGTGGTAGTCACTATATATAATGTTCTATATTTCTACCTCTCCCTCCATATGTGGTGGTGGTCACTATATATAATGTTCTATATTTCTACCTACCCCTCCATCTGTGATGGTGGTCACTATATATAATGTTCTATATTTCTGCCTCCCCCTCCATCTGTAGTAGTGGCCACTATATATAATGTTCTATATTTCTACCTCCCCCTCCATCTGTGGTGGTGGTCACTATATATAACGTTCTATATTTCTACCTCCCCCCTCCATCGGTGGTGGTGGTCACTATATATAATGTTCTATAGTTCTACCCCCCCCCCCTCCATATGTGGTGGTGGTCACTATATATAATTTTCTATATTTCTACCTCCCCGCTCCATCTGTGGTGGTGGTCACTATATATAATGCTCAGTATTTCTACCTCCCCCTCCATATGTGCTGGTGGTCACTATATATAATGTTCTATATTTCTACCTCCCCTCCTCCATCTGTGGTGGTGGTCCCTATATATAATGTTCTATATTTCTACCTCCCCCTCCATATGTGGTGGTGGTCACTATATATAATGTTCTATATTTCTACCTCCCCCTCCATCTGTGGTGGTGGTCACTATATATAATGTTCTATATTCCTACCTCCCTCTCCATCTGTGGTGGTGGTCACTATATATAATGTTCTACCTCCCCCTTCCATCTGTGCTGGTGGTCACTATATATAATGTTCTACCTCCCCCCTCCATCTGTGGTGGTGGTCACTATATATAATGTTCTATATTCCTACCTCCCCCTCCATCTGTGGTGGTGGTCACTATATATAATGTTCTACCTCCCCCCTCCATCTGTGCTGGTGGTCACTATATATAATGTTCTACCTCCCCCCTTCATCTGTGTGGTGGTCACCATATATAATGTTCTATATTTCTACCTCCCCCTCCATCTGTTCTGGTGGTCACTATATTTAATGTTCTATATTTCTACCTCCCCTCCATCTGTGGTGGTGGTCACTATATATGATGTTCTATATTTCTACCTCCCCATCCATCTGTGGTGGTGGTCACTATATATAATGTTCTATATTTCTACCTCCGCCTCCATCTGTGGTGGTGGTCAATATATATAATGTTCTATATTTCTACCTCCCCATCCATCTGTGGTGGTGGTCACTATATATAATGTTCTATATTTCTACCTCCCCCTCCATCTGTGGTGGTGGTCAATATATATAATGTTCTATATTTCTACCTCCCCCTCCATCTGTGGTGGTGGTCACTATATATAATGTTCTATATTTCTACCTCCCCCTCCATCTGTGGTGGTGGTCACTATATATAATGTTCTATATTTCTACCTCCCCCTCCATCTGTGGTGGTGGTCACTATATATAATGTTCTATATTTCTACCTCCCCCTCCATATGTGGTGTGTGGTCACTATATATAATGTTCTATATTTCTACCTCCCCCTACATCTGTGGTGGTGGTCACTATATATAATGTTCTATATTTCTACTTCCCCCTCCATCTGTGGTGGTGGTCACTATATATAATTTTCTATATTTCTACCTCCACCCTCCATCTGTGGTGGTGGTCACTATATATAATGTTCTATATTTCTACCTCCCCCCTCCATCTGTGGTGGTGGTCACTATATATAATGTTCTATATTTCTACTTCCCCCTCCATCTGTGGTGGTGGTCACTATATATAATCTTCTATATTTATACCTCCCCCCTCCATCTGTTCTGGTGGTCACTATATATAATCTTCTATATTTCTACCTCCCCCCTCCATATGTGCTGGTGGTCACTGTATATAATGTTCTATATTTCTACCTCCCCCCTCCATCTGTTCTGGTGGTCACTATATATAATGTTCTATATTTCTACCTCCCCCTCCATATGTGGTGTGTGGTCACTATATATAATGTTCCATATTTCTACCTCCCCCCTCCATCTGTGGTGGTGTTCACTATATATAATGTTCTATATTTCTACCTCCCCCTCCATATGTGGTCTGTGGTCACTATATATAATGTTCTATATTTCTACCTCCCCCCTACATCTGTGGTGGTGGTCACTATATATAATGTTCTATATTTCTACTTCCCCCTCCATCTGTGGTGGTGGTCACTATATATAATTTTCTATATTTCTACCTCCCCCCTCCATCTGTGGTGGTGGTCCCTATATATAATGTTCTATATTTCTACCTCCCCTCCTCCATCTGTGGTGGTGGTCCCTATATATAATGTTCTATATTTCTACCTCACCCTCCATCTGTGGTGGTGGTCACTATATATAATGTTCTATATTTCTACCTCCCCCTCCATTTGTGCTGGTGGTCACTATATATAATGTTCTATATTTCTACTTCCCCCTCCATCTGTGGTGGTGGTCACTATATATAATTTTCTATATTTCTACCTCCCCCCTCCATCTGTGGTGGTGGTCCCTATATATAATGTTCTATATTTCCACCTCCCCTCCTCCATCTGTGGTGGTGGTCCCTATATATAATGTTCTATATTTCTACCTCCCCCCTCCATATGTGCTGGTGGTCACTGTATATAATGTTCTATATTTCTACCTCCCCCCTCCATCTGTTCTGGTGGTCACTATATATAATGTTCTATATTTCTACCTCCCCCTCCATATGTGGTGTGTGGTCACTATATATAATGTTCCATATTTCTACCTCCCCCCTCCATCTGTGGTGGTGTTCACTATATATAATGTTCTATATTTCTACCTCCCCCTCCATATGTGGTCTGTGGTCACTATATATAATGTTCTATATTTCTACCTCCCCCCTACATCTGTGGTGGTAGTCACTATATATAATGTTCTATATTTCTACTTCCCCCTCCATCTGTAGTGGTGGTCACTATATATAATTTTCTATATTTCTACCTCCCCCCTCCATATGTGGTGGTGGTCACTATATATAATGTTCTATATTTCTACCTCCCCCTCCATATGTGCTGGTGGTCACTATATATAATGTTCTATATTTCTACCTCCCCCTCCATATGTGGTGGTGGTCACTATATATAATGTTCTATATTTCTACCTCCCCCTCCATATGTGGTGGTGGTCACTATATATAATGTTCTATATTCCTACCTCTCCCTCCATCTGTGGTGGTGGTCACTATATATAATGTTCTACCTCCCCCTTCCATCTTTGCTGGTGGTCACTATATATAATGTTCTACCTCCCCCCTCCATCTGTGGTGGTGGTCACTATATATAATGTTCTATATTCCTACCTCCCCCTCCATCTGTGGTGGTGGTCACTATATATAATGTTCTACCTCCCCCCTCCATCTGTGCTGGTGGTCACTATATATAATGTTCTACCTCCCCCCTTCATCTGTGTGGTGGTCACTATATTTAATGTTCCATATTTCTACCTCCCCCTCCATCTGTGTTGGTGGTCACTATATATAATGTTCTATATCTCTACCTCCCCCTCCATCTGTGGTGGTGGTCACTATATATAATGATCTATATTTCTACCTCCCCCTCCATCTGTGGTGGTGGTCACTATATATAATGTTCTATATTTCCACCTCCCCCTCCATCTGTGGTGGTGGTCACTATATATAATGTTCTATATTTCTACCTCCCCATCCATCTGTGGTGGTGGTCACTATATATAATTTTCTATATTTCTACCTCCCGCTCCATCTGTGGTGGTGGTCACTATATATAATGCTCAGTATTTCTACCTCCCCCTCCATATGTGCTGGTGGTCACTATATATAATGTTCTATATTTCTACCACCCCCCTCCATATGTGGTGGTGGTCACTATATATAATGTTCTATATTTCTACCTCCCCTCCTCCATCTGTGGTGGTGGTCCCTATATATAATGTTCTATATTTCTACCTCCCCCTCCATATGTGGTGGTGGTCACTATATATAATGTTCTATATTTCTACCTCCCCTTCCATCTGTGGTGGTGGTCACTATATATAATGTTCTATATTCCTACCTCCCCCTCCATCTGTGGTGGTGGTCACTATATATAATGTTCTACCTCCCCCTTCCATCTGTGCTGGTGGTCACTATATATAATGTTCTACATCCCCCCTCCATCTGTGGTGGTGGTCACTATATATAATGTTCTATATTCCTACCTCCCCCTCCATCTGTGGTGGTGGTCACTATATATAATGTTCTACCTCCCCCCTCCATCTGTGCTGGTGGTCACTATATATAATGTTCTACCTCCCCCCTTCATCTGTGTGGTGGTCACTATATATAATGTTCTATATTTCTACCTCCCCCTCCATCTGTGGTGGTGGTCACTATATATAATGTTCTATATTTCTACCTCCCCCCTCCATCTGTGGTGGTGGTCACTATATATAATGTTCTATATTTCTACCTCCCCCTCCATCTGTGGTGGTAGTCACTATATATAATGATCTATATTTCTACCTCCCCCTCCATCTGTGGTGGTGGTCACTATATATAATGTTCTATATTTCCACCTCCCCCTCCATCTGTGGTGGTGGTCACTATATATAATGTTCTATATTTCTACCTCCCCTCCATCTGTGGTGGTGGTCACTATATATAATGTTCTATATTTCTACCTCCCACCTCCATCTGTGCTGGTGGTCACTATATATAATGTTCTATATTTCTACCTCCCCCTCCATCTGTGGTGGTGGTCACTATATATAATGTTCTATATTTCTACCTCCCCCTCCATCTGTGGTGGTGGTCACTATATATGATGTTCTATATTTCTACCTCCCCCCTCCATCTGTGGTGGTGGTCACTATATATAATGTTCTATATTTCTACCTCCCTCCCCCCATATGTGGTGGTGGTCACTATATATAATGTTCTATATTTCTACCTCCCCCTCCATCTGTGGTAGTGGTCAATATATATAAGGTTCTATATTTCTACCCCCCCCCCCCTCCATCTGTGGTGGTGGTCACTATATATAATGTTCTATATTTCTACCTCCCCCCCATATGTGGTGGTAGTCACTATATATAATGTTCTATATTTCTACCTCCCCCTCCATCTGTGATGGTGGTCACTATATATAATGTTCTATATTTCTGCCTCCCCCTCCATCTGTAGTAGTGGCCACTATATATAATGTTCTATATTTCTACCTCCCCCTCCATCTGTGGTGGTGGTCACTATATATAACGTTCTATATTTCTACCTCCCCCCTCCATCGGTGGTGGTGGTCACTATATATAATGTTCTATAGTTCTACCCCCCCCCCCCCCCCTCCATATGTGGTGGTGGTCACTATATATAATTTTCTATATTTCTACCTCCCCGCTCCATCTGTGGTGGTGGTCACTATATATAATGCTCAGTATTTCTACCTCCCCCTCCATATGTGGTGGTGGTCCCTATATATAATGTTCTATATTTCTACCTCCCCCTCCATATGTGGTGGTGGTCACTATATATAATGTTCTATATTTCTACCTCCCCCTCCATCTGTGGTGGTGGTCACTATATATAATGTTCTATATTCCTACCTCCCTCTCCATCTGTGGTGGTGGTCACTATATATAATGTTCTACCTCCCCCTTCCATCTGTGCTGGTGGTCACTATATATAATGTTCTACCTCCCCCCTCCATCTGTGGTGGTGGTCACTATATATAATGTTCTATATTCCTACCTCCCCCTCCATCTGTGGTGGTGGTCACTATATATAATGTTCTACCTCCCCCCTCCATCTGTGCTGGTGGTCACTATATATAATGTTCTACCTCCCCCCTTCATCTGTGTGGTGGTCACTATATATAATGTTCTATATTTCTACCTCCCCCTCCATCTGTGGTGGTGGTCACTATATATAATGTTCTATATTTCTACCTCCCCCCTCCATCTGTGGTGGTGGTCACTATATATAATGTTCTATATTTCTACCTCCCCCTCCATCTGTGGTGGTGGTCACTATATATAATGATCTATATTTCTACCTCCCCCTCCATCTGTGGTGGTGGTCACTATATATAATGTTCTATATTTCTACCTCCCCCTCCATCTGTGGTGGTGGTCACTATATATAATGTTCTATATTTCTACCTCCCCTCCATCTGTGGTGGTGGTCACTATATATAATGTTCTGTATTTCTACCTCCCCCCTCCATCTGTGCTGGTGGTCACTATATATAATGTTCTATATTTCTACCTCCCCCTCCATCTGTGGTGGTGTTCACTATATATAATGTTCTATATTTCTACCTCCCCCCTCCATCTGTGGTGGTGGTCACTATATATAATGTTCTATATTTCTACCTCCCCCTCCATCTGTGGTGGTGGTCACTATATATGATGTTCTATATTTCTACCTCCCCCCTCCATCTGTGGTGGTGGTCACTATATATAATGTTCTATATTTCTACCTCCCTCCCCCCATATGTGGTGGTGGTCACTATATATAATGTTCTATATTTCTACCTCCCCCTCCATCTGTGGTAGTGGTCAATATATATAATATTCTATATTTCTACCCCCCCTCCATCTGTGGTGGTGGCCACTATATATAATGTTCTATATTTCTACCTGCCCCTCCATCTGTGGTGGTGGTCACTATATATAACGTTCTATATTTCTACCTCCCCCCTCCATCTGTGGTGGTGGTCACTATATATAATGTTCTATAGTTCTACCCCCCCCCCCTCCATCTGTGGTGGTGGTCACTATATATAATTTTCTATATTTCTACCTCCCCGCTCCATCTGTGGTGGTGGTCACTATATATAATGCTCAGTATTTCTACCTCCCCCTCCATATGTGCTGGTGGTCACTATATATAATGTTCTATATTTCTACCTCCCCTCCTCCATCTGTGGTGGTGGTCCCTATATATAATGTTCTATATTTCTACCTCCCGCTCCATATGTGGTGGTGGTCACTATATATAATGTTCTATATTTCTACCTCCCCCTCCATCTGTGGTGGTGGTAACTATGTATAATGTTCTATATTTCTACCTCCCACTCCATCTGTGCAGGTGGTCACTATATATAATGTTCTATATTTCTACCTCCCCCGCCATATGTGGTGGTGGTCACTATATATAATGTTCTATATTTCTACCTCCCCCTCCATATGTGGTGGTGTTCACTATATATAATGTTCTATATTTCTACCTCCCCCTCCATATGTGGTGGTGTTCACTATATATAATGTTCTATATTCCTACCTCCCCCTCCATCTGTGGTGGTATTCACTATATATAATGTTCTATAATCCTACCTCCCCCTCCATCTGTGGTGGTGGTCACTATATATAATGTTCTACCTCCCCCTTCCATCTGTGCTGGTGGTCACTATATATAATGTTCTATATTCCTACCTCCCCCTCCATCTGTGGTGGTGGTCATAATATATAATGTTCTACCTCCCCCCTTCATCTGTGTGGTGGTCACTATATATAATGTTCTATATTTCTACCTCCCCCTCCATCTGTGCTGGTGGTCACTATATATAATGTTCTACCTCCCCCCTTCATCTGTGTGGTGGTCACTATATATAATGTTCGATATTCCTACCTCCCCCTCCATCTGTGCTGGTGGTCACTATATATAATGTTCTATATTTCCACCTCCCCCTCCATCTGTGGTGGTGGTCACTATATATAATGTTCTATATTTCTACCTCCCCCTCCATCTGTGCTGGTGGTCACTATATATAATGTTCTATATTTCTACCTACCCCCTCCATCTGTGGTGGTGGTCACTATATATAATATTCTATATTTCTACCTCCCACTCCATCTGTGGTGGTGGTCACTATATATAATGTTCTATATTTCTACCTCCCCCCTCCATCTGTCCTGGTGGTCACTATATATAATGTTCTATATTTCTACCTCCCCCTCCATCTGTGCTGGTGGCCACTATATATAATGTTCTATATTTCTACCTACCCCTCCATCTGTGGTGGTGGTCACTATATATAATGTTCTATATTTCTACCTCCCCCCTCCATCTGTCCTGGTGGTCACTATATATAATGTTCTATATTTCTACCTCCCCCTCCATATGTGGTGGTGGTCACTATATATAATGTTCTATATTTCTACCTCCCCCCTCCATCTGTGCTGGTGGTCACTATATATAATGTTCTATATCTCTACCTCCCCCTCCATCTGTGGTGGTGGTCAATATATATAATGTTCTATATTTCTACCTCCCCCCTTCATCTGTGGTGGTAGTCACTATATATAATGTTCTATATTTCTACCTCCCCCTCCATCTGTGGTGGTGGTCAATATATATAATGTTCTATATTTCTACCTCCCCCCTCCATATGTGGTGGTGGTCACTATTTATATTGTTCTATATTTCTACCTCCCCCTCCATCTGTGGTGGTGGTCACTATATATAATGTTCTATATTTCTACCTCCCCCTCCATCTGTGGTGGTGGTCACTATATATAATGTTCTATATTTCTACCTCCCCCCTTCATCTGTGGTGGTAGTCACTATATATAATGTTCTATATTTCTACCTCCCCCCTTCATCTGTGGTGGTAGTCACTATATATAATGTTCTATATTTCTACCTCCTCCTCCATCTGTGGTGGTGGTCACTATATATAATGTTCTATATTTCTACCTCCCCCCTTCATCTGTGGTGGTAGTCACTATATATAATGTTCTATATTTCTACCTCCTCCTCCATCTGTGGTGGTGGTCACTATATATAATGTTCTATATTTCTACCTCCCCCTCCATCTGTGGTGGTGGTCACTATATATAATGTTCTATATTTCTACCTCCCCCTCCATCTGTGGTGGTGGTCACTATATATAATGTTCTATATTTCTACCTCCCCCTCCATCTGTGGTGGTGGTCACTATATATAATGTTCTATATTTCTACCTCCCCCCTTCATCTGTGGTGGTAGTCACTATATATAATGTTCTATATTTCTACCTCCCCCACCATCTGTGGTGGTGGTCACTATATATAATGTTCTATATTTCTACCTCCCCCCTCCATCTGTGGTGGTGGTCACTATATATAATGTTCTATATTTCTACCTCCCCCTCCATATGTGGTGGTGGTCACTATATATAATGTTCTATATTTCTACCTCCCCCTCCATCTGTGGTGGTGGTCACTATATATAATGTTCTATATTTCTACCTCCCCCCTTCATCTGTGGTGGTAGTCACTATATATAATGTTCTATAATTCTACCTCCCCCACCATCTGTGGTGGTGGTCACTATATATAATGTTCTATATTTCTACCTCCCCCCTCCATCTGTGGTGGTGGTCACTATATATAATGTTCTATATTTCTACCTCCCCCTCCATATGTGGTGGTGGTCACTATATATAATGTTCTATATTTCTACCTCCCCCTCCATCTGTGGTGGTGGTCACTATATATAATGTTCTATATTTCTACCTCCCCCCTTCATCTGTGGTGGTAGTCACTATATATAATGTTCTATATTTCTACCTCCCCCACCATCTGTGGTGGTGGTCACTATATATAATGTTCTATATTTCTACCTCCTCCCTCCATCTGTGGTGGTGGTCACTATATATAATGTTCTATATTTCTACCTCCCCCCTCCATATGTGGTGGTGGTCACTATATATAATGTTCTATATTTCTACCTCCCCCTCCATCTGTGGTGGTGGTAACTATATATAATGTTCTATATTTCTACCTCCCCCACCATCTGTGGTGGTGGTCACTATATATAATGTTCTATATTTCTACCTCCCCCTCCATCTGTGGTGGTGGTCACTATATATAATGTTCTATATTTCTACCTCCCCCTCCATCTGTGGTGGTGGTCACTATATATAATGTTCTATATTTCTACCTGCCCCCTTCATCTGTGGTGGTGGTCACTATATATAATGTTCTATATTTCTACCTCCCCCACCATCTGTGGTGGTGGTCACTATATATAATGTTCTATATTTCTACCTCCCCCCTCCATCTGTGGTGGTGGTCACTATATATAATGTTCTATATATCTACCTCCCCCTCCATATGTGGTGGCGTTCACTATATATAATGTTCTATATTTCTACCTCCCCCTCCATCTGTGGTGGTGGTCACTATATATAATGTTCTATATTTCTACCTCCCCCCTTTATCTGTGTGGTGGTCACTATATATAATTGTTTCTACTTTTGGCACAAGGCCAGCAATTACCCAGTGCATTACTGGTACTTTATTTTATCGACCCCGTAAGGATGAAAGGCAAAGTCAACCTCGGCGGGATTTGAACTCAGATCGTAAAGGGACGTAACTATGCTGGAAAGCATGGCGTCCGACCCTCTACCGATACTGCCAATCCACCGCCCTGGGGGTCACTATATATAATGTTCTATAATTCTACCCCCCCCCTCCATATGTGGTGGTGGTCACTATATATAATGTTCTATATTTCTACCTTCCCCCTCCATCTGTGGTGGTGGTCACTATATATAAAGTTCTATATTTCTACCTCCCCCTCCATATGTGGTGGTGTTCACTATATATAAAGTTCTATATTTCTACCTCCCCCTCCATCTGGTAGTGGTCACTATATATAATGTTCTATATTTCTACCTCCCCTCCATCTGTGGTGGTGGTCACTATATATAATGTTCTATATTTCAACCTCCCCCTCCATATGTGGTGGTGGTCCCTATATATAATGTTCTATATTTCTACCTGCCCCTCCATCTGTTCTGGTGGTCACTATATATAATGTTCTATATTTCTACCTCCCCCTCCATCTGTGGTGGTGGTCACTATATATAATGTTCTATATTTCTACCTCCCCCTCCATATGTGGTGGTGGTTACTATATATAATGTTCTATATTTCTACCTCCCCTCCATATGTGGTTGTGGTCACTATATATAATGTTCTATATTTCTACCTCCCCTCCATCTGTGGTGGTGGTCACTATATATAATGTTCTATAGTTCTACCCCCCCCCCTCCATCTGTTCTGGTGGTCACTATATATAATGTTCTATATTTCTATCTCCCCTCCATATGTGGTGGTTGTCACTATATATAATTTTCTATATTTCTACCTCCCCCCTCCATCTGTGGTGGTGGTCACTATATATAATGCTCAGTATTTCTACCTCCCCCTCCATATGTGCTGGTGGTCACTATATATAATGTTCTATATTTCTACCTCCCCTCCTCCATCTGTGGTGGTGGCCCCTATATATAATGTTCTATATTTCTACCTCCCCCTCCATATGTGGTGTGTGGTCACTATATATAATGTTCTATATTTCTACCTCCCCTTCCATCTGTGGTGGTGGTCCCTATATATAATGTTCTATATTTCTACCTCCCCTCCTCCATCTGTGGTGGTGGTCCCTATATATAATGTTCTATATTTCTACCTCCCCTCCTCCATCTGTGGTGGTGGTCCCTATATATAATGTTCTATATTTCTACCTCACCCTCCATCTGTGGTGGTGGTCACTATATATAATGTTCTATATTTCTACCTCCCCCCTCCATCTGTTCTGGTGGTCACTATATTTAATGTTCTATATTTCTACCTCCCCCTCCATATGTGGTGGTGGTCACTATATATAATGTTCCATATTTCTACCTCCCCCTCCATCTGTGGTGGTGGTCACTATATATAATGTTCTATATTTCTACCTCCCCCTCCATATGTGGTGTGTGGTCACTATATATAATGTTCTATATTTCTACCTCCCCCCTACATCTGTGGTGGTGGTCACTATATATAATGTTCTATATTTCTACTTCCCCCTCCATCTGTGGTGGTGGTCACTATATATAATTTTCTATATTTCTATCTCCCCCCTCCATCTGTGGTGGTGGTCACTATATATAATGTTCTATATTTCTACCTCCCCCCTCCATCTGTGGTGGTGGTCACTATATATAATGTTCTATATTTCTACCTCCCCCTCCATATGTGGTTGTGGTGACTATATATAATGTTCTATATTCCTACCTCCCCCTCCATCTGTGGTCACTATATATAATGTTCTACCTCCCCCTTCCATCTGTGGTGGTGGTCACTATATATAATGTTCTATAGTTCTACCCCCCCTCCATATGTAGTGGTGGTCACTATATATAATGTTCTATATTTCTACCTCCCCCTCCATATGTGGTGGTGGTCACTATATATAATGTTCTATATTTCTACCTCCCCCTCCATATGTGCTGGTGGTCCCTATATATAATGTTCTATATTTCTACCTCCCCCTCCATATGTGGTGGTGGTCACTATATATAATGTTCTATATTTCTACCTCCCCCTCCATATGTGCTGGTGGTCACTATATATAATGTTCTATATTTCTACCTCCCCCTCCATATGTGGTGGTGGTCACTATATATAATGTTCTATATTTCTACCTCCCCCTCCATCTGTGCTGGTGGTCACTATATATAATGTTCTATATTTCTACCTCCCCCTCCATATGTGCTGGTGGTCACTATATATAATGTTCTATATTTCTACCTCCCCCTCCATATGTGGTGGTGGTCACTATATATAATGTTCTATATTCCTACCTCCCCCTCCATCTGTGGTCACTATATATAATGTTCTACCTCCCCCTCCATCTGTGGTCACTATATATAATGTTCTACCTCCCCCTTCCATCTGTGGTGGTGGTCACTATATATAATGTTCTACCTCCCCCCTCCATCTGTGGTGGTGGTCACTATATATAATGTTCTATATTCCTACCTCCCCCTCCATCTGTGGTGGTGGTCACTATATATAATGTTCTACCTCCCCCTCCATCTGTTCTGGTGGTCACTATATATAATGTTCTATATTTCTACCTCCTCCTCCATCTGTGGTAGTGGTCAATATATATAATGTTCTATATTTCTACCTCCCCCTCCATCTGTGGTGGTGGTCACTATATATAATGTTCTATATTTCTACCTCCCCCTCCATCTGTGGTGGTGGTCAATATATATAATGTTCTATATTTCTACCTCCCCCTCCATCTGTGGTGGTGGTCACTATATATAATGTTCTTTATTTCAACCTCCCCCTCCATCTGTGGTGGTGGTCACTATATATAATGTTCTATATTTCTACCTCCCCCTCCATCTGTGGTGGTGGTCACTATATATAATGTTCTATATTTCTACCTCCCCTCTTCATCTGTGGTGGTGGTCACTATATATAATGTTCTATATTTCTACCTCCCCCACCATCTGTGGTGGTGGTCACTATATATAATGTTCTATATTTCTACCTCCCCCCTCCATCTGTGGTGGTGGTCACTATATATAATGTTCTATATTTCTACCTCCCCCTCCATCTGTGGTGGTGGTAACTATATATAATGTTCTATATTTCTACCTCCCCCACCATCTGTGGTGGTGGTCACTATATATAATGTTCTATATTTCTACCTCCCCCTCCATCTGTGGTGGTGGTCACTATATATAATGTTCTATATTTCTACCTCCCCCTCCATCTGTGGTGGTGGTCACTATATATAATGTTCTATATTTCTACCTCCCCCCTTCATCTGTGGTGGTGGTCACTATATATAATGTTCTATATTTCTACCTCCCCCACCATCTGTGGTGGTGGTCACTATATATAATGTTCTATATTTCTACCTCCCCCCTCCATCTGTGGTGGTGGTCACTATATATAATGTTCTATATTTCTACCTCCCCCTCCATATGTGGTGGCGTTCACTATATATAATGTTCTATATTTCTACCCCCCCCTCCATATGTGGTGGTGGTCACTATATATAATGTTCTATATTTCTACCTTCCCCCTCTATCTGTGGTGGTGGTCACTATATATGATGTTCTATATTTCTACCTCCTCCTCCATCTGTGGTGGTGGTCACTATATATAATGTTCTATATTTCTACCTTCCCCCTCCATCTGTGGTGGTGGTCACTATATATAAAGTTCTATATTTCTACCTCCCCCTCCATATGTGGTGGTGTTCACTATATATAAAGTTCTATATTTCTACCTCCCCCTCCATCTGGTAGTGGTCACTATATATAGTGTTCTATATTTCTACCTCCCCTCCATCTGTGGTGGTGGTCACTATATATAATGTTCTATATTTCTACCTCCCCCTCCATATGTGGTGGTGGTCCCTATATATAATGTTCTATATTTCTACCTGCCCCTCCATCTGTTCTGGTGGTCACTATATATAATGTTCTATATTTCTACCTCCCCCTCCATATGTGGTGGTGGTCAATATATATAATGTTCTATATTTCTACCTCCCCCTCCTACTGTGGTGGTGGTCACTATATATAATGTTCTATATTTCTACCTCCCCCTCCATCTGTTCTGGTGGTCACTATATATAATGTTCTATATATCTACCTCCCCCTCCATATGTGGTGGTGGTCACTATATATAATGTTCTATATTTCTACCTCCCCTCCATCTGTGGTGGTGGTCACTATATATAATGTTCTATATTTCTACCTCCCCTCCATATGTGGTGGTGGTCACTATATATAATGTTCTATATTTCTACCTCCCCTCCATCTGTGGTGGTGGTCACTATATATAATGTTCTATAGTTGTACCCCCCCCCCCCCCTCCATATGTGGTGGTGGTCACTATATATAATTTTCTATATTTCTACCTCCCCCCTCCATCTGTGGTGGTGGTCACTATATATAATGCTCAGTATTTCTACCTCCCCCTCCATATGTGCTGGTGGTCACTATATATAATGTTCTATATTTCTACCTCCCCTCCTCCATCTGTGGTGGTGGCCCCTATATATAATGTTCTATATTTCTACCTCCCCCTCCATATGTGGTGTGTGGTCACTATATATAATGTTCTATATTTCTACCTCCCCCCTCCATCTGTGGTGGTGGTCCCTATATATAATGTTCTATATTTCTACCTCCCCTCCTCCATCTGTGGTGGTGGTCCCTATATATAATGTTCTATATTTCTACCTCCCCTCCTCCATCTGTGGTGGTGGTCCCTATATATAATGTTCTATATTTCTACCTCACCCTCCATCTGTGGTGGTGGTCACTATATATAATGTTCTATATTTCTACCTCCCCTCCTTCATCTGTGGTGGTGGTCCCTATATATAATGTTCTATATTTCTACCTCCCCTTCCATATGTGGTGGTGGTCACTATATATAATGTTCTATATTTCTACCTCCCCCTCCATATGTGCTGGTGGTCACTATATATAATGTTCTATATTTCTACCTCCCCCTCCATATGTGGTGGTGGTCACTATATATAATGTTCTATATTCCTACCTCCCCCTCCATCTGTGGTCACTATATATAATGTTCTACCTCCCCCTTCCATCTGTGGTGGTGGTCACTATATATAATGTTCTATAGTTCTACCCCCCCTCCATATGTAGTGGTGGTCACTATATATAATGTTCTATATTTCTACCTCCCCCTCCATATGTGGTGGTGGTCACTATCTATAATGTTCTATATTTCTACCTCCCCCCTCCATATGTGCTGGTGGTCCCTATATATAATGTTCTATATTTCTACCTCCCCCTCCATATGTGGTGGTGGTCACTATATATAATGTTCTATATTTCTACCTCCCCCTCCATATGTGCTGGTGGTCACTATATATAATGTTCTATATTTCTACCTCCCCCTCCATATGTGCTGGTGGTCACTATATATAATGTTCTATATTTCTACCTCCCCCTCCATATGTGGTGGTGGTCACTATATATAATGTTCTATATTTCTACCTCCCCCCTCCATATGTGCTGGTGGTCCCTATATATAATGTTCTATATTTCTACCTCCCCCTCCATATGTGGTGGTGGTCACTATATATAATGTTCTATATTCCTACCTCCCCCTCCATCTGTGGTCACTATATATAATGTTCTACCTCCCCCTCCATCTGTGGTCACTATATATAATGTTCTACCTCCCCCTTCCATCTGTGGTGGTGGTCACTATATATAATGTTCTACCTCCCCCCTCCATCTGTGGTGGTGGTCACTATATATAATGTTCTATATTCCTACCTCCCCCTCCATCTGTGGTGGTGGTCACTATATATAATGTTCTACCTCCCCCCTCCATCTGTGCTGGTGGTCACTATATATAATGTTCTACCTCCCCCCTTCATCTGTGTGGTGGTCACTATATATAATGTTCTATATTTCTACCTCCCCCTCCATCTGTTCTGGTGGTCACTATATATAATGTTCTATATTTCTACCTCCTCCTCCATCTGTGGTGGTGGTCAATATATATAATGTTCTATATTTCTACCTCCCCCTCCATCTGTGGTGGTGGTCACTATATATAATGTTCTATATTTCTACCTCCCCCCTCCATCTGTGGTGGTGGTCACTATATATAATGTTCTATATTTCTACCTCCCCCTTCATCTGTGTGGTGGTCACTATATATAATGTTCTATATTTCTACCTCCCCCTCCATCTGTGGTGGTGGTCACTATATATAATGTTCTATATTTCTACCTCCCCCCTTCATCTGTGGTGGTAGTCACTATATATAATGTTCTATATTTCTACCTCCCCCACCATCTGTGGTGGTGGTCACTATATATAATGTTCTATATTTCTACCTCCCCCCTTCATCTGTGGTGGTAGTCACTATATATAATGTTCTATATTTCTACCTCCCCCCTCCATCTGTGGTGGTGGTCACTATATATAATGTTCTATATTTCTACCTCCCCCTCCATCTGTGGTGGTGGTCACTATATATAATGTTCTACCTCCCCCCTACATCTGTGCTGGTGGTCACTATATATAATGTTCTATACTTCTACCTCCCCCTCCATCTGTGGTCGTGGTCACTATATATAATGTTCTACCTCCCCCTCCATATGTGGTGGTGGTCACTGTATATAATGTTCTATATTTCTACCTCCCCCTTCCATCTGTGCTGGTGGTCACTATATATAATGTTCTACCCCCCCCTCCATCTGTGTAGGTGGTCATTATATATAATGTTCTACCTCCCCCCTACATCTGTGCTGGTGGTCACTATATATAATGTTCTACCTCCCCCCTCCATATGTGGTGGTGGTCACTATATATAATGTTCTATATTTCTACCTCCCCCTCCATCTGTGGTGGTGGTCACTATATATAATGTTCTATATTTCTACCTCCCCCTCCATCTGTGGTGGTGGTCACTATATATAATGTTCTATATTTCTACCTCCCACTCCATCTGTGCAGGTGGTCAATATATATAATGTTCTATATTTCTACCTCCCCCTCCATCTGTGGTGGTGGTCACTATATATAATGTTCTATATTTCTACCTCCCCCTCCATCTGTGGTGGTGGTCACTATATATAATGTTCTATATTTCTACCTCCCCCTCCATCTGTGGTGGTGGTCACTATATATAATATTCTATATTTCTACCTCCCCCCCATATGTGGTGGTGGTCACTATAAATAATGTTCTATATTTCTACCTCCCCCTCCATATGTGGTGGTGGTCACTATATATAATGTTCTATATTTCTACCTCCCCCCCCATCTGTGGTGGTGGTCATTATATATAATGTTCTATATTTCTACCTCCCCCTCCATCTGTGGTGGTGGTCACTATATATAATGTTCTATATTTCTACCTCCCACTCCATCTGTGCAGGTGGTCACTATATATAATGTTCTATATTTCTACCTCCCCCTCCATATGTGGTGGTGGTCACTATATATAATGTTCTATATTTCTACCTCCCCCTCCATATGTGGTGGTGTTCACTATATATAATGTTCTATACTTCTACCTCCCCCTCCATCTGTGCTGGTGGTCACTATATATAATGTTCTATATTCCTACCTCCCCCTCCATCTGTGGTGGTGTTCACTATATATAATGTTCTATATTCCTACCTCCCCCTCCATCTGTGGTGGTGGTCACTATATATAATGTTTTACCTCCCCCTTCCATCTGTGCTGGTGGTCACTATATATAATGTTCTACCTCCCCCCTCCATCTGTGGTGGTGGTCACTATATATAATGTTCAATATTCCTACCTCCCCCTCCATCTGTGGTGGTGGTCACTATATATAATGTTCTACCTCCCCCCTCCATCTGTGTGGTCGTCACTATATATAATGTTCTATATTTCTACCTCCCCCTCCATCTGTCCTGGTGGTCACTATATATAATGTTCTATATTTCTACCTCCCCCTCCATCTGTGCTGGTGGCCACTATATATAATGTTCTATATTTCTACCTCCCCCTCCATCTGTGGTGGTGGTCACTATATATAATGTTCTATATTTCTACCTCCCCCCTCCATCTGTGCTGGTGGTCACTATATATAATGTTCTATATTTCTACCTCCCCCTCCATCTGTGGTGGTGGTCAATATATATAATGTTCTATATTTCTACCTCCCCCTCCATCTGTGGTGGTGGTCACTATATATAATGTTCTATATTTCTACATCCCCCCTCCATCTGTGCTGGTGGTCACTATATATAATGTTCTATATTTCTACCTCCCCCCTCCATCTGTGCTGGTGGTCACTATATATAATGTTCTATATTTCTACCTCCCCCCTCCATCTGTGGTGGTCACTATATATAATGTTCTATATTTCTACCTCCTCCCCTCCATCTGTGGTGGTGGTCACTATATATAATGTTCTATATTTCTATCTCCCCCTCCATATGTGGTGGTGGTCACTATATATAATGTTCTATATTTCTACATCCACCCCTCCATCTGTGGTGGTGGTCACTATATATAATGTTCTATATTTCTATCTCCCCCTCCATATGTGGTGGTGGTCACTATATATAATGTTCTATATTTCTACCTCCCACTCCATCTGTGCAGGTGGTCAATATATATAATGTTCTATATTTCTACCTCCCCCTCCATCTGTGGTGGTGGTCACTATATATAATGTTCTATATTTCTACCTCCCCCTCCATCTGTGGTGGTGGTCACTATATATAATGTTCTATATTTCTACCTCCCCCTCCATCTGTGGTGGTGGTCACTATATATAATATTCTATATTTCTACCTCCCCCCCATATGTGGTGGTGGTCACTATAAATAATGTTCTATATTTCTACCTCCCCCTCCATATGTGGTGGTGGTCACTATATATAATGTTCTATATTTCTACCTCCCCCCCCATCTGTGGTGGTGGTCATTATATATAATGTTCTATATTTCTACCTCCCCCTCCATCTGTGGTGGTGGTCACTATATATAATGTTCTATATTTCTACCTCCCACTCCATCTGTGCAGGTGGTCACTATATATAATGTTCTATATTTCTACCTCCCCCTCCATATGTGGTGGTGGTCACTATATATAATGTTCTATATTTCTACCTCCCCCTCCATATGTGGTGGTGTTCACTATATATAATGTTCTATACTTCTACCTCCCCCTCCATCTGTGCTGGTGGTCACTATATATAATGTTCTATATTCCTACCTCCCCCTCCATCTGTGGTGGTGTTCACTATATATAATGTTCTATATTCCTACCTCCCCCTCCATCTGTGGTGGTGGTCACTATATATAATGTTTTACCTCCCCCTTCCATCTGTGCTGGTGGTCACTATATATAATGTTCTACCTCCCCCCTCCATCTGTGGTGGTGGTCACTATATATAATGTTCAATATTCCTACCTCCCCCTCCATCTGTGGTGGTGGTCACTATATATAATGTTCTACCTCCCCCCTCCATCTGTGTGGTCGTCACTATATATAATGTTCTATATTTCTACCTCCCCCTCCATCTGTCCTGGTGGTCACTATATATAATGTTCTATATTTCTACCTCCCCCTCCATCTGTGCTGGTGGCCACTATATATAATGTTCTATATTTCTACCTCCCCCTCCATCTGTGGTGGTGGTCACTATATATAATGTTCTATATTTCTACCTCCCCCCTCCATCTGTGCTGGTGGTCACTATATATAATGTTCTATATTTCTACCTCCCCCTCCATCTGTGGTGGTGGTCAATATATATAATGTTCTATATTTCTACCTCCCCCTCCATCTGTGGTGGTGGTCACTATATATAATGTTCTATATTTCTACATCCCCCCTCCATCTGTGCTGGTGGTCACTATATATAATGTTCTATATTTCTACCTCCCCCCTCCATCTGTGCTGGTGGTCACTATATATAATGTTCTATATTTCTACCTCCCCCCTCCATCTGTGGTGGTCACTATATATAATGTTCTATATTTCTACCTCCTCCCCTCCATCTGTGGTGGTGGTCACTATATATAATGTTCTATATTTCTATCTCCCCCTCCATATGTGGTGGTGGTCACTATATATAATGTTCTATATTTCTACATCCACCCCTCCATCTGTGGTGGTGGTCACTATATATAATGTTCTATATTTCTACCTCCCCCTCCATCTATGGTGGTGGTCACTATATATAATTTTCTATATTTCTACCTCCCCCTCCATATGTGGTTGTGGTCACTATATATAATGTTCTATATTTCTACCTCCCCCCTCCATTTGTGCTGGTGGTCACTATATATAATGTTCTATATTTCTACCTCCCCCTCCATCTGTGCTGGTGGCCACTATATATAATATTCTATATTTCTACCTCCCCCTTCCATCTGTGCTGGTGGTCACTATATATAATGTTCTACCTCCCCCCTCCATCTGTGGTGGTGGTCACTATATATAATGTTCTATATTTCTACCTCCCCCCTCCATCTATGGTGGTGGTCACTATATATAATGTTCTATACTTCTACCTCCCCCCTCCATATGTGGTGGTAGTCCCTATATATAATGTTCTATATTTCTACCTCCCCCTCCATCTATGGTGGTGGTCACTATATATAATGTTCTATATTTCTACCTCCCTCCTCCATATGTGGTGGTGGTCACTATATATAATGTTCTATATTTCTACCTCCCCCCTCCATCTGTGGTGGTGGTCACTATATATAATGTTCTATATTTCTACCTCCCCCCTCCATCTGTGGTGGTGGTCACTATATATGATGTTCTATATTTCTACCTCCCCCTCCATCTGTGGTGGTGGTCACTATATATAATATTCTATATTTCTACCTCGCCCCCATATGTGGTGGTGGTCACTATAAATAATGTTCTATATTTCTACCTCCCCCTCCATATGTGGTGGTGGTCACTATATATAATGTTCTATATTTCTACCTCCCCCTCAATCTGTGGTGGTGGTCCCTATATATAATGTTCTATATTTCTACGTCCCCCCTCCATCTGTGGTGGTAGTCACTATATATAATGTTCTATATTTCTACGTTCCCCCTCCATCTGTGGTGGTGGTCACTATATATAATGTTCTATATTTCTACCTCCCCCTTCCATCTGTGCTGGTGCTCACTATATATAATGTTCTACCTCCCCACTCCATCTGTGGTGGTGGTCACTATATATAATGTTCCATATTCCTACCTCCCCCTCCATCTGTGGTGGTGGTCACTATATATAATGTTCTACCTCCCCCCTCCATCTGTGGTGGTGGTCACTATATATAATGTTCTATATTTCTACCTCCCCCCTTCATCTGTGTGGTGGTCACTATATATAATGTTCTATATTTCTACCTCCCCCACCATCTGTGGTGGTGGTCACTATATATAATTTTCTATATTTCTACCTCCCCCTCCATCTGTGGTGGTGGTCACTATATATAATGTTCTATATTTCTACCTCCCCCCTCCATCTGTGGTGGTGGTCACTATATATAATGTTCTATATTTCTACCTCCCCCTCCATCTATGGTGGTGGTCACTATATATAATGTTCTATATTTCTACCTCCCCCTCCATCTGTGCTGGTGGTCACTATATATAATGTTCTATACTTCTACCTCCCCCCTCCATATGTGGTGGTAGTCCCTATATATAATGTTCTATATTTCTACCTCCCCCTCCATCTATGGTGGTGGTCACTATATATAATGTTCTATATTTCTACCTCCCCCCTCCATCTGTGGTGGTGGTCACTATATATAATGTTCTATATTTCTACCTCCCCCTCCATCTGTGGTGGTGGTCACTATATATAATGTTCTATATTTCTACCTCCCCCTCCATCTATGGTGGTGGTCACTATATATAATGTTCTATATTTCTACCTCCCCCTCCATCTGTGGTGGTGGTCACTATATATAATGTTCTATATTTCTACCTCCCCCTCCATCTGTGGTGGTGGTCACTATATATAATGTTCTATATTTCTACCTCCCCCTCCATCTGTGGTGGTGGTCACTATATATAATGTTCTATATTTCTACATCCCCCCCTCCATATGTGGTGGTGGTCACTATATATAATGTTCTATATTTCTACCTCCGCCCTCCATCTGTGGTGGTGGTCACTATATATGATGTTCTATATTTCTACCTCCCCCTCCATCTGTGGTGGTGGTCACTATATATAATGTTGTATATTTCTATCTCCCCCTCCATCTTTGGTGGTGGTCACTATATATAATGTTCTATATTTCTACCTCCCCTCCATCTGTGATGGTGGTCACTATATATAATGTTCTATATTTCTACCTCACCCCCATATGTGATGGTGGTCACTATATATAATGTTCTATATTTCTACCTCCCCCTCCATATGTGGTGGTGGTCACTATATATAATGTTCTATATTTCTACCTCCCCCTCCATCTGTGTTGGTGGTCCCTATATATAATGTTCTATATTTCTACCTCCCCCCTCCATCTGTGGTGGTGGTCACTATATATAATGTTCTATATTTCTACCTCCCCCTCCATATGTGGTGGTGGTCACTATATATAATGTTAAATATTTCTACCTCCCCCTCCATCTGTGGTGGTGGTCACTATATATAATGTTCTATATTTCTACCTCCCCCTCCATCTGTGGTGGTGGTCACTATATATCATGTTCTATATTTCTACCTCCCCCTCCATCTATGGTGGTGGTCACTATATATAATGTTCTATACTTCTACCTCCCCCCTCCATATGTGGTGGTAGTACCTATATATAATGTTCTATATTTCTACCTCCCCCTCCATCTATGGTGGTGGTCACTATATATAATGTTCTATATTTCTACCTCCCCCCTCCATCTGTGGTGGTGGTCACTGTATATAATGTTCTATATTTCTACCTCCCCCTTCCATCTGTGCTGGTGGTCACTATATATAATGTTCTACCTCCCCCCTCCATCTGTGGTGGTGGTCACTATATATAATGTTCTATATTCCTACCTCCCCCTCCATCTGTGGTGGTGGTCACTATATATAATGTTCTACCTCCCCCCCTCCATCTGTGCTGGTGGTCACTATATATAATGTTCTACCTCCCCCCTTCATCTGTGTGGTGGTCACTATATATAATGTTCTATATTTCTACCTCCCCCTCCATCTGTTGTGGTGGTCACTATATATAATGTTATATATTTCTACCTCCCCCTCCATCTGTGGTGGTGGTCACTATATATAATGTTCTATATTTCTACCTCCCCCCTCCATCTGTGCTGGTGGTCACTATATATAATGTTCTATATTTCTACCTCCCCCTCCATCTGTGGTGGTGGTCAATATATATAATGTTCTATATTTCTACCTCCCCCCTCCATCTGTGGTGGTGGTCACTATATATAATGTTCTATATTTCTACCTCCCCCTCCATCTGTGGTGGTGGTCAATATATATAATGTTCTATATTTCTACCTCCCCCCTCCATCTGTGGTGGTGGTCACTATATATAATGTTCTATATTTCTACCTCCCCCTCCATCTGTGGTGGTGGTCACTATATATGATGTTATATATTTCTACCTCCCCCCCTCCATCTGTGGTGGTGGTCACTATATATAATGTTCTATATTTCTACCTCCCCCCTCCATATGTGATGGTGGTCACTATATATAATGTTCTATATTTCTACCTCCCCCCTCCATCTGTGGTGGTGGTCACTATATATGATGTTCTATATTTCTACCTCCCCCCTCCATCTGTGGTGGTGGTCACTATATATAATGTTCTATATTTCTACCTCCCCCCTTCATATGTGGTGGTGGTCACTATATATAATGTTCTATATTTCTACCTCCCCCCTCCATATGTGGTGGTGGTCACTATATATAATGTTCTATATTTCTACCTCCCCCCTCCATCTGTGGTGGTGGTCACTATATATAATGTTCTATATTTCTACCTCCCCCTCCATCTGTGGAGGTGGTCACTATATATAATGTTCTATATTTCTACCCCCCCCTTCCATCTGTGGTGGTGGTCACTATATATGATGTTCTATATTTCTACCTCCCCCTCCATCTGTGGTAGTGGTAACTATATATAATGTTCTATATTTCTACCTCCCCCCTCCATCTGTGGTGGTGGTCACTATATATAATGTTCTATATTTCTACCTCCCCCTCCATCTGTGGTGGTGGTCACTATATATAATGTTCTATATTTCTACCTCCCCCTCCATCTGTGGTGGTGGTCACTATATATAATGTTCTATATTTCTACCTCCCCCTCCATCTGTGGTGGTGGTCACTATATATAATGTTCTATATTTCTACCTCCCCCTCTATCTGTGGTAGTGGTCACTTTATATAATGTTCTATATTTCTACCTCCCCCTCCATCTGTGCTGGTGGTCACTATATATAATGTTCTATATTTTTACCTCCCCCTCCATCTGTGTTGGTGGTCACTATATATAATGTTCTACCTCCCCCCTTCATCTGTGTGGTGGTCACTATATATAATGTTCTATATTTCTACCACCCCCCTCCATATGTGGTGGTGGTCACTATATATAATGTTCTATATTTCTACCTCCTCCCTCCATCTGCACTGGTGGTCACTATATATAATCTTCTAAATTTCTACCTCCCCTCTCCATATGTGTTGGTGGCCACTATATATAATGTTCTATATTTCTACCTCCCCCTCCATCTGTGGTGGTGGTCACTATATATAATGTTCTATATTTGTACCTCCCCCTCCATCTGTGGTGGTGGTCACTATATATAATGTTCTATATTTCTACCTCCCCCCTCCATCTGTGGTGTTGGTCACTATATATATAATGTTCTATATGTCCATATTCGGTGGTGGTCGCCATGTTTGATGTTACAAGTATATTTGTTATTCTCATCTTCACAGTATCTCCAGTTGATAACTGACAAAGACTACATCATTAACACGATAACTAGAGCTTGCTGTCAACTGTATGATGAATATTTTGTCAAGGAGAAAGTTGAAAAACCACTTATTGCGTAAGTTCACTATTATTATTATTATTTTTCTTTGAGTCTCAGTCATTGATGTTATTTAACTGGAAAGTTTGTTGAAATGAATATCAAGCCGATACCTGCAGTCTCAGATATTCAGGATGTATCGGAGGGTTCTTGCTGTTCCCAGCAAGCATGCCTTTTGAAGTGTTCCAAAAAGTGGGGCTGGACTAATCTTCTTTAACCATACTTGGAAACTCTTTGAGATAGTACCTAGTGCGCCTATGACAGTCGGGACGACCTTGATTTCATGGCAGTTCCAAATCCTTTTTACCTCCCACTTTAAGTCCTGGTATCGGTTTATTTTCTTCCTCTCCTTTTCTTGCACTCTCGTGTCAAATGGGCAGGCTACATCTACAATCAGGCACAATCTTTTTTCTTTGTCCAAAACCACCAGGTCAGGCCTATTATGTTCTAATTTCTTGTCCGTCTGTATCCTAAAATCCCATAGCACCTTCACCTGATCGTTTTCTATCACCGTCTCTGGCTTATGCTCATACCACTTCTCAGAATGTGGTAAATTGTTTACTTTGCATAGATGCCAGTGGATCACCCTGCCCATCACATCATGTCTCCAGCCTTTACAGTGAGTCTGGGCTAGGTGTTTACACTCGGATACAATGTGAGCCACGGTCTCCTCTCTCTCTCCACAGATCCTACACAATGAGCTAGCCTCCTCCTTGTTAATATGGTGTTTCACCCACTTCGTTCTGAGGGCTTGCTCTTGTGCAGCCATTAGCATTCCTTCCGTAGCCTTTTTAAGGTCTCCTCTTTTTAACCAGTTCCATGTCTGTGGATCTCTAAATTCCGTTTTCTTAAAGAAGGTACTATGAAGGGATTTTTCATGAAGGTTGCTCTTCCTCCTTGTTATTTTCTCCTTGGACATTCCCTGGTCTATTGTCTCCTCCTTCAATTTTGAGCATTGGCTCCCTACTGTCAGTCACATATTTGTGCAGGTTGTTTTTCTCCATCTGAACACAGTCCTCTATGCTGATAAGACCTCTTCCACCTTCAGATCTCTTTAAGTAGCGTCTATCGACAGCACTCCTCTCGTGGAACATGTTGTAGATAGTCAATAGCTTCCTAGTCTTCCTATCCATTTCTTTTTGTTCAGCAACATTCCATTTCAGAATTCCCGCACTGTACCTAATAATAGACACAGCTCGGGAATTTACTGCACTTATAGCATTCCTACTGTTCAGATGTGACTTTAATACGCTCAGGGGTATCAGGGCAAGGACAAACAACAGAGGGGACAGACTATCTCCCTGGAAGATACCTCTCTTGATCTTCACGCCTCCCAAGGATTCTCCAGCTGATGTTAACTCTGTTTTCCAGGACTTCATACTTTTGCTCAACAACTGTCTGATGTTATCTGCCACCTTGAAGATCTCTAGGCTTTTGGTGATCCAAGAATGAGGCACCATGTCAAATGCCTTTTTGTAGTCTATCCATCCCATGGCAAGACCAGTGTGTCTCCTCTTGCAATTCCTCATTACCATCTTATCAATAAGTAACTGGTCCTTTTTACCACGGGACTTCTTTCGGCATCCTTTCTGTTCGTCCGGTAACAAGTTGTTTGTGTGGAGGTGATGGTAGATTTCCTCAGACACAATGCTTGTCAACAGTTTCCACATTACGGACAGACATGTGATAGGTCTATAGTTGGTAACATCATTACCCTTGATTCGGTCTTTCATTACCAGAACTGTGGTACCTTTTGTCAACCACTCTGGTACCTCACCTGACATCAAGCAGTCATTGAACATGGTTGTCAGTTTCAGGTGGAGGGATGTTATATTTTTAATCCAATACCCCTGCACACCATCTGGGCCTGGTGATTTCCCGTTGGTTAGTTTTTTGGCCTGCCCATTAATAGTTTCAACTGTGATACTCAAATCAGTTTGTTGGTGTGCCTGTTCACTAATCTCCTTTTGTATTTTTATTAATTATTATTATTATTATTATTATTATTATTATTATTGGCGACCTACGTAGGAAATCGTATTATCGTGAGCGCCACAAAGGTTTGTTTTTTCAGTTGTTTCAAATTGCCAGTTATGGAAAATTTTTGTTGTTAAGTGTTTATAAGTTCACATATATTGCTTTCTGAAAAGGTGACTCAATAATATTGGGGCCTTGAATCCAAAATTTAAACTTTTATTTATCAAACAAAATATTTCTTTGAAAAAAAACATGGACTACAAATCTCTTGTTTCTAACAGACTAACATCCCCCACCACCATTGTAAACCTTGCCACAGTTGCCAACACTGAAAATATAATTAATAGCAGTCTCAATTATTTAAATTTCCTGCATACAGACATGGATTTCCCGCCATTACCAACAACTACAGGTGTTAAAGCCGCCATCCCCACCTTCACAATGTCAAAAAGAACAACCAACTCCACTGATACCACCATCACCACAGCGACAACAGAAACAAAAAATAAATTATTATCTTGTGACATCAAAATGGATTCACCCAGAATCGACTTCCACGCCAAACACCACTGACACCACAACCAAAACTGAAACTAAAAATAACAATAACAACAACAGCAACAACAACAACAATGAGAATAACAACAAAAACATCAACACCAGCGCAAAACATAATGTGCCGCTTGCCAAAGCAGCCAAGAAAAGCGAAACAATCGAGGTAAGCCAGGATGAATTGAATGAAGCCAAGCGAATGGTAAAAAAAGATGGGTACAGGGTCAGCCTCACCCCCACCCCCCATCTAATAAAATGGAGCAACGGCGCCTATGCATTGTGTCATACCGGACGATAAACACAAAATCACGCCGAGTGGAACGGGCATCTGAGTCCCAGATACAAAAAACTTCGGGACATGTGTGGGTGCAAAAAACTCACATCAGATGTCGGCAGAAATATGGAATCGTGGACGTGTTCTTTGGAACCCCACAGGAAGCCAGAGAGCAGTTCATGGCCTCATTAAGAAGTGACGAGTTCACACTCGTCCCAAGCTATTGTGGTCAGAGACTTGTGAAGATCAGGGTAACCCAGGTTCCGCCGGCCATTGAAATTCCCTGGCTAATGGCTGCCGTCCTTGCCGACATCGAGGCCAGCACTAAAGTAATTGAGGTAACAAAAGAAAAGCAGGAGAACTGGTCCGGATCTGGGATGGAGCTCCTGATCCAAGCGGAGCAAAAAAACATAGAGGAAATTCCAGAGGTGATAGACCTCAATGTCGGCAGCCACCTCACCGTAAACCTTGAGGGTAGAAGGCCTAGGTGTGTCATTTGTGGCGAAGGAACCCACCTAAAGGCTTTCTGCCCTCAGGCTAAAAAGTTGAGGCCACCTCTCCTACCCATCCCAGTGACTCAACCATCAAAACCAGCAGCAGAAATGGCAGCAACAACAGAAGCAACTGTAGCAGCAACAGTAACAAAACCAACACCACCACCACCCACCGTGCCAGAATTAGCACCAGCGCCTCCACCATCCACCACGCCACAACCAAAACCAACGCCTGTGGAGGATTTTCCACTCCCCGACCTATCGCAACCGGAGACAGATTGTGACAACGAGGAGGAGTGGGAAACTGTATCTGGAAAAAAGAAAAAAAAGATTTATAAAGACATCCTTCTGGAGGAGGCCACAAGCAGTGAGAAGGACGGAAAAACCATCTTTCCTCCACGAGAAGTGAGGTAAGTGGTCTTTCCCATTTTTTTCACTCCTTTTCAACATGACCTCACTCAGAATAGGCAGCATAAATGTGCATGGCCTGGAGTCATCATGGAAGCAGGGTCACCTGCTCAACGACCTCAGGTCACTAAACATAGATGTGGTGGCCATCAGCGAGACTAGAATCTCCGAAGCACGAGCCTTCGCACCGATCTTCGGCAGCTACGATGTATACGCATCTCCCAGCCGTCCTGGATGGGGGGGGGGGTTGCTGTGCTTTTTCAGAGAGGCTTGGATCTCGCCATGCGGGCCATCTTCCTGGACCCAGAAGGTAAGTTGGTGGTGCTGGACGTGACCAGCAGAGACGGGCAAGCATTCAGGCTAGTGGCCTGCATTCAGACTAGTGGTCAGGTGACCTGATTTCTTCCGGCGTCTGGAGACCTTTCTTGGAACGTCCCACTCTTTAGTGTTAGTGGCGACTGGAACGGGATCTTAGATGTACGCTGGGACTGTTTGGGATTAGCGCATAGGGGAGGAGGGTGTAAAAGCCTCGCAAACCTGCTCAGACGGTTTCAAATGTCTGACAGGTACCATCTGGATTTCCTGAATGTGCCAATGTGGACATGGACAAACCGCATCGGGTCATCCAAATCATATCTAGATAGGGTATTTTGTAGGGAAATAGATAGGTCTAGCATAGGCTGTCCACATTTCAAAATAGTCGACTACACGGACCACAAATTCGTGATCTGTGAGGTTGACTTTAATGGGCTTCATAGACAGGGACCTGGCTACTGGAAGCTAAACGCATCGTTAACATTGCACAAGGCCTACAGAGACTGGATTAGTGAACTAGTTAAGTTGGCGTTGGCGGGGGCCATCGTCAACAACAAATGGGGGTTTGCTCTGAAAAGAGAGATTAGAATAGAGTCCATTAGGTTTAGTAAGGCTTTAGCAATAGAGAAAAATAGAGCAGAAGGAAAACTAGTTAGAAAATTAGACGAGGCGCTTAGCAAAAGCATCGCGACCGACGTACTTGCGGGGAAATTGGCCCTTGACAAATTCTTCAATGCAAAGCATGAAGGCTGCATTGTCAGAGCTAGGGTGCATGCTCTCAGACACGAGGGGATGAAAGCCGTTCAATGGGCCCGAGTGGAGGATGCGCGTCGTGGAAATAAAGCCATGATCCGGTCTTTGGTGGACCATGACGAGCGCATGCTACTCGATCCCAGGCAAATGTGTGAAGCTTTTCAGCGACACTTCACTCAGCTGTATGGGGGCAGCGGCGGGATAGACTTTAGTGCCTACCTCGATGGACTGCCGCGGCTCTCACCCACTGAGGCGGAGTGTTGCTAAAAGCCGATAACAGCCGCTGAAGTACGGGAGGCAATGACTGGCTGCACAAGGGGGTAAATCGCTTGGTTTGGATGGTCTGCTCTATGAACTTTACATACACATGCCAGGCTTGTTCAGGAGCCTCTTGGTGGATGTCTACTGCAACTGGCAACAGAATGGGAGAATTCCCAGGTCAGTGAGCTGAGGAGCGGTGGCGCTGCTGAGAAAGGATCCAAACAAGTGGGATAACAGATAATTTCAGGCCCATAACTCTGCTAAACAGAGAGTTTAAGATTTTAGGCAAGGTGCTAGCAAAGAGGTTGGCGCTTGTCACTGGTGGTCTGGTAGGAGAGGCGCAGACATTCCAGACGGATCCATCCACGACAACCTCCACCTCATGCGATACATCGTGGAGAGGGTAGCTAGGGAACCTGGCACGGGTGGTTCCTTGATCAATTTAGATCGGCAGTCCTGAAGGCGGCTGGCTTTGGGCCCGTCTTCAGAGGCTAGATCGCTGCCATGCACAGCGACATCTGCTCTGTGGTGAGAGGGAACAGTCACCTTTCGGAACCATTCAACATCATTCGCTCGGTCCGCCAAAGATGTCCCCAACTTTTGGGCCGGGTCCTATGTACAACTTCCAGAAATCCCTGGCTTGGCAGTGCTACTAAGGAGCTTTGCCAGTTCGGGGTAAACTCTACAGGCATGGAAGTGCCATCAGCCGGGCATGTCTGAGATGCAACAAAACCGTCCTTCACACACCACTCGTCCAGTGTCCGAGCATTGCTGACGTGTGGGTTTATGTCGAACACCTGCTGTCGCGTGTAGGGCGGATCCAGCTATCAACTGAGTCCATCGTGAGGATTGCCCCGCCCTCTTCCTTTAGCCTGGAAGGGCAGGCAATTTTTATCTGACTAGTGGCCATGGTGAAAGAGATAGTATGGTGGACGCATTTGAAAGGGCTGAAGATGAGCATTTACCTCTTCGGTGATGCCTTGATTAACTTTTTCAAATTTCATTTGAAAAGGAAAATCAGGGTAGAGAGGGAAGTGCTCTCTTCCCAGCATTTTGTTGAAAGATGGGTGAGAGAGGCAAGAATGGCCCGAGTGAATGGGCATATCTGAGTATGTGTCTGTAAATTAAAGGTGGAAAACTGGGAGAGGGCACTTGCCCTGGTGGTCAGGGTCACCGTGGCTTTTTTAATGGGCTTTCTCCACGAATCTCCCTCGGAAGTCTCCCCCCTATTGGGGAATTTTTCATTGTTTCTTTTTTGTTACATCCTCTGCTTTTGCTTTTTTTTACACGTAGAAATGCCCATTTGTACTGTCCTGTACTGTCCTTAATGTCTACTTTGTGTAAACCCTTGTGGTTAATAAAGAAAGCATTATTATTATTATTATTATTATTATTGTTATGGGCGGAGGATTGGCAGTATCAGTAGAGGGTCGGACGCCATGCTTTCCAACATAGTTACGTCCCATTACGGTCTGAGTTCAAATCCCGCCGAGGCTGACTTTGCCTTTCATCCTTACGGGGCTCAATAAAATAAAGTACCAGTAATGTACTGGGTAATTACTGGCCTTGTGCCAAAAGTAGAAACAATTATTATTATTATTGTTGTTATAGCCCTTTATGTTCTGCTGAGGTTATCTTTGTCTTTCATTCTTACAGGATCGATAAAATAAAGTACCAGTAATACACTGGGATCGAGTTAATCGACCCCCACCCATCCCCCAAATTGTTAGCCTTGTGCTGAAATCAGATCGGTAGAGGGTCGGACGCCATGCTTTCCAGCATAGTTACGTCCCTTTACGATCTGAGTTCAAATCCCGCCGAGGTTGACTTTGCCTTTCTGGGGTTACTTTCCTCTCCCCCTTCAAATTGCTGGCCTTGTGCCTAAATCAGAAACCATTATTATTATTATTGTTACTTGTCAAGGTTAACTTTGCCTTTCAACCTTACGGGGTCGATAAAATAAAGTACCAGTAATGTACTGTTGTCAATTTAATCGATTTTCCTTTCCCCCAAAAAAATTGTTGGCCTTCTGTCAGAATTAGAAACAATTATTATCATTATTTTTTTTTTGCAATGGGGGCGGTGGATTGGCAGTATCAGTAGAGGGTCGGGTGCCATGCTTTCCAGCATAGTTACATCCCTTTACGATCTGAGTTCAAATCCCGCCGAGGCTGACTTTGCCTTTCATCCTTACGAGGTCGATAAAATAAAGTACCAGTAATACACTGGTTAATTGTAATACACTGGTTAATTGCTGGCCTTGTGCCTAAAGTAGAAACAATTTTTTTTTTTTGCAATACTTTCATCATGTTGGTAAGGATTTCAGTTGCATACAGTTTAAAAGGCATTCTGGTGGTATTGGTGGTGATGATGATGATGATTATTATTTTGGCATAGGGCCGACAATTTTAGGGGTAGGGGGAGGTTTGATGACATCAACTCCAGTGCATTACTGGTACTTTATTTTATCAATCCTCTAAGGATGAAAGTCAAAGCTAACCCTGGCAGGATTTAAACTAAGTGTGTAAAGGGCTGAAACTCTATGCTGCAAAGCATGGTGTCCGACGTTTTACTGATACTGCCAATCCATCACCCTTATAATAATAGTAATGGTTGGATAACAACCATGAGCTTGGCTGATTTCACTTGGAGATTCAGCCAGATCTGTTGGAGACAGGACCTACTGGAAGGAGTGTTTGAGGACTCTGTCAACCCTCTCAGAGATAAGTGGGCAAAGAAGAAGAAGAAGAAGAAGAAGAAGAAGAAGAAGAAGAAGAATGATGTTGATGATGATGATGATAAGGGGGAAGATATGGGTGAGGAGGGTGAGGGGAGGTGTGGTGGATGAGGAAGAAGGAGTGTATGTTTGAGGATTAGAATCTGGATGAGGATGAAGATGAAGAGAACAAAGAGAGAATGATGACGATGATGATGATGATCGCCACCACCATCACCACCACCATCATCATCATCATTGGAACTGCTAGGATACTCAGAAAAGTGCTTGACAATTGAAGGTTCTACTTCAGTCCACTGGTTATGTTCAGCTGGCACCAGTATTACATCACCAGCCATGTACAACAAGGAGATAATAATAATAATAATAATAATAATTGTTTCTACTTTTGGCACAAGGCCATCAAATTACCCAGTACATTACTGGTACTTTATTTTATCGACCCCATAAGGATGAAAGGCTAAGTTAACCTCAGCGGGATTTGAACTCAGACCGTAAAGGAACGTAACTATGCTGGAAAGCATGGCGTCCGACTCTCTACCAATACTTTCAAATTGACCCTCACAATTTTCTGCCTGCAGTAGGAGGGCACCAAGACTATCTCCTCACTCTTTAGGGTTTCCAAGAGTGAGGCTTCGCTTCTTGGGGGGGTGGCGAAAAGTATGTCTACTGTGGCGTACTCTCTGCCTCGGGTGATGTGGGTTTTGTGCACCCAGACGCACCCCAAAGCCTTTTAGATTTGAGCCTCCATGGCTCTCTCCACCCGATGTGACATTTTGCTTACGGTGCGGTAAGTCACCGTCCGTAGCTGCTGGTCCTTGAAAAAATCGGGTGGAGGTTTCAGGGAAACTCTATTGGCGTTTCTTGTCACCATGGCCCTTGCGACTGCCATCTCCTCCTCTGTGACTAACACTGTCTCGATATTTCGGGCCACACCTGCAAAAGAAGTGGTCCCTTTTTAAGCAGCACCACTATTGCTGCCGCTACTGGTCTTACTGGTGGTGCTGAGATCGCTGCTACAGGTATCGATGTCATTGTTGATGTTTTCATTGGTACAGTTGTTGCTGTTGTTGTTGTTGTTTTCGTTGATACTGTTGCTGTTGTTACTGTTATTGTGGCTGTTGTTATTATTGTTGTTTTTGTTGATACTGTTCCTACTATTATTGTTGTTGTGGCTGTTGTTATTGTCGTTCTCGACGTTACCCTTGTTGTTGCTGGTGTTATTGTTGGTGTTGTTTGTGTTAAAAAGATTGTGCCTGATTGTAGATGTAGCCTACCCATTTGACACGAGAGTGCAAGAGAAGGAGAGGGAGAAAATTAACCGATACCAGGATTTAAAGTGGGAGTTAAAAAGGATTTGGAACTGCCATGAAGTCAAGGTCGTCCCAATTGTCATAGGTGCACTAGGTACTATCTCAAAGAATTTCCAACGATGGTTAAAGAAGATTAGTCCAGCCCCGTTTTTGGAACACTTCAAAAGGAATGCTTGCTGGGAACAGCAAGAACACTCCGATACGTCCTGAATATCTGAGGCTGCAGGTAGTGGCTTGATATTCATTTCAACAAACTTTCCAGTTAAATAACATCAATGACTGAGACTCAAAGAACAATAATAATAATAATAATAATAATAATAATAATAATAATAATAATAATAATTGTTTCTACTTTAGGCACAAGGCCAGCAAATTACCCAGTGCATTACTGGTACTTTATTTTATCGACCCCGTAAGGATGAAAGGCAAAGTCAACCTCAGCGGGATTTGAACTCAGATCGTAAAGGGATGTAACTATGCTGGAAAGCATGGCGTCTGACCCTCTACCAATATAATAATAATGATTTCTTTATTAACCAAAAGGGTTCACATAAAGGAAAACATTAAGAACAGTACAAAATTGAATTTCTGCTTGTATAAAAGAAAACACAATAATAAAACAAAAGATGTAACAAAAATTAGAAACAAGGGTTACTCGTGGAGAAAGCCCAGAAAAGCCATGGTCATCCTGACCATTAGGGCAAGTGTCCTCTCCCTGTTGTCCTCCTTCAATACTACAGGCACACACTTAGGGCAGGCCTATTCACATGAGCCATTCTTGCCTCTCTCATCCACCTTCCAACAAACTGGCTGGAAAGCAGCACTTCCCTCTCCACCGTCATTTTCCTTTTCAGGTGAAACCTGAAAAAGTTAAAGGGAGTCTCGCTGAAGAGGAAAGTGTCTGTCTTCAACCCTTTCAGACATGTCCACCTTATAAACTCTTTCACCATGGCCACCAGGCACAGAGTTACAGCCCTTTACAGCCTGAGTTCAAATCCCGTTGATGTTAACTTTGTATTTCATCCTTACGGGGTCAATAAAATAAAGTACCAGTAATGCACTGGGATAATTGCTGGCCTTGTGCCAAATGTAGAAACAATTATTAATAACAACCTGAATGTGAATGATGAAAACAGAAACAATCTTTATAATAAAAGGTGTTCTGGAAATGATAAATACATACGCACTCACACACAAACACACACATACACCCATAGTCAGGTACGTAATCAAAACCCGAGGACTTACAAATATATATAGCATACAGAAGATAGCACTACCAGGTACTGCAGACATTACATAGAGTACCACAGTACTTACAAATATATATAGCATACAGAAGATAGCACTACTAGGTACTGCAGACATTACATAGAGTACCACAGTACTTACAAATATATATAGCATACAGAAGATAGCACTACTAGGTACTGCAGACATTACATAGAGTACGATAGTACTTACAAATATATATAACATACAGAAGATAGCACTACTAGGTACTGCAGACATTACATAGAGTACCACATTACTTACAAATATATATAGCATACAGAAGATAGCACTACTAGGTACTGCAGACATTACATAGAGTACGATAGTACTTACAAATATATATAACATACAGAAGATAGCACTACCAGGTACTGCAGACATTACATAGAGTACAATAGTACTTACAAATATATATAACATACAGAAGATAGCACTACTAGGTACTGCAGACATTACATAGAGTACCACAGTACTTACAAATATATATAACTTACAGAAGATAGCACTACTAGGTACTGCACACATTACATAGAGTACCACAGTACTTACAAATATATATAGAATACAGAAGATAGCACTACTAGGTACTGCAGACATTACATAGAGTACCACAGTACTTACAAATATATATAACATACAGAAGATAGCACTACTAGGTACTGCAGACATTACATAGAGTACCACAGTACTTACAAATATATATAACATACAGAAGATAGCACTACTAGGTACTGCAGACATTACATAGAGTACCACAGTACTTACAAATATATATAGCATACAGAAGATAGCACTACTAGGTACTGCAGACATTACATAGAGTACCACAGTACTTACAAATATATATAACATACAGAAGATAGCACTACTAGGTACTGCAGACATTACATAGAGTACCACAGTACTTACAAATATATATAACATACAGAAGATAGCACTACTAGGTACTGCAGACATTACATAGAGTACCATAGCACTTACAAATATATATAGCATACAGAAGATAGCACTACTAGGTACTGCAGACATTACATAGAGTACCACAGTACTTACAGATATATACAACATACAGAAGATAGTGCTACTAGGTACTGCACACATTACATAGAGTACCACAGTACTTACAAATATATATAACATACAGAAGATAGCACTACTAGGTACTGCAGACATTACATAGAGTACCACAGTACTTACAGATATATACAGCATACAGAAGATAGTGCTACTAGGTACTGCACACATTACATAGAGTACCACAGTACTTACAAATATATATAGCATATAGAAGATAGCACTACTAGGTACTGCAGACATTACATAGAGTACCACAGTACTTACAAATATATATAACATACAGAAGATAGCACTACTAGGTACTGAAGACATTACATAGAGTACCATAGCACTTACAAATATATATAACATACAGAAGATAGCACTACTAGGTACTGCAGACATTACATAGAGTACCACAGTACTTACAAATATATATAGAATACAGAAGATAGCACTACTAGGTACTGCAGACATTACATAGAGTACCACAGTACTTACAGATATATACAGCATACAGAAGATAGTGCTACTAGGTACTGCACACATTACATAGAGTGCCATAGTACTTACAAATATATATAGCACACAGAAGATAGTACTACTAGCTAATAGCACTCTTCAGTAATCAGAAGAAAGGAGCTAAGTGTAAAAGTCAAACTCGCTATTTTCAATTTGGTATTCGTGCCAAACCTTATCTATAGTCATGAATCTTGGGTAATGACCGAAAGCATACAATCATGAATACAAGTGACCAAAATGGGGTTGCTCCGTAGTGTCTTTGGAGTAATGTTACTCGGTAGAGTGTGTAGCTCGGAGATCAGATAGTTGCTCTAGGTAGAGCTGCTACTTCTTCGAATTGAGAGATCACAGCTCTGATATTATGGGCATGTGATTAGAATGGCTCAGGAAAGAATTGCTGAACAGATTTTATGGGCAAAACCAACTAGCAGGAGACCTAGTGGTAGACCTCGAGTATGATGGTTGGATAACATCTATGAACTCGGCTAGTTTCATTTGGGGATCCACTGGAAGGAATGTTTGAGGATTATGCCCCTATGACACTCCCAAGAATATGTGGGCAAAGAAGAAGAGGTACTATACTCATATTACATAGAGTACTTGCAATATAATAAAACTAGCAACACCAAAAATAACTCTGTACATTAAGTGGATGAGGATAAGAAGGGTACAAGCTCGAGAAAAGTTACCTAAGAAAGGTTTGAAAGGACTCTACATTTATGTCAAATACATGAATGCCCTCTTTACTTCTGGTATCATTTAAAGTGTGGGAATGTACGTTAGTGAGATGCAGGTTACCAGCCTTCTGAAAGATCATACGCTCTGTTAACAGAACGATATATAGACAGTGATACAAAGGTATATATAGATAGTGGTATATATATGATGTAGAAAGTTGACAGTGATACAAAGGTATATATAGATAGTGGTATATATATGATGTAGAAAGTTGACAGTGATACAAAGGTATATATAGATAGTGGTATATATATGATGTAGAAAGTTGACAGTGATACAAAGGTATATATAGATAGTGGTATATATATGATGTAGAAAGTTGACAGTGATACAAAGGTATATATAGATAGTGGTATATATATGATGTAGAAAGTTGACAGTGATACAAAGGTATATATAGATAGTGGTATATATATGATGTAGAAAGTTGACAGCGATACAAAGGTATATATAGATAGTGGTATATATAAGATGTAGAAAGTTGACAGTGATACAAAGGTATATATAGATAGTGGTATATATATGATGTAGAAAGTTGACAGTGATACAAAGGTATAAATAGATAGTGGTATATATATGATGTAGAAAGTTGACAGTGATACAAAGGTATATATAGATAGTGGTATATATATGATGTAGAAAGTTGACAGTGATACAAAGGTATATATAGATAGTGGTATATATATGATGTAGAAAGTTGACAGTGATACAAAGGTATATATAGATAGTGGTATATATATGATGTAGAAAGTTGACAGTGATACAAAGGTATATATAGATAGTGGTATATATATGATGTAGAAAGTTGACAGTGATACAAAGGTATATATAGATAGTGGTATATATATGATGTAGAAAGTTTACAGTGATACAAAGGTATATATAGATAGTGGTATATACAAGATGTAGAAAGTTGACAGTGATACAAAGGTATATATAGATAGTGGTATATATATGATGTAGAAAGTTGACAGTGATACAAAGGTATATATAGATAGTGGTATATATATGATGTAGAAAGTTGACAGTGATACAAAGGTATATATAGATAGTGGTATATATATGATGTAGAAAGTTGACAGTGATACAAAGGTATATATAGATAGTGGTATATATATGATGTAGAAAGTTGACAGTGATACAAAGGTATATATAGATAGTGGTATATATATGATGTAGAAAGTTGACAGTGATACAAAGGTATATATAGATAGTGGTATATATATGATGTAGAAAGTTGACAGTGATACAAAGGTATATATAGATAGTGGTATATATATGATGTAGAAAGTTGACAGTGATACAAAGGTATATATAGATAGTGGTATATATATGATGTAGAAAGTTGACAGTGATACAAAGGTATATATAGATAGTGGTATATACAAGATGTAGAAAGTTGACAGTGATACAAAGGTATATATAGATAGTGGTATATATATGATGTAGAAAGTTGACAGTGATACAAAGGTATATATAGATAGTGGTATATATATGATGTAGAAAGTTGACAGTGATACAAAGGTATATATAGATAGTGGTATATATATGATGTAGAAAGTTGACAGTGATACAAAGGTATATATAAATAGTGGTATATATATGATGTAGAAAGTTGACAGTGATACAAAGGTATATATAGATAGTGGTATATATATGATGTAGAAAGTTGACAGTGATACAAAGGTATATATAGATAGTGGTATATATATGATGTAGAAAGTTGACAGTGATACAAAGGTATATATAGATAGTGGTATATATATGATTTAGAAAGTTGACAGTGATACAAAGGTATATATAGATAGTGGTATATACAAGATGTAGAAAGTTGACAGTGATACAAAGGTATATATAGATAGTGGTATATATATGATGTAGAAAGTTGACAGTGATACAAAGGTATATATAGATAGTGGTATATATATGATGTAGAAAGTTGACAGTGATACAAAGGTATATATAGATAGTGGTATATATATGATGTAGAAAGTTGACAGTGATACAAAGGTATATATAGATAGTGGTATATACAAGATGTAGAAAGTTGACAGTGATACAAAGGTATATATAGATAGTGGTATATATATGATGTAGAAAGTTGACAGTGATACAAAGGTATATATAGATAGTGGTATATATATGATGTAGAAAGTTGACAGTGATACAAAGGTATATATAGATAGTGGTATATATATGATGTAGAAAGTTGACAGTGATACAAAGGTATATATATAGATAGTGGTATATATAAGATGTAGAAATTTGACAGTGATACAAAGGTATATATAGAGAGTGGTATATATATGATGTAGAAAGTTGACAGTGATACAAAGGTATATATAGATAGTGGTATATATATGATGTAGAAAGTTGACAGTGATACAAAGGTATATATAGATAGTGGTATATATATGATGTAGAAAGTTGACAGTGATACAAAGGTATATATAGATAGTGGTATATATATGATGTAGAAAGTTGACAGTGATACAAAGGTATATATAGATAGTGGTATATATATGATGTAGAAAGTTGACAGTGATACAAAGGTATATATAGATAGTGGTATATATATGATGTAGAAACTTGACAGTGATACAAAGGTATAAATAGATAGTGGTATATATATGATGTAGAAAGTTGACAGTGATACAAAGGTATATATAGATAGTGGTATATATATGATGTAGAAAGTTGACAGTGATACAAAGGTATATATAGATAGTGGTATATATATGATGTAGAAATTTGACAGTGATACAAAGGTATATATAGATAGTGGTATATATATGATGTAGAAAGTTGACAGTGATACAAAGGTATATATAGATAGTGGTATATATATGATGTAGAAAGTTGACAGTGATACAAAGGTATATATAGATAGTGGTATATATATGATGTAGAAAGTTGACAGTGATACAAAGGTATATATAGATAGTGGTATATATATGATGTAGAAAGTTGACAGTGATACAAAGGTATATATAGATAGTGGTATATATATGATGTAGAAAGTTGACAGTGATACAAAGGTATATATAGATAGTGGTATATATATGATGTAGAATGTTGATAGTGATACAAAGGTATATATAGATAGTTGTATATATATGATGTAGAAAGTTGACAGTGATACAAAGGTATATATAGATAGTGGTATATACAGGATGTAGAAAGTTGACAGTGATACAAAGGTATATATAGATAGTGGTATATATATGATTTAGAAAGTTGACAGTGATACAAAGGTATATATATAGATAGTGGTATATATATGATGTAGAAAGTTGACAGTGATACAAAGGTATATATAGATAGTGGTATATATATGATGTAGAAAGTTGACAGTGATACAAAGGTATATATAGATAGTGGTATATACAGGATGTAGAAAGTTGACAGTGATACAAAGGTATATATATATACATAGTGGTATATATATGATGTAGAACGTTGACAGTGATACAAAGGTATATATAGATAGTGGTATATATATGATGTAGAAAGTTGACAGTGATACAAAGGTATATATAGATAGTGGTATATATATGATGTAGAAAGCTGACAGTGATACAAAGGTATATATAGATAGTGGTATATATATGATGTAGAAAGTTGACAGTGATACAAAGGTATATATAGATAGTGGTATATATATGATGTAGAAAGTTGATAGTGATACAAAGGTATATATAGATAGTAGTATATATATGATGTAGAAAGTTGACAGTGATACAAAGGTATATATAGATAGTGGTATATATATGATGTAGAAAGTTGACAGTGATACAAAGGTATATATAGATAGTGGTATATATATATAGTGGTATATATATGATGTAGAAAGTTGACAGTGATACAAAGGTATATATAGATAGTGGTATATATAAGATGTAGAAAGTTGACAGTGATACAAATGTATATATAGATAGTGGTATATATATGATATAGAAAGTTTACAGTGATACAAAGGTATATATAGATAGTGGTATATATAAGATGTAGAAAGTTGACAGTGATACAAATGTATATATAGATAGTGGTATATATATGATGTAGAAAGTTGACAGTGATACAAAGGTATATATAGATAGTGGTATATATATGATGTAGAAAGTTGACAGTGATACAAAGGTATATATAGATAGTGGTATATATATGATATAGAAAGTTGACAGTGATACAAAGGTATATATAGATAGTGGTATATATATGATATAGAAAGTTGACAGTGATACAAAGGTATATATAGATAGTGGTATATATATGATGTAGAAAGTTGACAGTGATACAAAGGTATATATAGATAGTGGTATATATATGATGTAGAAAGTTGACAGTGATACAAAGGTATATATAGATAGTGGTATATATATGATGTAGAAAGTTGACAGTGATACAAAGGTATATATAGATAGTGGTATATATAAGATGTAGAAAGTTGACAGTGATACAAAGGTATATATAGATAGTGGTATATATAAGATGTAGAAAGTTGACAGTGATACAAAGGTATATATAGATAGTGGTATATATATGATGTAGAAAGTTGACAGTGATACAAAGGTATATATAGATAGTGGTATATATAAGATGTAGAAAGTTGACAGTGATACAAAGGTATATATATAGATAGTGGTATATATATGATGTAGAAAGTTGACAGTGATACAAAGGTATATATAGATAGTGGTATATATATGATGTAGAAAGTTCACAGTGATACAAAGGTATATATAGATAGTGGTATATATAAGATGTAGAAAGTTGACAGTGATACAAAGGTATATATAGATAGTGGTATATATAAGATGTAGAAAGTTGACAGTGATACAAAGGTATATATAGATAGTGGTATATATATGATGTAGAAAGTTGACAGTGATACAAAGGTATATATAGATAGTGGTATATATATGATGTAGAAAGTTGACAGTGATACAAAGGTATATATAGATAGTGGTATATATAAGATGTAGAAAGTTGACAGTGATACAAAGGTATATATAGATAGTGGTATATATATGATGTAGAAAGTTGACAGTGATACAAAGGTATATATAGATAGTGGTATATACAAGATGTAGAAAGTTGACAGTGATAAAAAGGTATATATAGATAGTGGTATATATATGATGTAGAAAGTTGACAGTGATACAAAGGTATATATATAGATAGTGGTATATATAAGATGTAGAAAGTTGACAGTGATACAAAGGTATATATAGATAGTGGTATATATATGATGTAGAAAGTTGACAGTGATACAAAGGTATATATAGATAGTGGTAT
The DNA here is from genome assembly GCA_964016885.1 of Eledone cirrhosa. Taxonomy (NCBI): domain Eukaryota; kingdom Metazoa; phylum Mollusca; class Cephalopoda; order Octopoda; family Eledonidae; genus Eledone; species Eledone cirrhosa. The sequence continues at coordinate 219,461,805 of OZ024741.1, forward strand.
ATATATGATGTAGAAAGTTGACAGTGATACAAAGGTATATATAGATAGTGGTATATATATGATGTAGAAAGTTGACAGTGATACAAAGGTATATATAGATAGTGGTATATACAAGATGTAGAAAGTTGACAGTGATACAAAGGTATATATAGATAGTGGTATATATATGATGTAGAAAGTTGACAGTGATACAAAGGTATATATAGATAGTGGTATATATATGATGTAGAAAGTTGACAGTGATACAAAGGTATAAATAGATAGTGGTATATATATGATGTAGAAAGTTGACAGTGATACAAAGGTATATATAGATAGTGGTATATATATGATGTAGAAAGTTGACAGTGATACAAAGGTATATATAGATAGTGGTATATATATGATGTAGAAAGTTGACAGTGATACAAAGGTATATATAGATAGTGGTATATATATGATTTAGAAAGTTGACAGTGATACAAAGGTATATATATAGATAGTGGTATATATATGATTTAGAAAGTTGACAGTGATACAAAGGTATATATATAGATAGTGGTATATATATGATGTAGAAAGTTGACAGTGATACAAAGGTATATATAGATAGTGGTATATATATGATGTAGAAAGTTGACAGTGATACAAAGGTATATATAGATAGTGGTATATACAGGATGTAGAAAGTTGACAGTGATACAAAGGTATATATATATACATAGTGGTATATATATGATGTAGAAAGTTGACAGTGATACAAAGGTATATATAGATAGTGGTATATATATGATGTAGAAAGTTGACAGTGAGTCAAAGGTATATATAGAGAGTGGTATATATAAGATGTAGAAATTAGACAGTCATACAAAGGTATATATAGATAGTGGTATATATATGATGTAGAAAGCTGACAGTGATACAAAGGTATATATAGATAGTGGTATATATATGATGTAGAAAGTTGACAGTGATACAAAGGTATATATAGATAGTGGTATATATATGATGTAGAAAGTTGATAGTGATACAAAGGTATATATAGATAGTAGTATATATATGATGTAGAAAGTTGACAGTGATACAAAGGTATATATAGATAGTGGTATATATATGATGTAGAAAGTTGACAGTGATACAAAGGTATATATAGATAGTGGTATATATATGATATAGAAAGTTGACAGTGATACAAAGGTATATATAGATAGTGGTATATATAAGATGTAGAAAGTTGACAGTGATACAAATGTATATATAGATAGTGGTATATATATGATGTAGAAAGTTGACAGTGATACAAAGGTATATATAGATAGTGGTATATATATGATGTAGAAAGTTGACAGTGATACAAAGGTATATATAGATAGTGGTATATATATGATATAGAAAGTTGACAGTGATACAAAGGTATATATAGATAGTGGTATATATATGATATAGAAAGTTGACAGTGATACAAAGGTATATATAGATAGTGGTATATATATGATGTAGAACGTTGACAGTGATACAAAGGTATATATAGATAGTGGTATATATATGATGTAGAAAGTTGACAGTGATACAAAGGTATATATAGATAGTGGTATATATATGATGTAGAAAGTTGACAGTGATACAAAGGTATATATAGATAGTGGTATATATAAGATGTAGAAAGTTGACAGTGATACAAAGGTATATATAGATAGTGGTATATATAAGATGTAGAAAGTTGACAGTGATACAAAGGTATATATAGATAGTGGTATATATATGATGTAGAAAGTTGACAGTGATACAAAGGTATATATAGATAGTGGTATATATAAGATGTAGAAAGTTGACAGTGATACAAAGGTATATATAGATAGTGGTATATATATGATGTAGAAAGTTGACAGTGATACAAAGGTATATATAGATAGTGGTATATACAAGATGTAGAAAGTTGACAGTGATACAAAGGTATATATAGATAGTGGTATATATATGATGTAGAAAGTTGACAGTGATACAAAGGTATATATAGATAGTGGTATATATATGATGTAGAAAGTTGACAGTGATACAAAGGTATATATATAGATAGTGGTATATATAAGATGTAGAAAGTTGACAGTGATACAAAGGTATATATAGATAGTGGTATATATATGATGTAGAAAGTTGACAGTGATACAAAGGTATATATAGATAGTGGTATATATATGATGTAGAAAGTTGACAGTGATACAAAGGTATATATATAGATAGTGGTATATACAAGATGTAGAAAGTTGACAGTGATACAAAGGTATATATAGATAGTGGTATATATATGATGTAGAAAGTTGACAGTGATACAAAGGTATATATAGATAGTGGTATATATATGATGTAGAAAGTTGACAGTGATACAAAGGTATATATATAGATAGTGGTATATACAAGATGTAGAAAGTTGACAGTGATACAAAGGTATATATAGATAGTGGTATATATATGATGTAGAAAGTTGACAGTGATACAAAGGTATATATAGATAGTGGTATATATATGATGTAGAAAGTTGACAGTGATACAAAGGTATATATAGATAGTGGTATATATATGATGTAGAAAGTTGACAGTGATACAAAGGTATATATATAGATAGTGGTATATATAAGATGTAGAAAGCTTGCAAAACAAAGAATTGGTGGGGGGGACCCTTTATTTGCATCAAGACATGACAACCTTAGTGCTGGTGGTTTACATAATAACAGCACCCAGTACACTCTGTAAAGTGGTTGGTAGTAGAAAAAGCATCCAGCTGTAAAATGTTTCCCAAGGAAGAGGTTGGGAGGACCTTTCAGTTTGTGTAAAAATAAAACATGACAACCTCTCTTGTGCACTTGATAGAATGTATGAACTTGCATAAGCGAGACGCAAACCTCGTGACCTGTCTGGGAGGTCAGTAGACCTGCTTGAGTACTGACTTGGTCTATATAGATATGTCCAATCCTTACTGAAGGAGAAGTGAATGTTAAATGATGATGATGATGATGATAGATAGATAGATAGAGAGGGATAAAGAGTGAGGGATAAAGAGAGAGGGATAGATAAATAGAGAGATAGAGAGAAAGGAATAGATAGATAAAGAGGGATAGATAGAGAGAGAGGGGGATAGATATATAGATAGATAGAGAGAGACAGATAGAGAGATATAGGGAATAGATAGATAGATAGATAGTGACAGAGGGATAGAGAGAGATAGGGGATAGATAGATAGATAGATAGAGAGAGGGATAGATAGATAGAGATAGATAGATAGATAGACAGTGAGAGAGAGATAGAGAGAGGAGGGGATAGATAGATTTCTTTATTTTCCACAAGGGCTCACAAGAAAAGGGGACAATACGAAGACACATGCCGGGTATTTTACATACAGTCGTGTAAAAAAAAGTTTTAACATTAAAATATAACAATCGAAATCCCTAATAGGGGGGAGGCGTTACAAATGGGTTGTTTAATACCCTGTAGATAGAACAACCCTCTACTTCGGGAGCGTGTTGCGCAAGTGTTCCTTTCTTCCCTTTGCTCTCTTCTTCAACCTACAGGTTTATATACAGAGAAGGCCCAATCACTCGGGCCCTTATTGCCATATTCACCCACCTTTCAGTAAATTTACTGGGGTGCAGTGCCTCTCTCTCCACTCTGATTCTCCTTCTAAAGTGGTATCTAAAGAAGGGAATGAGTTGTTGTCCGGAGAGAAAGGCATCTGTCCTCAGTCCTCTCAATCTCGTCCACCATATAACCTCTTTCACCATAGCCACTATACAGAGGAAAACCGCCTCTTTCGTTTTTGAAAGAGGCTGGCGGTTTGATCCTTACTATGGACTCGGCAGTCAACTGGATTTGACCCATACGTGACAGCAGTTGTTCCGCGTAGTTCCACAGGTCGGTTACGCCCGGGCAGTGGACAATTGCGTGCAAGACGGTTTCAATGTCCTGCCCCATCTTGGACACGTAGTGAGAGAGAGATAGTGAGGGAGGGGGGATAGATAGATAGATAGATAGACTGACAGGCATATTCGAGGCATATAGACAACATTGTGAAACACAGTGACACTTCACAGTCACACAGTCATAACCACAACACCATATACCACCACCACACCATTACCACCACCACACCATCACCACCCACCAGCACCACCATCACACTATCACAACCACCACTCTACCACCACCCACCAGCACCACCACCATATCACCACCACCACCACTCTACCACCACCCACCAGCACCACCACCATATACCACCACCACCACTCTACCACCACCAGCACCATCACCAACACCACCACTCTACCACCACCACCACTCTACCACCACCCACCAGCACCACCACCATATACCACCACCACCACTCTACCACCACCACCACCACTCTACCACCACCCACCAGCACCACTACCACACTATCACCACCACCACTCTACCACCACCCACCAGCACCACCATCACACTATCACAACCACCACTCTACCACCACCCACCAGCACCACCACCATATCACCACCACCACCACTCTACCACCACCCACCAGCACCACCACCATATACCACCACCACCACTCTACCACCACCACCACCACTCTACCACCACCACCACCACTCTACCACCACCCACCAGCACCACCACCACACTATCACCACCACCACTCTACCACCACCCACCACCACCACCATCACCACCACCACTCTACCACCACCCACCAGCACCACCACCACACTATCACCACCACCACCACTCTACCACCACCCACCAGCACCACCACCCACCAGCACCACCACCACCACCACCACTCTACCACCACCCACCAGCACCACCACCACACTATCACCACCACCACTCTACCACCAGCACCACCAGCACCACCACCAACACCACCAACACCACCACCACACTACCACCACCCACCAGCACCAGCACCACCAGCACCACCAGCACCACCACAACACTACCACCACACTACTACCACCACCACCCACCACCACCACCAGCACCAGCACCAGCACCACCATCACCACCACAACACTACCACCACCCACCACACTACCACCACCATCACACTACCACCACCCACCAGCACCAGCACCACCAGCACCACCATCACCACCACAACACTACCACCACCCACCACACTACCACCACCACCACACTACCACCACCCACCAGCACCACCAGCACCACCACCAGCACCACCACAACACTACCACCACCACCATGACCCTATCACCACCCACCACACTACCACCACCCACCAGCACCACCACCACCACCACCACAACACTACCACCACCACCATGACCCTATCACCCCCACTGTCCAATATATAGATATAAATATCCAGATATTACCGGAACTCTGCAGAGGTGACTGATCAAATTTCCTATTGACAGTCACACATTATAGAAACTCCTCATAAATTCTAGAACATTCTGTTACCCCCCCCCCCCCCCCCCCCCACACCTCCATCTCACTCCCCACTGCTGTTGGATGGTTGGATGGTTGGATGGATGGTTGGCTGATTGGTTGGCTGGTTGGATGGTTGTGTGTCTGGATGGTTGGGCGGTTGGGTGGTTGGATGGTTGTGTGTCTGGATGGTTGGATGGTGTGTTAGGTGGACGGTTGGATGGTTGGATGAATGTTTGGATAGCTGGATGGTTAGACGGTTGGATGGTTGGTTGATCGGATGAATGGTTGGCTGGTTGAATGGTTGATTGGATGGTTGGCTGGCTGGTTGGGTGGTTGAATGGTTGGTTGGATGGATGGTTGATTGGAAGGTTGGACCGTTGGTTGGATGGTTGGTTGGTTGGTTGGATGGTTGGTTGGTTGGTTGGTTGGATGGTTGGTTGGTGGTTGGTTGAGTGGATGGCTGGTTGGATGGTTGGTTGAGTGGTTGATGATTGGTTGGATGGTTGAGTGGATGGATGGTTGGATGGTTGGATGGTTGGATGGTTGGCTGATTGGTTTGTTGGATGGTTGGTTGGTTGGTTGGTTGGATGGTTGGATGGTTAGCTGGCTGGCTGGATGGTTGGTTGGTTGGATGGTTGGATGACTGGTTGGTTGGATGGTTGGCTGGCTGGTTGGTTGGTTGGATGGTTGGATGGGTGGTTGGATGGTTGGATGGTTGGATGGCTAGTTGGTTGGATGGTTGGTTGGTTGGATGGTTGGATGGTTTGGAAGTTGGTTGGATGGCTGGTTGATTGGTTGGTTAGTTGGTTGGATGGTTAATTGGGCAGCTGGTTGGATTGTTAGTTGGACATACATTTTCGGGGTGTCCCCCAAAAATTAGAATGCTGTTGAAGTGTTTATACATTTGTTAGGGACACCTGTATATATATCTTTGACACATGAAAAATCCTTTCAACCTTATTTTCTACAGTTAAAAGCCTTTCCTATCACCTATCACCCTACAGAGTGGACTGGGTGCATTTTATCATGGCACCAGCACCAGGGAGGTCATTATATATATATAATTGTTTCTACTATTGGCACAAGACCAGCAATTATTATAGTACATTACTGGTACTTTATTTTATCGACCCCGTAAGGATGAAAGGCAAAATTAACCTCGGCGGGATTTGAACTCAGAATGGCAAGGGCCCTAACTCTATGCGTCAAAGCATGGTGTCCGACCCTCTACTGATACTGCCAATAATGGCGGTGGATTGGCAGTATCGGTAGAGGGTCGGACGCCATGCTTTGATGCATAGAGTTACGGCCCTTGCCATTCTGAGTTCAAATCCTGCCAAGGTTAACTTTGCCTTTCATCCTTACAGGGTCAATAAAATAAAGTACCAGTAATGCACTGGGTAATTGTTGGCCTTGTGCCAAAAGTAGAAACAATTATTTAATAATTTTATATATATATAAGAACTTCTATAGAATCTTCAATTTTATTTCGATCTCTACACTTCCTCCTTCTCCTACCACCATTGCTTTTCCTCTTTCTCTCTCTTTTTTCTCTCTTTTTCTCCTATTTTTCCCCCTTTCATATTTTCCAATCTTGCTATTTATACTTTCGTCAAATACCTTCTATACCAATCCCATAGACCAGCTTTCCAATCCTTTAAAATTCTTCACGATTCCTCATTTCAGTGATATTTAAATAGAAATTTACTCTTCTCCATCTACCCACTCCTGTTTCCCACCCACCATAATCCAATAACATGTATATAAAACTAACATGGGGCATATGTCAACAGTTTGGATAGGACCACACATGTAAACTCACATATCTGAGAAGGTGTCAATTAAGATTCGGGATCTGATCACATGATCAAACCTGAGCTAATCAATATCGAAACAGTTTAATATAATAATAATAATAATAATAATGAAATTATTGTGTACAGTGCTCAGGTGCACTACAACTCATCAAAGGTGCATGTATAGTACATAGAATAATATACAAATGTCAGGGAGGTGAATAGTGTATGAGTCATGATATACATATGTACGTATGTATGGAGGGTGAATATTAGGTGTAGTATTGGCGAATCTCAGGAAGCATGGAGGCCTTAAAGGATGCAGTGTCTCGACAGCTAACAACTGATGCAGGTAGTTTGTTCCATGCTTCAGCAACCCTGAGCGTGAAAAAATGTTTCCGGAAGTCATGGGAACTCTGCTGTTTTCTGACTTTGTGGGTATGCCTACGTGTGTTAGACACATGGAAATCAAAAAGGTACTCAGGGTTGTTGTTGGCAAGATGGTTAATAATTTTGTGGGTGTTTACCAAGTCAGTTGTCAGACATCGGAGCTTCAATGAATTCATGCCCAGGTAAGCAAGGCGTTCAGAGTATGGTAGGTGTCTGGTGGAGGGTATTCACTTGGTTGCACATCTCTGAACAGTTTCCAGGCGGTCAATGTTCTGAGCAAGATAGGGGTTCCAGATTGGTGATGCAAATTCTAAGTGTGGCGACACCATAGCCATGTACAACTTTAAATAGATAGCTGGAGAGTGGCTGACAAATGTCTTGCTGAATGATGCTAAGACATCCTTGGCCTTCTTGACAATTTTAGAGACGTGGCAATACAGTTTCATAACAAGCTGCAAATCTGACTTATATTGTCACTCTAGTGTCACTCTATGATGCCAACCCATATCACTACCGGATAGTTATACATGGCCACCGGCATATCCCAATGATTGCATAACTACTCCTATGATTACGTAAGCAACTGATGAACTCACAAGAATAACCATGTAACAGAAATATTTATCACGCAATAAACAATTATGGTGAATTAATCCCGTCTTAACTACCTTTATTTGATATATATATATATATATATATATAAATGACATGGCTTAAAAATGAGGCTTGTTTGCATAATTGCAAACTATCAGTAGAGTGTCAGACACCATGTTTTACAGCATAGAGTTATGGCCCTTTACGTTCTGAGTTCAAATCCCTCCATGGTTAACTTTGCCTTTCATTCTTACGGGGTTGATTATAATAAAGTACCAATAATGCACTGGGTAATTGCTGGCCTTGTGCCAAAAGTAGAAACAATTATTAATATTTGAAAAACTCAGATTACATTTATTGTATACAGCCATGTAGAGCGAACACTTCTTTTTTATTTGAATTTGGCTAAGCTGGCCATTAATCGCTCGTATACAGAAAGCTGACTGGCCAGTCTGCTGATATGCAAATCTGGCTGATCAGTCGATCTGCTAATATGCAGATCTGACTGATCAGCCGGTCTGCTAATATGCAAGTCAGGCCGATCAGTCACTGTATATTTTAGAAAATATCATATATTTTCACTAGCTCTGAAGGTTGGCAGATGAACAGTGAACTGTACTGATGAAGGGTAATACCCAGAAACATTAGTGTCTGCAGTTCTGTTTACATGCCAACACAAGAGCAAGAATGAGGGGCTCATTCTACTGACATGGCTTTATATTCGAAAAACTCAGATTACATATATCTATATATATAAAACTGAGGATGTCTGTCTGCGTGTGTGTGTGTGTGTGTCTGTGAGTTTGAATCCCTAAAACTCGAGAAGTACCCAACCGATTTTTTTCAAACTTTACATGTGTATTACTTATGTTTCAGGGCTTGCATTAGGTGAAAAACTGCGTTTTTTTCAGCTTTTTAGGGGTTTTTTGAGGCGTTACGTCAGACTGATTGCCTTGAAATTGTAACTATGTATTAGTCAGTCACTTCTTCATACCGTGAGCAAAGAAACTTTTTTATGGCCTAGGGCCTGCATTGGGTGAAAAACTTAACTTTTTCAGCTTTTTAGGGCTTTTTTGAGGTGTTACGTCTAGCCGATTTTCCCAAAATTTCAAGGCATATTATGCACATAAAAAAAATTCATTTTCTTGATCCCCTAGGGTCCACATTAGGTGAAAACCTGCATTTTTCCTACTTCATCGAGGAAAATCTTAAAGATTATCCAGCCATCAGAGTATTCGGTTTATTTTCTTTACATATTGTCCAGACATGCAGTTTTTCCACGATTAGGTCTGTTGGCAGCCCGCGTTCCAAAATACCTTATCCCATGCAACGCCGGGTACCACTGCTAGTACGTAATACATTTGTGTTCCGATGCATCACCGATTCTTCGTTTTCCACATTATATATATATATATATATATATATATATATATATATATATATATATATATATATATATATATATATATGTATATATATATAGGGTGTGGACGATATTTGTTTGCAAGATTACTGTCTAGGAAAAAATAACACAGTAGTTTTATTTTTTGTTTTAATGACTTGTTCTTTCGATCTCACTTGATAAACCTGCCATTGGCTTTGATGACGGCCTCAAGGCGGTCTCAGAACCGGCTACAGGCCTTCGTCACTGACCCCCGACTTAGGCCCCTAAAGTCACTTGTGATCCTGGCCTTCAGATCATCTTTCGTATTGCAGCTAGATCTGTTGGTGTCTATTTCCACTGCGCCCCACACAAAGAAGTCGGGGAGGGGTTGCAGTCAGGCGAGCTGGGAGGCCAGATATCAGGTGAAGTGTGGTCGACGAAGTTCTCTGACAGCCAGGCCTGGGTCTTTTGCCTGTATGGCAGGGCGCTGAGTCTTGCTGCCACACGTACGGCCTACCTGCAGCTACCTGGTCGATCCAGGGCTTTACTACCTTGCTCAGAACGCGGATGTAGCCATCGGTGTTCAGCTTGAGGCCCTCAAGGAAGAAGTGAGGTGGCATGACATCACCTTCACTGCTGACGACACCTAAGACCAATGTTGTCGCTGGAAACTTTGTCTGCATGACTCTGGGCACGTCTTTGAATGAGACAGTGAGCCACCTGTTGTTCTGGGAGTTGATCTTCTGGTCTTGGCAGAAGTTTTTCTCGTCGGAAAAAAACCCACAGCATGTCTGGCTCCAGTGGGTGTTTCAACTTGTTGATCAGGTTCTTTGCGTGCTTCAGTCGCTTTTCTTGCATCGCCTTTGACAGAAATTGTCCTTTCCTCATCTTGTATGAAACGAAGCGAATGTCTTAATGTACCACCAGCCTAATGAGCTTTTCATCCACGCCTTTCTCCCTTGCAATGGCACGCATCGACTTACTAGGTTCATTGTTGATGATATCCTGAACTTCAGCGACGAACTCGGGCGTTCTGAATCGTCAGATCATCGATCATGTGTTTTCCTCTCTGATGTTGCTTCGTAGTCGAATCCTGAATCTTCCAATTCCTTTCTGACCTTTTCCACCATTTTCCTGCTGACGCTGAGAAAGTCTGAAATTTCCTTATTTGTCCTCCCGGCGCGGATTACAAGAAGATCTCCGTGTCTCTTCCACAAATTTGGAGGTTCAAAATTATTCATAATCAATTATTCTGAAAATAAATAATGGAAATATAGTCACTGTTTTTATGAAGACAAGAGTGACAACGGAAGTAAAAAAAATTTGTATAAAATTAGCAGTTGAAAATGGCGAACAAATATCTTCTACACCCTGTATATATATATCTTTGACACAAATGAATAGTCCTTTCAACCTTATTTTGTATAGTTAGAAGCCCTTCCTATCACCAACCTCCCTACAGAATGCACTGAGTGTATTTTATCATAGCATCAGCACTAGGTAAGTTTTCATATCTTTGAATCTTTGACACAACTGCAGAACCTTCTGAACCATTTATTTGGCAAGTTTGCAATGATTTTTAATGAATAAAACCTGTTTAAATGCTACCTCATTATTTTCAGAACATCCTGCTTATGTACGTGTGTATGTGTCTATATTTATATATATATATATATGCATGTGTGTGTGCATATATGCACATACATACATACACATACACATATGCACACACACACACACACATATCATCATCATCATCATTTTACATCCGCTTTTCCCTGCTTGCAAGGGTGGGATGGGTCCTATTCAGCACAGCATCTCTCCACTTGTCATGGTCCTCCGTCATCTCCTCGGTGAGTTTCAGCGATCTGAGTCTGCTCTCACCACCACCGCCCATGTTTTTCGTGGTCTACCTCTACTGCGTCTTCCCTCCACTGGGACTTCCTGGCACTTCTTTACCCATCGGTCATCCTCCATGCGCATCACATGTCCATACCATCTCAGCCTTCTCTCCTGCACACCACAACTTATCCCTCTTATACCCAGTTTCTTTCTCAACTCGTCTATGCTTGGTCGTTCATACACATTGACATTGCACATCCAACGGAGCATACTTGCTTCATTTCTCTCCAGCCATCGCATATCTTCTGCAGTTGCTGCCCAGGTCTCACTACCATGCAGCATTGCGCATATCACACAGGCATCATATAACTATCCTTTCGTACACAGGGGGAAACCCTTCTTTCAAACCGTCCTTATTTTAGATACTATGGCCTCGGAACACCCTCCTCCCATGCTAATCTAATCACCAAGGTAACGGAAGCTATCAACCACTTCTATAGAACCCACCTGCATTGGAAAAATGAGTCTATCACAGCGATTACTACTGCCAACTTTCTCTGTACATCTACTGCATATATAGTTTTTCCTACCTGTTAGTTTGCCTGCTATCCCACTACATCTCTTGTGTACCCAAGATCTGCATTGCGTACATTTGATGGAATTTATGCCAGTTCTATTCCTACATATCGAACATGGCCATTTCCCTGATGGAATCAGAGTATTGTCCTCTCTTCTACTTATCAACACTTTTGTTTTAGCTAGGTTCACTCTCAGTCCTCTTGCTTCCAACTGCTGTTTCCATAGCCAGAATTTGTTCTCTAGCTCCTCTACTGATTCTGCTAAAAGATCCAGATCGTCAGCATAGAGAAGTTCCCATGGACAGCCAGTCTTAAACTCCTCTGTTATAGCTTGGAGGACTATAATGAACAAGAGTGGACTGAGGACCGAACCTTGATGTACTCCTACTTGTATCTGGAATTCCTTACTAAACTCCATTCCTATTCTCACTTTACTGACAGCACCCCTGTACATAGCTTGCAATGTCCTCACAAGCCATTCCTCTATACCTAATCTCCTTAGGGACCACCAGATGACATATCGGAGTACCCTATCAAAGGCCTTCTCTAGGCCAACAAAAGCTAAGTATAGTGGCTTATTCTTCTCTAAGAACCTCTCTTGTAATTGTCTCACCAAGAAGAGGGCATCTGTTGTACTTTTCCGAGGCACAAAACCAAACTGCATCTCATCTAAATTTACCCTTTCTCTAATCAGTTGCACTAATATTCTCTCTGCCACTTTCATAACCTGATCCATCAGCTTTACGCCCCTATAATTGCTCCTCTCTAGAGCATCTCCTTTACCTTTGTAACAATTTATGAGAATACTGTTGCACCAGTCTTTGGGTATGACACCACCATATATAGCTTGATTGATGATGCGTGCAACCAGTTTAATGCCTACTTCACCTGATGCCTTCAGCATCTCAGCAACTATCCCCGACGGTCCAGCAGCCTTACCATTCTTCATTTCTTTAATTGCCTCTTGTACCCTATATTTGTCAATCTCAATAGCTGGTCCCTCTGTTGGGTCTACTGGCGGTAATTACTCTCTGTCCCATTCGTTCTCTACATTCATCAGTCTCTCATAGTGACATTTTCAGGCCTCATTCTTTTGATCATTCGTGACACTAAGTACACCGCCATCATTCCGGACCAACTTATCTCCAACAACATCCTGATTCACACTGACACTCTGCCTTGCAATGCGGAACACCGCACGTCTCTGATCTTCCCATCGCAGAACATTGGCAAACCTCCTACTCTCAGCCTCCCTGTGTGCTAAGTACACCTGATGTCTAGCTTCTCTCTTAGCGTCTGTGTATCCGCCTCTACTCCCACCATTTTTCCAAGCTTTCCATACCAGTCTTTTGTCTCTAATGGCCCTATCTACTGTGCTGTTCCACCATCAGGTCACTCTCTGTCTGTTTGAAGCTCTGCCCCAACCACAAATTTCTTCAGTAGCCTGCAGTAAGTTGTCACATAAGAAATTCCAGTTATTTTCATTGTCATACGACTCTAAATCATCTTCTTTTTCGTTGTACACATCTTGAAAGGCTTTGCTAAATTTATATTTTAATGAAAGGTCTTTTAGCTTCCAGACCTTTCATTTTCACACCTTCCTGTATGTCTCATTCTTTCTCTTGCTTACCAAGATGTCACTAACGACTAACCTATGCTGTGGGGTGCATTCTTCCCCAGGGTATGCCTTAGTATTTGACACCATCCATCTGTCTCGCTGTCTAACTAGCAGGGAGTCAATCTGGATTATGTGCTCGCCTGATTTGTAGGTTATTAGGTAGTTGGTAGGCTTCTGGAAGTTAGTGTTGCAAATGGTTAGTGCATTTGCATCACAAAATTCAAGAATCCTCACTCCTTCTTCATTTCTTGAGCCATAATCGTGCCCACCATGTACCCCAGTGTATCAATCCTGGAGTTGTCCAACATGTCCATTGAAGCCCCCTGCTAGCATAACGATGTCTCTGTCCTCTATCATTGAGGCTGTCTGTAAAGGTTGCTCGTAAAAGCCGTCTTTCTCTTCTTTACCTAGGCCTGCCTGGAGAGCATAGGCAGAGATGATTGTCAGTAGTCTCTTGCTTACAACTAATCTAATCTTAATTATTCGATTATAAACTCTAACTACCTCTATTGTCTTATCAATCTATCTCTCAGCCAGTAAAATGCCCACCCCACCTAACCCATCATCATTACCCACCCAGAAAAGCTTATAACTACGATGTTTGCCTGCGATTAGTCTTGCAGAAGGCACCTCTCCATCTCACCTCTTGCACGCAGCACACATCCACTTGCCTTCTCTCCAACATCTCCGCTATCTCACCAGATCTACCTGTGAGAGTGCCAACTCTGAGATGCGACGTCCCGTTCTTTTTCCTGTGGTGTGATTGATTGATGACAGTTGTGGGGTTCTCACACATGGCCTCACTAGCCACCCCACTACCGTGCGCAGCCTTAACATGGTTAGTGTTATTGCTGTTTACGCAGCTGTTTTATATATATATATATATATATATATATATATGCATATGTGTTTGTGAATACATGCATACTTGCACACACACACACACACACACACACACACACACACACACACACATACACACAAACTCACACACATGTATATATATATATATATATATATATATATATATATATATATACAAGCAGGGAAAAGCGGATGTAGAATGATGATGATGATGATGATATATATATATACACATGCATGTGTGTGTGTATGTTTGTCTGTGTGTAACCTGAGCTTGCAGCATTCACCATACAATAAGCACAGTTGATCTGTTGTCTACATGTGCACAGAAATGCAGTGTTTGTTGCAGAGTTTACATTGTTGAACAGGTCAAGACGGAGGGGGGGGAGAAGGAGGGCTTATGGTACAAAAGGTGTGGTGCAGGATAGGTGGGGGTGGGGCGGGGGGGGGGGGGGGTGAAATGTCCTTGTCTTTGGATTGACTTTGGTGTATATATATATATATATATATATATTATATATAACTGCCCACCTCAATGTATATATATATCTTATATATCTGTGTGTGTGATTGTATGTGCACACATACACACATATGTATATATATGTGTATATATATATATATATACATATATATATATATATATATATATACATTCATGTATAAATGCATGTATAAATATATATATATATATATATATATGTGTGTGTGTGTGTGTGTATGCATATATGTATGTATATATATACATATATGTATATATATATATATGTATATATATATATATATATATATATATATATATATTAATATATGTACATATACATATATATATATACATATATGTATATATATATGTATATGTATATATATATATATATATATATATATATATATATATATATATATATATATATATATATATTAATATATGTACATATACATATATATATACATATATGTATATATATATATGTATATGTATATATATATATATATATATATATATATATATATATATATATATATATATATATATATATATATAATATATATATATATATATATATGCACATACACACACACACACACACACACACACAGATATAGATATAGATATATGTGTGTGTGTATGAGTTGGTGTCCATGTGGTGTACGTTTGCATATATATGATAGTGGCTGTTGGTAGTGGTGGTCCCAGGGTGGGGAAGAATGTACATTGTGACAGTGTAAATGCACAGAGGGAAGCATAATTGATCGTTTTGACATTTTGTATGAGGAGTGCCTTTGTTAAAATAGTGCAACAAAGCTTTGTTTAATATGTAACACTGATGTAGAATATTGCATGGTATCGGATAGTCTTACAACTCTCACCCTCTCCATTACCTTCTACTAGCTGATTCTACGTGATATATACCACTACTGCAACAGCTACCACTACTGCTGCTGCTCTACTACTACTACTACTGTCAAAACATTTGTTGTTTAGCCCTAGGTAAATACTGACCAAGCACGCCCGTGGTCAAAATGTTGTTTAGCCCAAGTATGGGCAAACTTCAGCCTGCGAGCCACATGCGGCCCATTTGGCTTTCTGAATGGCACGCATAATTTCAAAAGTGCCTTGAAATTGTTAGTATTGTGGCCTACTGCTCGCAAAAGGTTGCCCATGACTGGTTTAGCCCTTGGGCATTCCTGACAAAGCAGACTCATGATAAAAGGTTGTTGTTTAGTCCCAGATGAATTCTGAATAAGTAAGCCCCTGATCAAAGACATTCCAGCTGTGACTATTCTTCTTGTTTATTTATTGCTCTACCGTCAACTGCTGACCAGATTCTAGCCTATATTCCTTATATCCTCCTGAATAATTCCATCTTAGATGAT
>OZ024741.1:219483157-219538157 GCA_964016885.1 Eledone cirrhosa
TGTGATGTCAGTAATGTCAACCTATATTGGCCTTTACCTTGGACAACATCATATACATTGTATATCCAGTGTATATATAATGTCCATATAAGTTGTGACGTCATTGGTGTCAAGCTGTATCAGCCTCTTTGCCTTTCCTTGGACAACATCAGTGACATGGAGAGGAGAGACTGGTATGTATGGATGACTGTTGGTCTTCCCCAAACAACCTTGCCTGGACTTGTGCCTCAGTGGTGAACTTTCTAGGTGCAAATCTCATGGCCATTGGTGACAGAAGGAAGACTTTATCCTTTATCTAACATAGTCCTACACACCTTCTACATAAACCACTCTTTCTCTTTCTCTCTCTCTCTCTCTCTCTCAATATATATATATATATATATATATATATATATATATATATGCATATATATATATATATATATATATATACATATATATATATATACATATATATATATATATATATATATATATATATATATATACATAAATACATATATATATATATATATATATATATATATATATATATACATATATATATATATATATATACACACATATATATATATATATATATATATATATATATATATATACATATATATATATATATATATATATATATATATATATATATATATATATATATATATATAAAGAATGAATAATAACTGGTAGACATCATAAAAAGGTAATTTATTCCGTGTGCTTACAAGTGTTTCCACGGTGGTACTGCAGCCTAGTTATGCTATGTGCAAATTCACAAGTACTTGCAGAGCTCAAATATCCAATGCTGTGACCACTGTTTCCTCAGAGCAGAATGGTAAAATGTTTACCAATGCACGGTTGAATCGAACGACCAGAAATGGTATTAAATCGGATCTACCACCACATCGTTTAAATCTCGCTGGTACCGTCATCGATTCTCAATCAAACATTCGAATCACCGTTTTGTGACCATGCTCGCCAACAAGACCTGGCAACTCCGTGAACACAACCAACAGTTCACCTTAAAATGGGATATACTTTCCAGCGCAAGTGCATATCGGAGTGGATTGAAGTACTGCAGGTTATGTAACCTTGAACTCTTTTACATATTAAAATCCAAAAACAAACTACTTAACGATAGAATTGAACGATCATTATACTGCAACCACAAACTAAAAGCTAAATTCTCTTACTATAAAATAACTTAACATTCGAACCCGTAACTATAACACCGCTTTCTAGCTAACAACCTTCTCTTCCCCCCACACTACAAGACAATACACTGCTTATCACTATACATGGTAACTCAGTGCAATTCCTAGATTACTACTACAAACCCAAAGTTCACTCACCACACAAACTTCGTCTGTCCCCTCTCTACCTCTCTCTCTCTACATCCATTACACTCTCTCTCTCTCACCTTTGGCCTACCTCCCTCTCAACATCTATGAACCTGCCATCTGGGGCAATAAATAATTCCGACCTTAACTATCAACGCATCTCTCCAAAAGTAACCAGTATAATAAAACCCCTACCATAACATTTTGATTAAGATATCTACAAGCCACTCTCTCCTACTTCTCCAACCCCTGCATATCTTTCTTTCTCTCTCCCTCTTCCCTACTTTTCTCTCTTCCTTTTCTACTCTATCTTCCCCAACAACCCCACTTAAGGGTATTTACATTGTACATTTTACCATTCTGCTCCGAGGAAACAGTGGTGACAGCATTGGATATTTGAGTTCTGCAAGTACTTGTGAATTTGCACATAGCATAACTAGGCTGCAGTACCACCGTGGAAACACTTGTAAGCACATGGAATAAATTACCTTTTTATGATGTCTACCTGTTATTATTCATTCTTTATATACACTCCGGAATACAGAAGGATCAGGAACTAAGTTTCTTCAACAATTCTTCCATAACTCGTAGAGTAACCTCTTACCGTACGTCAACCATATCCAGTGTAGTAATTAACCATTACTACATCTTGGATAATCCTATACCTAATATATATATATATATATGATATTAAATAAATGGAAACTATATTTATAAAACCATATTTATTTCGTTATATATATTTCAGGGATATCATATTAACAATATGTTATGCCATCTTCAGACAAAATACAATATAAACAGTCTTATAAATAAATAGATACGACATACCTTTCAATCACCTTGCATTTGGGAGGTTGATTTCAAATCAACCTCCCAAATGCAAGGTGATTGAAAGGTATGTCGTATCTATTTATTTATAAGACTGTTTATATTGTATTTTGTCTGAAGATGGCATAACATATTGTTAATATGATATCCCTGAAATATATATAACGAAATAAATATGGTTTTATAAATATAGTTTCCATTTATTTAATATCATAAATATACTCCAAATACTTGTTGAGTGCTTTTATATCAGTTATAAATATTTACTCGTTGTTAACCCAACAATTTAAATATAACTTTCCATATATATATATATATATATATGGAAAGTTATATTTAAATTGTTGGGTTACAACTAGTAAATATTTATAACTGATATAAAAGCACTCAACAAGTATTTGGAGTATATTTACGATATTAAATAAATGAAAACTATATTTATAAAACCATATTTATTTCATTATATATATTTCAGGGATATCATATTAACAATATGTTATGCCTTCCTCAGACAAAATACAATATAGACAGTTTTATAGATAAATAGATTTGACATACCGTTCAACATCGACTTGTATTTGAAAAAGTCGATGTTGAACGGTATGTCAAATCTATTTATCTATAAAACTGTCTATATTGTATTTTGTCTGAGGAAGGCATAACATATTGTTAATATGATATCCCTGAAATATATATAATGAAATAAATATGGTTTTATAAATATAGTTTCCATTTATTTAATATCGTATATATATATATATATATATATATATATATATATATATATATATATATATATATATATATATATATATATATATATATATATATATATACATATATATATATATATATTCAAAATAGGGAGCACACGGGACAAAGACAATGGGGAAAAAACAACGCAAAGATGGACAGTCTCATCTCCTCAGTCAATATCTGGAAATCACTATGGTTTCAGTGAATTAAGGTTGATACCATTTGTTCCCATACACATTGGGACATAACAAACAGATTGAGAATAGTTATAGCTTCGGGCAAATTACACAAATAAAGAGTGTACAAGGGTTTAGTCAAAGGAGAAAAATATAGATATGAGAGAAATAGTAAAACAGAAGAGTAACTGTAGTCCCAAAGAAGGACACTGAGATGTAGAAAAGGTAAGAAGGGAGAATAGGGGAAAACAGGTTGGGTGGTGTAATGTATAGCATCATCATCAGCATCATCACCGTATAGCATCCATTTTCATGCTTGCATGGGTTAGATGTGTCGTCCCTATCGGGCGACAAGTCTGAACAGAGTTGACAACACCATACCCTGCTCTGATGAGGATTGTAAATTTGGCCAGGGATTTTACAGTTGGATGCCTTCCTAACACCAACCATATTTACAGTGTGGAACTGGGTGGCACCGTTATGAGGAGAGACAGGCCAGTTGGCTGAGACTAACCCATCTTAGTGGAACCATAGTTCTGGAGCCTGGTACTAGAAGGCACTGATATGAGGAGGGCCAGACCAGTTAGCCTGTGTTGCGTGTTAGGTAATCCTGAAGGAAACGCAAAGGAAAAGAGAGTGCTCTATGTATAGAACAGAGCTATTTAATTAGAAAGTGAACTGCACAATATATAACTACTCGATTACCAAAGGTTTCTGTATCCCAGACAATATTAATATATGTCTGGATCGGTCATCAGACAGAGTCGTTATATTTTGTGTTGTTCACTTTCTAACTAAATATATATATATATATATATATCATCATCATCATCACCGTTTTATGTCCGTTCTTCCACGCTAGCATGGGTTAGACGGGTTGTCTTCTTGTGTGCAGTGTCTGGTCGGCTGACCATCCCTTGCTCATACAGGAACTGATCTGGCTTGATTTCTACAGCTGGATGCCCTTCCTAACACCAACCTCATTTACAGTGAGTGCTGGGTGCTTTTTCGTGGCGCCTACACGTCCACTTCACAGTGTGGGCTGGGTGCTTTTTTGCCATGGCACCTCCACAACCACCTTGCGGTGGGGGGTGTGGGGGCATATTGTTTATATGCTTCAGCATGTACCCATGGGAGGTCGGGTACTCTGTATTACTGCGTGACGCCAGAAGTCACGGTCGTGTGTCATTGTCTTTGAGAGGTGTAATTGGGTAAGGTCGGCTTTTATCACCTCATCCCAGGTCATCTTGGGTCTCCCCACTCCGCGGTTTCCATCAACTTCTAGTGCTCTGCACCTTTTTATGCAGCTGTCATCCTTCATACGCATCACATGTCCATACCAGCGCAACCGCCTCTCCTGCACACAGCATTTGATTCCTCTTATGCTCAGTCTCTCTCTCAATTCATTTATGCTTTGTCGTTCACGTATATTACTGTTACACATCCATCGGAGCATGCAGGCTTCGTTTCTCTCTAATCTACGTAAGTCTTCCACCTTCAGCGCCCAGGTCTCACTACCATGCAACATCGCTGTTCGGATACACGCATCATACAGTCTGCCTTTCATTCTGAGGGAGAAGCCTTTTGCAGCTAGCAGTGGTAGTAGTTCCCTAAACTTCTTCCATCCCGTTCTTACCCTAGTTATTGTACTTTCTGAACACCCACCTCCGTTGCTAATTCGGTCACCTAGGTAGCAGAAGCTGTCTACTGTTTCTACAGGGCCCTCCCAGAGATTGGTGGTACTATATATATATATATATATATATATAAATCAGAAAGGATGCAGTAAAAACCTGTTAGAGCATTACTCACCAGAGTACTCGATACTTGGGTAGTAGAGTGGGTAATACAAAGAATTTGGGACCTTGACGGCTGAGTGCCTGCCATTTCAACAACAAGATCTGAGTTCAGATCTAGCTCAGCTATAGGGGTCCTGAATCCTTCATATATATATATGTATATATATTGATTGATTTCTTGAATATTCTCTCTGTTGGTTTCATTGTGTGTGTCGTATTGTGTCTGATAAGTCATGCTAGTGTGGAAAAAATGGACATTAAATGGTGATGATGATGATGACGTGTCTGTTTGTTTGTTTTGCAGTTATTAAACCATTCAACCTTACCAAACCAACACTGAGGAAAGTTCCAATACCAGAACCTGTGAGTTCCATGTTGCTATATTTAGATTGATAGATATACTGTATGTCAGAGTGGGGTGGAGGGAAGGGTGTGTGTGTGTGAATGAGCGATGTGTGTGCGTGTAGGGGGCAGTGTGTTTTGGAGTAGTATGTGTGTATATGTGTGTATGTATCTCTGTGTGTGTGTGTGTAAGTCTGTATGCCTGTTGTGTGTGTGTGTGTGTGTCTGTATGCCTGTGTTGTGTGTGTGTGTGTGTGTCTGTATGCCTGTTTTTGTGTGTGTGTGTGTGTATGTGTGTCTGTGTAAATCTATGTTTGTGTTGAACATAGTGGGATTGTGTATGCCTATGTGTATGTATGTGTATGCGTGTGTATATGAATGTGTGTGTGTGTTTGTGTGTAAATCTATGTTTGTGTTGAACATAGTGGGATTGTGTATGCCTATGTGTATGTGTGTGTATATGTTTTTGTGTGTGAAAGTGAAAGAGAAAACAAATGTGAGAAAACAGCACATTATTTTATTATACTTCTAAAGTGGGAGACACTATGTTGTCATTCCGTCTGCTAGAAATAGCAGCCAAATCTCCATTAAATCATATATACCCCACACAACACATCACACACTCAAACTAAGATATAAATGGGTGGAACCTGACCAAACTACCAAACTGTCTTTCTTTGATAGGAGCTTCTTCTTCTTCTTCTTCTTCTTCTTCTTCTTCTTCTTCTTCTTCTTCTTCTTCTCCTTCTCCTTCTCCTCCTCCTACTCCTCCTCTTCCTCCTTCTTCTTCTTCAGTCATCTTGCTCAGGGTCTACTCATGGGTCTCCTGCCAGTTGGTTTTACCCATAAAATCTGTCCAGTGATTCTTGCCTGAGACATTCTAACCCCATGTCTGTAATATCAGAGCTGTGATCTCTCAATTTGGAAAAGTAGCAGCTCTACCTGGAGTGACTCTCTGATCTCCGGGTTATACACTATATTAAGTAATTTCGGCCGCTTGTATTCGCGACCATATTCTTTCAGTCATTACCCAAGACACATGTCCATAGTATTGGAGCTGGGCTAATTTCTTTCTACCATTTCCCAGTTATATTACTAGTGATTTTTTGTTTTGTTCTATTTCTATTTATATTTTACAGATACCAAAGCTGGAAAAAACGAAGCCTGTACCCAAAAGCTTATATGAGGAACCAAGTGAATTCCAAACCCTTTATAATATAAAGATGAACAACAAAAAAATTGCAGAGGTTGGTGGAATTTTGTTTGATTGCTGTGGTTACTGACCAACCAACCCATTGTCCAGCCAGTAACCTGACCTATTAACCCAATGTCCAGAAACCTGACCAACCAACCCATTGTCCAGCTATGTATATATCCTCCATTCCTCTGTTAACAAAATATTGACTTTGCTTACATTATTATTAACTACCCAGAAGAGCTTATATCATATAAGATAATGTTAACTTGTCTAAGACTAAAGTTCTAGAAAGGAAAATAAGGCACAGGTGCCCTCTGGGAAATGGCCATGCTCAGTGTGTAGGGAAGGAGTAGGTATAAATTCCATTCTATACCCCAAATGCAAACTATGGGATCACAGCAAGCTATCTAAGAACATAGATTATATATGTAGCCGATGCTCAGGTGCAATAAGTAGCAACTGCCCACAGGATACTAGCTCCTACTGCCCAGATGGTTCTATAGAAATAATGGACACTTTCCGTTACCTGGCTGATAAAATCAGCAGTGGTGGAGGGTGCTGTGAAAATACAGTAGCCAGAGTTAGAACGGGATGGAAAAAGTTCAGAGAGCTTATACCACTATTGGCCGCTAAAGGGTTCTCTCTAAAAATGAAAGGCAGATTGTATGATGCCTGTATACGAACAGCTATGTTACATGGCAGTGAGACATGGGCATTGTGTGCAGAGGACCTGTGCAGAATGGAAAGGAATGAAGCATGCATGATTTGTTGGATGAGTAATATACGTGAACGGCAAAGCATAAATGAACTAAGTGAGAAATTAGGAATAAGAGGGATCAGATGCTGTTTACTTGAGAGAAGATTACATTGGTATCGTCATGTGATGCGCATGAAAGACGACAGCTGCATAAAAAAGTGCAGGATGATCAAAATTGATGAGAGTTACGAAATAGGTAGACCCAGAAAAACGTGGAATAACATGATAAAATCCAACCTGGCACACTTACACCTCTCTACGACAATGTCACTGGATCGAGATCTTTGTCACCACGCAGTAATACAGAAGACCCGCCTCTCTACGTGCAAAGTTAACCTACAGTCAGTAGGCCCCTCCTAACCAAATATACACCCTAACCCACTACCCTTCCACTCCCACCAACACCACCATTTCTCTGTAGAGTTATGTTGGTACCACAACATCCAGCCCAAACAAAAGAGGTTGTGTAGGTGTCACGACAAAAAAACACACAGTCCACGCTGTAAAGTGGTCGTGTAGGTAACACGGTAAAAAGCTCCCAGTCCACACTGTAAATGTGGTTGGTGTTAGGAAGGGCATCCAGCCATAGTAAACCTGCCAGAGAGTCCTATACGAGCGAGACACGGTCACCCAATCAATCTTGCCTCAAGTGGGACAATTCCGGTCTAACTCATGCAAGCGTGGAAGATAGACGTTAAACAATGATGATGATGATGATGATACATACATATATACATATATATACAGAGGTTGACTGGCCAGGTTGCCAGATTTCTCAATGGCAAATGGGCTCAGGGTCCCACGGTTGCATTGCAAGAGCCCAGAGTAGCATTGTAGGTGTAGTATTTTAGGGGCTAAAGCTTTGCTTTCAAAAAATTCCTGAAATCTAAAAGAAAGAATAAAATGAAAAAAAAAAAATAAAACAATTAAGCAAAGCATTTGGTCAACCAATTCCCCAGGGAAATACTAGAAACCAAAATATAGGATAGTGCAAATAGCTGGAATCAGTGGTTGTACATTCTACTAAATCTAAAGCTTAGTGTCTTCATTCATGCATGCAAACATACATACATATATAGATACAGACACACAAGCAAATATATATATATAGATAGATAGATGCACGCACACACACACACTCATATACAGGGTGCGGACGATATTTGTTTGCAGGATTACTGTCTAGGAAAAAATAACACAGTAGTTTTATTTTTGAAGATATATTTATCAAACTTGGGTCAGTTTGTCTTCATGACTTGTTCTTTCGATCTCACTTCATAAACCTGCCATTGGCTTTGATGACGGCCTCAAGGCAGCCTCGGAACCGGCTACAGGCCTTCGTCACTGTCCCCCGACTTAGGCCCCTAAAGGCACTTGTGATCCTGGCCTTCAGATTGTCTTTCGTATTACAGCTAGATCTGTTGGTGTCTCGTTCCACTGCGCCCCACACAAAGAAGTCGAGGGGGTTGCAGTCAGGCGAGCTGGGAGGCTAGATGTCAGGTGAAGTGTGGTTGACGAAGTTCTCTGACAGCCAGGCTTGGGTCTTTTGGCTGGTATGGCAGGGCGTTGAGTCTTGCTGGCACACGTACGGCCTAGCTGCAGCTACCTGGTTGATCCAGGGCTTTACTACCTCGCTCAGAACGCGGATGTAGCCATCGGTGTTCAGCTTGTGGCCCTCAGGGAAGAAGTGAGATGGCATGATGTCACCTTGACTGCTGACGACACTTAAGACCAATGTTGTCGCTGGAAACTTTGTCTGCATGACTCTGGGCATGTCTTTGAATGAGACAGCGAGCCACCTGTTGTTCTGGGAGTTTCTGAAATTTCCTTATTTGTCCTCCCAGCGTGGATTCCAAGAAGAACCCTGTGTCTCTTCCACAAAGTTGGAGATTCAAAATTATTCATAATCAATTATTCAGAAAATAAATAATGGAAATACAGTCACTGTTTTTATGAAGACAAGAGTGACAACGGAAGTTAAAAAAATTTGCATAAAATTAGCAGTTGAAAATTGCGAACAAATATCGTCCACACCCTGTATATATATGTATAAATATACATATATATATATGCAAGCAGGGAAAAGCGGACGTAAAATGATGATGATTATGATATATATATATATATATATATATATATATATATATATATATATTGAGTGAGTGTGAAGACCAAAGGTCATTATTGAAAGTCTCTGGATTTCGCAAAATACATATTTTTTATTGGAGAAGGTAAGATATTTTTCCGCAAAAATTTGATTGCAGTTTTATTTCCACTTATGTATTTTTTGAAAATGTAATTTATTCATTATAAAAATTAAATGATAGCATTCTATATGTAGGTGGGCCCCCAATATTGGCAAACAATATTGGCAACCAATGTGGCAACCAATATTTTTAGACTTAGTCCGTCACAATATATATATATATACATATATATAATGCCAATCATTGTAAGTTTGTATCTAACTGACATACAAAAACATATATATAGGAATTAGGTAAGCTCAAATCATAGTAGATTCAATTATCACTGAAAGAGAGAGAGGGGGGGGGGGAAATGAGGTGGAACATAAGTGAAACATGGATTACAGGTTAAAATATAGTCTAGATAGATGAGAAACAAAACGAGGATGTAGTTTATGGAACACTCAAATGATTTAGAAGTCGACCTTAAGTAGGAACAATAACATTAACCCTTTAGCATTCACATTACTCTATATATACTATTATATTTTCATGGTAAAGGCTTTAGCTCGCATAATTATCTCACATAATATCGAATCTATGAGATTTTGAAAGTATTTATTTTGAGAACACTACCTTAACATCAGTTTGAGCAACCAGTTACAGCCAGTTTCAACAGAAAAAGGGAGAGAATTATGGCCAGTTTTGGCCAGTTTGAATATTAAAGGGTTAAGAAAAACATGAATGACACCACAACACTTTGTTTTGAAAATTTTGCAAGTAGGTATATAAGTATGAATTTTCCTAAGATTTTTGTAGTTGTTGCTGTGGCCTAGTGGTAGGTACAGGAGACGGTGGAGATCCTGGCCTAAGGTTCAATCCTGGTCAAGAGGCACATGTAACCTTTTTCAGTTTTTATTTTACTGAAAAGGTTTACTGGGAACCCTACTCCCGACCAAGATCGAACTTCAGACCAGGATCCCCACCATCTATGATTCCTCCAACTAGGCCACTGAGACAGCTACTAAAGTATAATGAAAATTGATAATTATAAACATACTTTCAAAATCAAAGTTAAAAAGTTGTGGTATCATTCATGGCTTTCCTAGAACTATTAGTAATATTTAGGGTCGACTTCTGGTCATTATTGAAAGTCTCTGGATTTCACAAAATACATAATATATTTTGTTGGAGAAGGTAAGATATTTTTCCGGAACAATTTGATTGCACTGTTTTGTTTCCACTTATGTATTTTTCGAAAATGTTATTTATTCATTACTAGCAGTGGTACCCAGTGTTGCACGGGATAAGGTATTGTGAAATATATAACCGCTTTAGCTCAGCTTAGTATTGCCGCAACTACGGCTGGCAAAGAAGTAAGGGTCTGGTGGTACATAAGTAAGCAACCCTGTGGCTTAAAATGTGAAGAAGAAGTTATGTGCACTTACCAACTGTTTGGGGAATGAGTGTGAGATTTGTCTTGAGCAAGGGTGGCAGAATAACCGGAGGCAGCAGACAGCCAGACATACAGACAGATATTATAAGGGCACGTTTTGGATGCATAGCGAATTGTAGGAAGTGACGTAATGCAGACAGCCAGACATACAGACAGATATTATAAGGGTGCGACGTTATATGTATGTATCTATCTAAAAAGAGAAAGACTAAGAATTATAGAGAGATATCGCTAAATCGCCTAATGTGGTCCCTAGGGCATTGAAAATTTGACATGTGTAAAGTTTGAAAACAGTTGGTTGGGGGCTTCTCTAGTTTTAGGGATTCAAACTCACACACACACACACAGAAATCCTCAGTTTTATATATATAGATACAAATTAAATGATAGCATTCTATATGTAGGTGGACCTCCTTCATCTGGCAACCAATATTTTTAGACCCAGTTCGCCACTGTATACATATATATATATACATATATACATACATATATACATATATATATGCACACATATATACATACATATATGCATACATTTATATGCATACATTTATATACATATATACATACATACATACACATATACATACATATATACATATATATATATATATATATATATATATATATATACAAGTGGAAGCTTAGTAAAATCAAAGCTTTGGCTGTGGCCAAGCAAAGTCAACCTAGAATAAGGAATGAGTAGCAAAGCACTCAATAAGGGTAGGTCCTCAGAGTAATAACATACGTTTAAATAGCTTGACAAATTGAAAATTGCAGTAGGCAAAACCCAACCATACAATACCAAAGTAATGAAATATATATATATATGGTGGCTGCCAACTCGTTTTCGAGTATGGCCACTACTTTATATCCATGTAGGAGAACCCCTACCGATGCGCTGAACGAGTGTGACTTTTTAGTCCAGCCAGCGACTTGAAAACTCTGGTACAAACACTACACCTGTGACAATTATTGACACAGTGCTGGGCCCATGGTACCATGTGACGACAAGTGCAGAGAGATCTCCAGATATAAAGCAATGCCTGTGCCGTGAAGCTTTTATAGTGAGCAAAGGCACTATATATATATATATATATATATACATACATATATACATACATGCATATACATATATATACATATATACATACATGCATATGCATACATATACTTATATACATTCATATATACAAATATACATATAGAATATATACACACATA
Source organism: Eledone cirrhosa (assembly GCA_964016885.1). Taxonomy (NCBI): domain Eukaryota; kingdom Metazoa; phylum Mollusca; class Cephalopoda; order Octopoda; family Eledonidae; genus Eledone; species Eledone cirrhosa. The sequence continues at coordinate 219,495,217 of OZ024741.1, forward strand.
CACACACACACACACATACACACACACTCACATACACACACATTCACACGCTCACACACATACATACACACATTCAGAGTTCTAGAAATTTCTTTTAGGAACGGCTGGAGGAACTGGCTCATCTTGATCTAAATTGTGCTGACCCAAACATGAAAGAGAAAACTTACTTGAAATTGAAAGATATTGAAAATGAGAGAAATAAAGAGTTACAATTCAACAAAAAGAAGTGTATTCCGATGCCGAAAATAGAAGTAAGCCTCACAGTTTTTTATGCTATACTCTCCTGCTAGAAATAGTAGTCAAATATCCCTCACACCTCACTCTACTGCAGGGATCTCAAACACACGGCTACTCGCATGCAGCCTCTGCTTACAGCTCCCAGCATGTGGTATGCAGCTGTCAGCACACGGCAAGGAACCCCTGGCATGCGGCACCCGGCATGTGGTACACAGTCCCTGGCACGCAGCACACATCCCCTAGCCCATGACTCACAGTTATGACAATGAGCACGCGGCATGTGGCATGTGGAACACAGTTCTCGGTATGCGGCACAGAACCCCCTGCACATGGCCCCTGGCACATGAGTCCCTGGAATACGGCTCACAGTAGCCCATAGCAGAATAAAGGAAAAGTTGAAACGAAAACTTTGTCTCCCCACATTTTATATATCCCACTTACTATCATATGTGTATGGGGCTGACCTCCACCAGTTATTACATTAATCTACACTATAACTGACGGGCTAATTTCAATTTTTTTTATTCATTAAAATTTATTTCATTAGAGGGGGGTGGCTGTTGCAGCGGGTGTTGCAGACCATTGTCCACAGTACCGCTGTGACCTAGGCCCAGAGCCCAATCACCCTCCCCCTCCTTCTGTGACACTAGAGACCTTGCCTTTCGCTTCCTTTTCCGTTTTTTAAAATATTTTCTTATTTTACATTCCACTCATTTATCAAAAGTAATCCACATATGATAGTATGTGGGATATAGGATAATGTAACTCTATAAGAGACTTAAAATCGATCAGTTAGACTTGTTTGTATGGACGCAGATTTAAAATAAAATCTGCGTCCATACAAACATGTCTATCCGATCGATTTTAAGTCTCTCATAGGGTTACTCCCTTGATAATAGGTTTTTAAACCAAAAAATATTTGGGATCGTTAAATTTGCTAAGGTAAGATACCTTTGTTATCTTGGCAATTTAACATTCTTCATAACGCATTGTTTTGGTTTTCAAAATTTAAATTTGTGTTTTAAATATTAGTGTTTAACTATTATTGTGGTCAGGTCTGCCATAGCCAGTCCCAAGCCCAGTTGAGAAGGGAAAAGGGCTGGCCATTGGGTTGAGATACTATCTAAAAAAAAGTCTAAAGTCCGTCACAAACCCAAAGGCTCATCAGGCCAGTGCTTATCCCATTTAACATGGCTTTAAGTGACTGAGAGTACAAGACCCACCCCATTGGACAGGATGCCAGTCGATCATGGGGTTAAAGTCTGTCCCAAGCCCAGATGCTCATCAGGCCAGTGCTTATCCCATTTAACATGGCTTTAAGTGACTGAGAGTACAAGACCCACCCCATTGGACAGGCTGCCAGTCGATCATGGGGTTAAAGTCCGTCCCAAGTCTGCTCTCCAAACAAGCAAGTCTATAGGGTTACTCCCTTGATAATTGGTTTTTAAACCTGAAAATATTTGGGATCATTAAATTTGCGAAGGTAAGATTCTTTGTTATCTTGGCAATATAACACCCTTCATCATCATCATCATCATCATCATCACCGTTTTACGTCCGTTCTTCCACGCTAGCATGTGTTTCCTATTAAACAATGCTTCAAGCAAGCTACAAAACTCTGTTATATATATATTATATATGTATTATATATAATATAGGCGGTGGATTGGCAGTATTGGTAGAGGGTCGGATGCCATGCTTTGACGCATAGAGTTACGGCCCTTGCCATTCTGAGTTCAAATCCCACCGAGGTTAACTTTGCCTTTCATCCTTACCGGGTCGATAAAATAAAGTACCAGTAATGTACTGGGTAATTGCTGGCCTTGTGCCAAAAGAAGAAACAATTATATATAATATATATATATATATATTATATATGTATTATATTTCATTTCATTTCATTTCATTTGAGTTTGAGTCCATGCTCAGGCCAAGTCGAAGACTCCACCCTCAGAGTCTGGTGTGGTTGCCAGGTTGGATTCTCTGTTTAATTTTGACATGTGTAGGAGCGAGTTTGAGTCAGTTTGTGCTCGTTGTGTATATCCTGGGAGATGGGGTTCATCTCTAATGGTGCTTAAGTATCTATCCAGCTGCAATTTGAATGATTCCACACTGCATCCTGATAGATTTCTGACATATACCGGAATGGAGTTGAATAGTTGTGCCCCTCGAACCAACAGACTTGACTCTCACAGGGTTTTTGCTGCCTGGCCAGCCCTTTTGTTGATTGGTGGTAGCTGGCAGCGTCTTCCGTGGCGCAGTGAGTGGTAGGTTTTGATACCAAAGTTTGGCACCTTTTGCTCTATCATTTTCCAAATGTATATAATTCGGTATCGCTCAAATCTTCTTTCTATTGAGTACATCTTTAAGGTTCTGAGTCTTTGCCAATAGTCCAGGTCCCTCGTTTCTGAGAAGTATGAGGTAAAATTTCTTTGGAGCGATTCCATCTTAGATAGTTGGCCCTTTGTTGTTGGTGACCACAACTGAGAACAGTAGTAAATCCTCAGAAGTACCATACTGTTCCAGAGGGTTTTCATTGTTGAGGTATCTCTTGATTTGAAGGTGCGCAAGATCCACCCGCTGTACTTTCTTGCAGTAAGACAGACTGAGACAAGGTGTTCTCTGAATTTTAGGCTGGTTCCCATGTGGATGCCTAAATATTTCACACACTGTTTTTCCATTATTTGTTGTCCTGATGGGTTTCTGTAGTTTGTTGTATTTTTCAGATCTTGATCTGTTCCGTAGCGAATTAGTTCAAACTTCTTATCATTGAACAACGTGTTGTTTGTTTCCTGCCATTTGTATATGGTGGTTAGGTCCTTTTGTAAGGCCTCTGTATCCACCTCGTCTTTGATTTGTCTCATGACCCTGGTGTCATCAGCAAAGGATGAGATGTTGCTGGTTGTATCTTCATCTATCAGAGATGAGGATGAGAAACAGGATCGGGCCGAGTACTGTACCCTGAGGAACACTGCTGGTCACAGGTGATGGTGTTGAATGGGTTCCATTCACAGTGACTGTTTGAGTTCTATTTGTAAGGAACTCATGTATCCATGTACCAACTTTTCCTCCTACTCCTAGCTTTCGAAGTTTGTGTCCCAGTATGCCATGATCTACCTTGTCAAATGCCTTGGCAAAGTCGAGGTAAATAACATCTGTGTTGTATCCATTCTCTAGATTTTCTAGGATTTGGTCATGGTGTGCCAGTAGTTGAGAAAGACATGATCTACCTAACCTGAATCCATGCTGATTGCAATTCATCAGATTGTTGGATTCCAGGAACTCAACCAGTTTTCCACAAACTATTCTTTCGAAAACCTTGATAATGTGTGATGTCAGTGAGATTGGTCGGTAGTTCTTTGGTTTTCATTTGCTGTCCCCTTTTATGTATTGGAGTTATGTGTGCTTCTTTATATGTATTTGGTATTTTGCCATTCTCCATAGATTCCTTCCATATCATGTAAAGGGGTTTCAACAATTGTACCTTGCAGTATATATATTTGTTTACAAACAAACTGAACATTATAATAAATGTTCGGTAAACCCATACGTACATATATATATGTGTGCATGTATGTATGTATGTATATACATACTACTGCACGTCTGTATACATATATGTATGTACGTATACATACTTATATTTATTATATATGTATTATATGTATTACAGTGAAATTCTGTTGTAACGAAATTCACAGGTATAAAAAAAGATGTTATTCTGAAAAATTTGTTATAATGGAATTCTCTCTCTGTGTGTGTATATATATATATATATATATATATAGGAACAAGTTGAAACGGCTTGAGCTCTGCCGTCGGGGTCATACTTGTTCCTATTACCCATTCTACTACCCTAAGTATTGAGTACTTTGGTGCGTTATGGTCTATCTGGTTCCTTACCACATTTCCTTCTTTATATATATATATATGTAAAAGTTCTATTTAAATTGTTGGGATACAACAAGCAAATATTTTTATAACTGATATAAAGCACTCAACAAATTATTGGAGTAAAATACGATATATTAACAAATGGAAACTATATTTATAAAACCATATTTATTTCATTATACATATTTCAAGGACACCAAGTTAAATTATGGTGTGCTTTCATCAGATAAAATTTAACCATAATTTAACCATAATTTAACTTGGTGTCCTTGAAATATGTATAATGAAATAAATATGGTTTTATAAATATAGTTTCCATTCATTTGTTAATATATCGTATATATATATATATATATATATATATATATATATATATATATATATATATATATATAAAATATTAAGGATACTATTTATAGTTATGTATATTTTAAACTTTTTATAGTTATGTATATTTTAAACCATAAACAGTGAAGGTCAGTAATTTATTACTACCTTATTACCAGTAAGATAAATAGCTCAATGTAAGAACATCAGTTGTTCTACAGAGCAGTTATATAGAATTCACAAGAATCAAAGCTATGTTCAAAGCATTTATTCACTTACAATTGTTTCATCCAAACCTAGGCTTGGAGTCTTCGGAGCATTTTTCAATGCTTGTACATATAATTGACCTCCTATCCAATGCAAGAGACATACAGATACATATATATTGATGTACAGTGGAGTGACATATATTATACTATACTATATTTGTACAGCAATTCAAATTTAAAATCAAAATTAAAATACATGCGGCAGATAACACAGATAATGCAAGAGGATATTTCGATAATCAGATCTAGTAGATAGTGTATGCGTTAGTCATACATGGAGCATGCAAGTGTGTCTCATTTATATACGAGTATTGTGTGGCAAGGTGTTACATGTAATGCAAGCACTTTAAGCGGGTAAGCAAGAGTACTATGGTGGTTGTAGTGGGAGGGTATTTTTTGTATAGATCAAAAAAGTATGTGTGCAGAAAAAGAAAAAGAAAGTTATAGTTTTCACATCCATCACATATGTTACGATGTATTAGTATTGAATGTTTGATGTAGTAAATGATTGTAACATATTGAGGCTCAGTGATATTTAATCCATATTTATAGAATAGGTTATTTCTGCTGCGAGAATTTACAGCGGTTTATTATCCGGAAGTAGGTATGCAATTAAGGGGAGTTAATGCATAAGGGGAGGTAACTAGCTGATTCTCATAACTAAATTCATTGTTCTAACATACATTATATGGTGCCTCAATTGAGTCCCTTATATAAGAGGTTATATATTTATATTTAATTTTAAATACAGTCTACTCTATCAAAATGTATTAAAGGTATCTATAGGAAGTTGATTACTCCTTATTATATATCGCTATTAGGCGGTGGATTGGGAGTATCGGTAGAGGGTCGGACGCCATGCTTTCCAGCATAGTTACGTCCCTTTATGATCTGAGTTCAAATCCCGCCGAGGTTGACTTTGCCTTTCATCCTTACGGGGTCAATAAAATAAAGTACCAGTAATGCACTGGGTGATTGCTGGCCTTGTGCCTAAAGTAGAAACAATTATATATCGCTATAATTGAATTTTCCACACAAAGTGCTATATCTTTATATCAAAATTCACTGTAAATACAGTCTACTCTCAAAACATATCAAAGGACCAATTAGAATTTTGTCTACATAGCCCCTGGTAAGCTATGGAGCAGCGTACGGCTGTTTGCATGATAAAATCAAATACATCTCTTGGGTAAACAAATACATCCCTCATTTACAATGTCATTAATCTATCCATCAAGTTATACATGCATATATAATTCATATATAATTCATTGCACCACCCTACATATAAGTTAGACAGATCCCTTATGTTAATAAATTAATCCTATATATATCCAATGTTATTACTCTATACATTTAATTACACATGCATATATAATTCACTGCCGTATCTAGTATTTAAAGTTTATATAGATTGCATTATATTTCAATCCCTATATAATTATAAGTAATTAAAAGTAATTATATTAAAAGTTGGTGTTTATGGGGATATTTCTAGGGTATAAAATTATAGATAGATAGAATGATTTGTGTCGAGGAAAGGGTGGATCAGAGAGTGTGGTGTAGTGGTGGAAGGCAAGCCCTTGAGGTGTGGTGTTAGAAGTAGTGATGGGTTCAAGTCTGACATTATTATATATTGGGTTTAAAGCTTTGGAAGGAGTGTCGGAAGCGGTGCTGGCACGATTTTTTATTAAGGAGGTTAAGGTTTGAAAAGATTATAGTATGGGTCTCTAGTAGACAGAGGTTACAGAATTTATTAGGTGGTTTGTACGATTCCGCCTTACCTATCACTTCCCATTGAAGTGTATATGATCTATTTCTAGTTTTCAGATAGTGTATGTAGCTAGATAGTGAAGTGGAGTTGGCTAGACTGTGTTTTTTGAAAGAATGGAGATATGAGTTGTATCTCGTTTTGAAGCAGTTCGAAGTAGAGCCTATATAGGTTTCAGAAGAGTTTCTAGTTCTGACCGTGCATAAGTAGATGATGTCCTTGATTAAGCAGTTTTTACCTAAAGGGCAGGTTCTATTAGATCTACAGTTACATTTATTTTGGATGTTAACCTGTCGGTTATTATGTTGTGTAGAAGTCTGGTTGCTAGGTATTGCATTATGGCTATGAAGGTGTCGCTCCTAATGCTATGTGCATCCCCAGTCCTCCGTTGGAAGGGTGTTGACAGCAAATAAATCTTCTCACCAAAGAAGCCCGCTTCTTCCAAAGGAATTGGAAGAGCACGCGCTCCATTTTGGCGAGCGTTTTTCCTGGACAAGGCACGACGGTCAAGCGGTAGTAGATGACGGACGCTATAAAAGTGTTTGCCACGTCCGCTCGACCTTTCAAAGATAGTTTGCACTCGGCCCACTTCTGGGTGAGTGCAAATACCTTGGGCGTCACCTCATTCCAGTTCTTCTCCACTGGTGGTCCGGACCAAACCAGACCCCGAGCAGCTTTACCGGTCCTTCTGTCCAGCGTCCGACGACGCCATCGGAAGGCATCGGTTTGCCATTCCACGATCCGAGTTGCAAACCGACGGACTTTTCCCGGTTCAGAATCGCCCCTGTCAACCTTTCGTATTCATTCAGTAAGGTGCTGACTTCCTAGATTTGTAAGGTGCTCGACACCAATACTCGACACCATTACTGTCACGTCGTCGGCGTAGGCCGACGCCACTTTCCGCAGTCCCGGTTCTAGAGGGATGCCCTGCAATAGCTCCAACTTCTGCAGTAGTGGCTCGAGAGTCAGTACGTACAGAATGGAGGAGAGAGGGCATCCCTGTCGGATGGATCGCGTAATATGGAACGGCTCTGAGAGGTAGCCGTTCACCTTGACCCTTGAGCAGATGTTGCTGTTGTGCATTGCAGCAATCCAGCCCCTGAACACGGGTCCGAAACCTGCCGCCTCGAGCACCGCATCCAGGTAACGATGGTCAACCGTATCGAAAGCCTTAGACTGATCCAAGTTGATCAGGGCCCCACCGAAGCCGGGTTTACATCCTACTCTCTCTATGATGTATCGCATGAGGTGGAGGTTGTCGTGTATGGACCTGGTCGGGATTGCGCATGTCTGCGCTTCTCCCACCAGGTTTTCGACGACAAGCGCCAGCCTCTTTGCCAACACCTTGGCCAAAATCTGTAACTCTGTGTTTAGCAGAGTTATTGGCCGGAAGTTGCTTATGTTATCCCCCTTATTCTCGTCCTTCATGACTAGTGTGACTACGCCCCTGGTTACAGAACTGGGAATTCTCCCGCTTTGCTGCCAGTTGCAGTAGACCGCTTCCAGGAGACCAGAGAACAAGTCCAGCATTACTACGTAAAATTCGTAGGGTAGACCGTCGAGACCTGGATATTTGCGTTTGCCGCATTGGCTCAGCGCATCCGCTATCTCAGCGGCTAAAATCGGCTTTTCGCAGAACTTCGCTTCGCTGTCCGAGAGTCGCGGTAGGCCGTCGAGGTATGGACTGAAATCCATAGAACCCTCCCGGCGCGCCACCATGCCCGAACAGCTGAGAAAATTGCCGCTGAAAGGCCTCGCACATCTGCTTTGGCTCACGTATCACGCGTCCCTCTTGGTGCTTCAAAGACCGAAACGTGGACTTGTTGCCACTTTTTGCCTCTGTCACCCATGCCCAGGTAACACATTTGGTTCCTTCTTTACCTAGAGCACGTATTTTGCTTTTGACAATGCAGCCCTCGTGCTTTGCGTCGAAGTACTGGTCCAAGGCCGTTCTCGTTGCTAGCATGCTGGCTACGTTGCCACTTCTAATTGCCTCTTCTACTTTATCTATCAGTTCCTTCTCGGTCCTATTTCTATTTAACGCTAATTCTTTATTAAAAACTAACGAGTCTAATCTAACTGCCCTCTTGAGAGAGTACCACCATCTATTGTTGACAATGGCCCCTGTCAAGTGCTGTTTAACTAAAGTGCTAATCCGTCTACTGTAGGCTTTGCATGTCGGTAACGATAAGTTCAGCTTCCAGTAGCCGGGTCCATGTCTATGGGTTCTATCAAGGTTGACCATGCAGGACACTAGTTTGTGATCCGAATAGGCAACCATGAACATTTGTGGACAGCTTAACATGTCCCTATCTTTATTTCTAATTAGAACCCTATCTAGGTACGATCTAGATGTTCCGCTGCGATTAGTCCACGTCCACAGTGGCACAGTCGGAAAATCTAGTCGATATCTAGGCCAGGTCAAATCGGCCGATTAACTGTTTGAGGCTGCTACACTCCCCTTTATCGGGACATGCTCCCACATAGTCCCAACGTGCATCTAGAATTCCATTCCAGTCCCACACTAAAAGCAAGGAGCGGGACGTTCCCAGAAAAGTCCCTAGACATTTGAAGAATCTGGCCGCCGGTGTCCCGGATGATGCATATGCGGCCACCAGCCTGAAGGCTCCACCTTCGCTACCGTTAACGTCTAGGATCACCAGTCGACCCCGGGTCCAGATGTATCGTCTGTGTTACGAGGTCCAGGTGTTTCCGTAGCAAAACGGCAATCCCGCCCCCACCTCCCGGCTGACGGAGAGATGCGTAGATCTCAAAGTCGTCAAAGATGGAGGCTAGCTGTCGCTCGCTGTGGATCCTGGACTCGCAAATGGCTACTACATCCATACTGTGCAACCTGAGGTCGTTTAAGAGTTTGCCCTGTTTCCAGGGCAACCCCAGGCAGCGTACATTCACACATCCAACTCTTATATTGGCCATGTTGGTGCTGAAAAGTTAAAAGAAGAGGAAAAGAAATCACCCACCTCTTCATCTCCTGGGGACCAGGCTGCACGTTTTCCATGGGGGTGTTGGAGGGGTTGTCTGGGTGGGTGGTGGTTTCCGGCGGGCTGCGGACGGAGAAGTTTGGTAGGGTGGGGGTGTCTGGGGTGAGGGTGGGGAAACATTTTAAAAGGACGTGTTTAATGGGTTTAACACAAGGATTACCCACGTCCTTAGGAAAGTTTTCCTTTAAAGATTTATAGGTGTCCGTAGGGACCCTAATCATCTTTAAATTAGGTCTGTCTGCACAGTTCGAAAAAGTTTTCCCTTCGGCGAAAACCGAAGGGTCGTGGGAGATGACCTCCATTAGAGTTTTGTTTTTACTGTTTATGTATGTGTAATGTTCTTGCTGTGTTGTGTTGGTTTTTGTCTGTTGTTCTTGTGGGAGCTTTCGTTTTGTTGCAGGTGTTTGTGTTTGGAGTGATGTCGTGGTTTTGTTTTCGGGACGGCGGGTTTTTGTTTGTAATGTTTGTGTTGGTAGTTGTATGTTTGTAGTGATGTTTGTTGCTTTTTTGTTCTTGTGGTATCTTTTCTTCTTTCTTTTCGAACGGAGAGGCCCTCCCCCATCTTCACTTGGTGATGATGAGGAGGCCTCGTCCGTTGTGGTGTCTGTGTTATTTGGAAGAGGTATGTTTTGGGGGAGCCGTTTTGTTTGTGGGTGATTTTGCAGTGGTTTTAGGTGGAGTGGGGTTGGTAGGGACTGTGCTTGCAGTTTGGTTGGTTGTTCTTGTTTTGGTTATGTTTGCGTGTTGTTGTTGTTTTTGTTGTTGTTGTTGTTGTTGTTGTTGTTGTTGTTGTTGCTGCTCCTGCTGTTGTTGTTGTTGTGTTGTTGTTTTGGGTGTTGGCAGTAGTGCCTCTTTTTTTTGCAGCTAGTTGACCTTCAGGTCAACTACCTGCATAAACTAGCCTTCAGGTGACAACTATTAAACAGTGGTAACATGAAGGCCGCCTACCCTCAACAGAAATGTTTATGTATGAAATTCCATCCAGAGGCACACGGGGTATTTTAGCTATCCGTTCTGGCCTCATTTGGACCAGAACTTCCAGGCTTGTACCATTGAATGTGCCTCTGGAGGACTTTCCCAATGAAATAATTGTGTCTTCATCGAAATCGATGAAGCCAGTCACAATCCACGTAAACGTTTGGTGTAATATTTGCAATTTTAATTTTTTGGCTTCTTTTTCCCATATATGCGGAGAAAAAGGTGTAAAGGGGGGACACAATTGGCGACACAGAATATTTTTGTGCCGTCAATTGGTCTTTCATCAGCACCGAAATGCTTCCAAAAAGTTTACCTTTTTGGATGAAGGCAATATCCTTCATTGAATTTTTCAAAACCAATTCAATGTCGTTCTGGGATAATTGGACTGGTTTTTTTTACACATTTGAAACTGTCCTAAAAATTACTGTTTTTAGAACAGTTTCTCTACATAACTGTTGAGGAGAAGTGATGCTGAAAGCACCACTCTCACCAAAAGTTACATACTGTTTTGCATCACTTAACAGCTCCCTAACATTGGAAATGTCAAGGTATGTAAACAGTTCCGTCTTTTGGACGGTTTGAGCAAAGGAAATCTTTTCCTTGTCTGTGGAGTTGTTCGTGTTGCTGTTCTTGTTGCTGTTCATGTTGTAATTATTGTTGTTGTTGCTGTTGTTGTTGTTGTTGTTCTGGTTGGTGTTGTTCAAATTTTTCATCTTATCGGTGTTGTTGTTGGTTTTTCCGTGTGTAGTTGTATCAATTGTTTCAATTTCATCATTTTCTGTATTTTTTGGTGTCTGTTGTGGGCTGTTATTTTCATCTTTTGTTGTGTGAATATTCATTTCTTTACGAAACGAAGTTTGTTGTTGTTCGTCTCCACAGATACTTCTATGGAAATAGAGGGAGATATAACGTTTATATCTGTCTCTTTCCTTTTCTTCTCACAGTCTAGCGTTCGTTGTACGTCACACATTGTTAAAGTTAGGAAAATTTTTAAAACTTGTCAACTTTTTTAAATTAAATTTCCGCCCTGTGGGGCGAAAACTGATATTACCACCCAGCTGACAATTCAGCCTGGGTGTTGATCTATCAAACAATATAAAATTCTACACAATGAATACTGTTTTTGTATGGAAAATTTTACAAAAACTTACCACCGATCTACCGCACGTCCGATAGAGATATATATATATACATATATATATTATAGATATGTTTTTTATTAGCCACAGGGGCATAAAAGAAGGGGACAAATACAAAGGGGGAAGTTTACATACAATAAAAACGTGTAAAATGTTATCACAAATGGAACTTAAAAAGTTAGTCGATTTTGCCCAATAGAGGGAGACAGTTTATATGGGTAACACATACCCCCGAAAAAATGTGCAACCCTCATCTCCAGGAGTACGAAGAGTTTGTACTCCTTTCCTCTCCTCCTCCTTTTCCTCAACCTACAGGCTGATATAGAGAGAAAGCCCATTCAGTCGGGCCATTCTCGCCACTTTCACCCACCTTTCATAAAACTTGCTGGGGTACAGCACCTCTCTCTCCATCCTGATTCTTCTTCCAAAGTGGTATTTGAAAAAAAAGAATCAGTTGTTGGCCGGAGAGGTGTCTGACCTCAGCCCTTTTAACCTCGTCCACCATACAACCTCTTTCGCCATAGCTATCACACAAAGCAAAACCGCCTCTCCTTCGTTTTTGAAGGAGGGTGGCGGTTTGATCATGACAATGGACTCGGTGGTCAACCGGATTGGTCCCACTCGCGACAATAGTCGTTCTACATAGCCCCACAGGTCAGTGACGCCCGGGCAGTGTATGAATGCGTGCGCGACGGTTTCTTCGTCTCGTACGCACCTCGGACAGATCTTTTTTGCAGGGTCCCTGCCCGGGCGCCCATGTCTGTAGAGCTTGTCTCGAACTGGTAGAGCTCCTCGGTAGCACTGCCAGGCCAGGGACTTTTGGAAGTTGTCCATCGGTCCCAGGCGGAAGGTCCTACCGAACAGACTGGCCAGTTCATCTTCCTCTACGCCTAGAGTTTCACCGAGCGCGTCGTCGCACTTGCTGCGGATCAACCCTCTATAGAATGACGAAGTGGAGTCTCCACTGATCGCCGGGTCCGCCTGCCAGAGGGCTGTGAGCGCCTGAGCACATTCGATGTGCCAGTCTCCCATTTTCCTCGGTCAGCGAGACGAGTGGTGGGAAGGCTCGCCTCACGAACGGGGCCCACACCGGTTGTCCGGTGAGGAATACGTAGAGATGCCGCAGCCTGAGCACGTGTTTGCGCATCGTCAACCACGGTATCCCCAGCCCTCCGTTAGAAGGGTGTTGGCAGCAGATGGATCTTCCCACCAAAGGAGCCCGCCTCTTCCAAAGGAATTGGAAGAGAGCGCGCTCCTTTTTGGCGAGCGTTTTGGCTGGACAAGGCACGACGGTCAAGCTGTAGTAGATGACGGACGCTATAAAAGTGTTCACCACTTCCGCTCGACATTTCAAGGATAGTTTGCACTTGGCCCACTTCTGGGTGAGTGCAAATACCTTGGGCGTCACCTCATTCCAGTTTTTCTCCACCTGGAGGTCCGGACCAAACCAGACCCCGAGCAGCTTTACCGGTCCTTCTGTCCAGCGTCCGACGACGCCATCGGAAGGCATCGGTTTGCCTCTCCACGATCCGAGTTGCAAACCGATGGACTTGTCCCGGTTCAGCTTCGCTCCTGTGAAACTTTCGTATTCCTTCAGTAAGGTGCCGACTTCCTCGATTTGCGAGGCGCTCGACACCATTACTGTCACGTCGTCGGCGTAGGCTGTCGCCGCTTTCCGCAGTCCCGGTTCCAGAGGGATGCCCTGCAATAGCTCCAACTTCTGCAGTAGTGGCTCGAGAGTCAGTACGTACAGAAGGGAGGAGAGAGGGCATCCCTGTCGAATGGATCGCGTAATATGGAACGGCTCCGAGAGGTAGCCGTTCACCTTGACCCTTGAGCAGATGTTGCTGTTGTGCATTGCAGCAATCCAGCCCCTGAACACGGTCCGAAGCCTGCCGCCTCGAGCACCGCATCCAGGTAACGATGGTCAACCCTATCGAAAGCCTTAGACTGATCCAAGTTGATCAGGGCCCCACCGAAGCCGGGTTTACATCCTACTCTCTCTATGATGTATCGCATGAGGTGGAGGTTGTCGTGTATGGACCTGGTCGGGATTGCGCATGTCTGCGCTTCTCCCACCAGGTTTTCGACGACAAGCTCCAGCCTCTTTGCCAACACCTTGGCCAAAATCTGTAACTCTGTGTTTAGCAGAGTTATTGGCCGGAAGTTGCTTATGTCATCCCCCTTATTCTCGTCCTTCATGACTAGTGTGACTACGCCCCTGGTTACAGAACTGGGAATTCTCCAGCTCTGCTGCCAGTTGCAGTAGACCGCTTCCAGGAGACCAGAGAACAAGTCCAGCATTACTACGTAAAATTCGTAGGGTAGACCGTCGACACCTGGAGATTTGCGTTTGCCGCATTGGCTCAGCGCGTCCGCTATCTCAGCTGCTGAAATCGGCTTTTCGCAGAACTTCGCTTCGCTGTCCGAGAGTCGCGGTAGGCCGTCGAGGTATGGACCGAAATCCATAGAACCCTCCCGGCTCGCCACCATGCCCGAACAGCTGAGCAAATTGCTGCTGAAAGGCCACGCACATCTGCTTCGGCTCACGTATCACGCGTCCGTCTTGGTGCTTCAAAGACCGAAACGTGGACTTGTTGCCACTTTTTGCCTCTGTCACCCATGCCCAGGTAACAGCTTTGGTTCCTTCTTTACCTAGAGCACGTATTTTGCTTTTGACAATGCAGCCCTCGTGCTTTGCGTCGAAGTACTGGTCCAAGGCCGTTCTCGTTGCTAGCATGCTGGCTACGTTGCCACTTCTAATTGCCTCTTCTACTTTATCTATCAGTTCCTTCTCGGTCCTATTTCTATTTAACGCTAATTCTTTATTAAAAACTAACGAGTCTAATCTAACTGCCCTCTTGAGAGAGTACCACCATCTATTGTTGACAATGGCCCCTGTCAAGTGCTGTTTAACTAAAGTGCTAATCCGTCTACTGTAGGCTTTGCATGTCGGTAACGATAAGTTCAGCTTCCAGTAGCCGGGTCCATGTCTATGGGTTCTATCAAGGTTGACCATGCAGGACACTAGTTTGTGATCCGAATAGGCAACCATGAACATTTGTGGACAGCTTAACATGTCCCTATCTTTATTTCTAATTAGAACCCTATCTAGGTACGATCTAGATGTTCCGCTGCGATTAGTCCACGTCCACAGTGGCACAGTCGGAAAATCTAGTCGATATCTATTGGCCAGGTCAAATCGGCCGATTAACTGTTTGAGGCTGCTACACTCCCCTTTATCAGGAAATGCTCCCACATAGTCCCAACGTGCATCTAGGATTCCATTCCAGTCCCCCACTAAAAGCAAGGAGCGGGACGTTCCCAGAAAAGTCCCTACACATTTGAAGAAGTCTGGCCGCCGGTGTCCCAGATGGGGCATATGCGCCCACCAGCCTGAAGGCTCCACCTTCACTACCGTCAACGTCTAGGATCACCAGTTGACCCCCGGGTCCAGATGTATCGTCTGTGTTACGAGGTCCAGGTGTTTCCGTAGCAAAACGGCAATCCCGCCCCCACCTCCCGGCTGGCAGAGAGATGCGTAGATCTCAAAGTCGTCAAAGATGGAGGCTAGCTGTCGCTCGCTGTGGATCCTGGACTCGCAAATGGCTACTACATCCATACTGTGCGACCTGAGGTTGTTTAAGAGTTTGTCCTGTTTCCAGGGCAACCCCAGGCAGCGTACATTCACACATCCAACTCTTATATTGGCCATGTTGGTGCTGAAAAGTTAAAAGAAGAGGAAAAGAAATCACTCACCTCTTCATCTCCTGGGGACCAGGCTGCACGTTTTCCATGGGGGTGTTGGAGGGGTTGTCTGGGTAGGTGGTGGTTTCCGGCGGGCTGGGGACGGAGATGTTTGGTGGTGTGGGGGTGTCTGGGGTGAGGGTGGAGAGACATTTTAAAAGGACGTGTTTAATGGGTTTAACACAAGGATTACCCACGTCTTTAGGAAAGTTTTCCTTTAAAGACTTATAGGTGTCCGTAGGGACCCTAATCATCTTTAAATTAGGTCTGTCTGCACAGTTCGAAAAAGTTTTCCCTTCGGCGAAAACCGAAGGGTCGTGGGAGATGACCTCCATTAGAGTTTTGTTTTTACTGTTTATGTATGTGTAATGTTCTTGCTGTGTTGTGTTGGTTTTTGTCTGTTGTTCTTGTGGGAGCTTTCGTTTTGTTGTAGGTGTTTGTGTTTGGAGTAATGTCGTGGTTTTGTTTTCGGGACGGCGGGTTTTTGTTTGTAATGTTTGTGTTGGTAGTTGTATGTTTGTAGTGATGTTTGTTGCTTTTTTGTTCTTGTGGTATCTTTTCTTCTTTCTTTTCGATCGGAGAGGCCCTCCCCCCTCTTTACTTGGTGATGATGAGGAGGCCTCGTCCGTTGTGGTGTCTGTGTTATTTGGAAGGAGTATGTTTTGGGGAGCTGTTTTGTTTGTGGGTGTTTTTGCAGCTGTTTTAGGTGGAGTGGGGTTGGGTGGGACTGTGCTTGCAGATTGGTTTGTTGTTCTTGTTTTGGTTATGTTTGCGTGTTGTTGTTGTTGTTGCTGCTGCTGCTGCTGCTGTTGTTGTTGTTGTTGTTTTTGTTGTTGTTGTTGTTGTTGTTGTTGTTGTTGTTGTTGTTGTTGTTGTTGTTGTTGTTGTTTTGGGTGTTGGCAGTAGTGCCTCTTTTATTTGCAGCTAGTTGACCTTCAGGTCAACTAGCTGCATAAACTAGCCTTCAGGTGACCACTATTAAACAGTGGTAACATGAAGGCCGCCTACCCTCAACAGAAATGTTTATGTATGAAATTCCATCCAGAGGCACACGGGGTATTTTAGCTATCCGTTCTGGCCTCATTTGGACCAGAACTTCCAGGCTTGTACCATTGAATGTGCCTCTGGAGGACTTTCCCAATGAAATAATTGTGTCTTCATCGAAATCGATGAAGTCAGTCACAATCCACGTAAATGTTTGGTGTAATATTTGCAATTTTAATTTTTTGGGTTCTTTTTCCCATATAATTTTTTGGGTTCTTTTTCCCATATATGCGGGGAAAAAGGTGTAAAGGGGGAACACAATTGGCGACACAGAATATTTTTGTGCCGTCAATTGGTCTTTTATCAGCACCGAAATGCTTCCAAAAAGTTTACATTTTTGGATGAAGGCAATATCCTTCATTGAATGTTTCAGAACCAACTCAATGTCGTTCTGGGATAATTGGACTGGTTTTTTCGACACATTCGAAACTGTCCTAAAAATTACTGTTTTTAAGATAGTTTCTCTACATAACTGTTGAGGAGAAGTGATGCTGAAAGCACCACTCTCACCAAAAGTTACATACTGTTTTGCATCACTTAACAGCTCCCTAACATTGGAAATGTCAAGGTATGTAAACAGTTCCGTCTTTTGGACGGTTTGAGCAAAGGAAATCTTTTCCTTGTCTGTGGAGTTGTTTGTGTTGCTGTTGTTGTTGTTGTTCATGTTGTAATTATTGTTGTTGTTGTTGTTGTTCTGGTTGGTGTTGTTCAAATTTTTCATCTTATCGGTGTTGTTGTTGGTTTTTCCGTGTGTAGTTGTATCAATTGTTTCAATTTCATCATTTTCTGTGTTTTTTGGTGTCTGTTGTGGGCTGTTATTTTCATCTTTTGTTGTGTGAATATTCATTTCTTTACGAAACGAAGTTTTGTTGTTGTTCGTCTCCACAGATACTTCTATGGAAATAGAGGGAGATATAACGTTTATATCTGTCTCTTTCCTTCTCTTCTCACAGTCTAGCGTTCGTTGTACGTCACACATTGTTAAAGTTAGGAACATTTTTAAAACTTGTCAACTTTTTAAAATTAAATTTCCGCCCCTGTGGGGCGAAAACTGATATTACCACCCAGCTGACAATTCAGCCTGGGTGTTGATCTATCAAACAATATAAAATTCTACACAATGAATACTGTTTTTGTATGGAAAATTTTACAAAAACTTTCCAGCGATCTACCGCACGTCCGATAGATATATATATATACATATATATCAATCATAGATAGATAGATAGATAGATAGATAGATAGATAGATAGATAGATAGATAGATAGATAGATATGTTATATACATATATATATTATGTGTATTATATATAAATATATCACCTTTGTTATCCCTGTCAACCTAGAGATGTCATCATAAGGTGACCTATATAAAATAACTAAACTTGACCTAAAATACACACAACCCATCTCACTAAATAACTACAAGTAGGTTGTGGTATGCAGGACCTTTCATCACCTTTCCATAAGAATAAAGGATTTGTCTTCTCTCATAACTTTCTCTCATTTATTTACTTTTCACCTTCTTTTCAGGGAGTCTTTTTTTAATTTTTTCTAAAGATAAATATATTTTTCTTTGCTTTAATCACCAGGGAACAAAACCTCACTTTATTATTTCTTCTTTGCTGATGGATTTGAAGTATCGGTAGAGCGTTGGACACCATGCTTCGCGGCATAGAGTTACGAGCCTTTACGTTCTGAGTTCAAAACCTGTCTAGGTTAACTTTGCCTTTCATCCTTACAGGAGTCGATAAAATAAAGTACTAATAATGCATTGGGGTCGATTTAATCGACTTTCCTTTCCCTTAAATTGCTGGCCTTGTGCCTATATAAGAAACTATTTGGCAGTATCGCTAGAGGGTCGGACACAATGCTTTCCAGCATAGAGTTACAGCCCTTGCCATTCTGAGTTCAAATCCCGCCGAGGTTAACTTTGCCTTTCATCCTTATGGGGTTGATAAAATAAAGTACCAGTAATGCACTAGGATAATTGTTGGCCTTGTGCCATAAGTGGAAACATTGGTAGAGTGCCGGACACCACGCTTTGAAACATAGAGTTACGGCCATTTACGTCTTGATTTCAAATCCCGCTGAGGTTAGCTTTGCCTTTCGTCCTTACAGGGTCGATGAAATAAAGTACCAGTAATGCAGTGGGTTGATTAAATCGACTTACCCCCTCCCCTTTAAATTGTGCCTCAAGTAGAAACATTTATTTCTTCTTCTTTGCCCAATTATTCGTGAGGGTGCCGTGGAGGCAGAGTCCTCAAACACTCCTTCCAGCAGGTCCCATCAGACTGATCCAGGTACATTTTGTTATTTGTTTTATTTATTTGGATTCAATCTGTGGCTCTTTTTGCATTTATTTATTTTCACCAGTGAAGGAAGTGTTTTTTGTGTGTTGTAACATACTATTTAATTATCTGTTCTAAGCTGAAGAAGGCTCATCAGGCCAGTGTTTATCCCCCACCCTGGGGTTTTCTTGGGCGTTAAGCAAGTGAAAGTACCAGACTCCCCCTGGATAGGATGCCAGACTATCGCAGGATTAACTCCCCAGCTACCTACTAATGGTACCTACTCTCTGCTGAATGTACTGGAGCAACATGAAATCGAGTGTTTTGTACAGGAATTGATCCATTGACATTAAAATCCTACGTCAACCATCCTAACCATTCGACCATGTGCTTTAACTATCCCCATCATTTCACTCCAGCTCTCTTCCATAGAACGAAAAATTGCTTGATATATATTTTTATAAAATGTTTATTTCTTGACTAGACAGTCATTGATTGACATTTGGAACCAACAGTCTGTCTGTCTGTCGCGGAGGTAGCCGCGTATTAACGAGCTCTGTGTTTTACATTGGTTTTACCTTGTAAAGAGTGAGTTTTGGGATTTATTTTTCTATTGTGATATACTTTAACCCCTCGTTTGGGCCTGCAGATGTTGGGGTTATTATTATTTTCGCCCCTTTTTGGGGTGAAAGTTTTCTTCTTACAATTTTGTGAACTCAGCTTGTAGTAATGGACGGCATTAATACAAGTCATGGTGCCACGCTCCCCAAAGAAAAAAAATCTTCGAGGAAAATTGAAAGCACAAAGTGCCCCCCCCCCCCCGTTCCTTTAACGAAAAATGTTAATAAGGAACAAAAGACAACAACCGAAAAGACAAAACTTGGAAATAATACCAGCAACGGAAAAATTATCGATACCAATACGAACACCAAAGTGAACAGCGACAACAACAACAATAACAAGAAAGACAACAACAACAAAATTTCCTTTGCGGAAACTGTAAAAAAAACACAAGTGTTCCTACCTTTGGATTTAACCAACACAAAGCAAAAGTTGGAAGAAGCAAAAAGGTATGTGACTTTCGAACCCGATTGTTCATTCAGCATTAATTCCCCAGAAGAAATAAAAAGAGAAATTGCCACGAGCACGGTGGTGTTCAGGACAATTTCGAATGCCACAAAAAAACCAGTACAACCGTCTCAGAGTGAGATAGAGCTGGTTTTAAGAAACCAAATGGAAAACATTTTGTTTATTCAAAAAGGCAAACTCTTTGGTAGCATCTCGGTGCTTATGAAGGACCAAGAAACGGCGCAAAAACATTCCATTGCATCCATTGTATCCACCCACTTCACCTTTTTCCCGTCTTACATGGGAAGAAGGTCTCAAAAAATAAAATTCAATTGCATAAGACCCAAAGTAGACACTTGGTGGCTACTTTGTGGCGTTTTAGACCTTGACCAAGACATTGTAATCTCGGTTGGAAAGTCCCACAGAGATGTCTTTAGTGGGACCAGCGTAGAACTTCTGGTGCAGATGAGCCCAGAAAGGATAGCGAAGATCCCACAGAGAATTCATTTAGATGGAGAGACCTACATAAATATTTCAGTTGAGGGTAGGCGACCTGCGTGTTACCACTGCGCAAGCAGAGGTCACCTGAGGGTTGCATGCCCTCAACTGATAAAAAAGAAACCATTATTACAAACACCACCAACACAACCACAACCACCACAACAACAACATCAACAACAACAGCTCAAGAAAACAACCAAAACACGGTCCCACCCAGCCCCTCCCCAAAGAACAGAAATATAAAAACACACGTAGTGCAAACACAACCTGGTAATATACCCCTCCCCTCCAATACGGAAGAGGAGCTCATATCCTCGGAAGACGAGGGGGCTCCCTTCCAAAAAAGTCAAAAGAAAAAACGTACACACACCATTTACGCCCCTTTTGGGGCAATGCGGTCGGACTTCTTCCATCGTCTGGAGACTTTTCAAGGGACGCCCCGCTCCTTGCTTTTAGTGGGGGACTGGAATGGTATCTTAGATGCACGTTGGGACTATGTAGGGCATGTCCCGATAGAGGGGGGTGTAACAACCTCAAGGGCTTAATCGGACGATTTGACCTGGCCGATAGATATCGACTAGATTTTCCGACTGTGCCAACCTGGACACGGACAAACCACAGCGGTCAATCTAGTCGTACCTAGATAGGTTCTTAGTTAGAATTAAGGATAGGGACGTTTTAAGTTGTCCAGAAATGCTCATGGTGGGCTATTCAGACCACAAGTTAGTGACCTGCGTAGTCCACCTTGATAGAACGCATAGGCAGGGACCCGGTTACTGGAAGCTCAACTTGTCCTTACCGGCAAGTAGAGCTTACAGGGACCGGATTAGAACCTTAGTTAAGGAGCGGTTGACGGGCACCATCATCAACAGCAGGTGGTGGGGCTCTCTGAAAAGAGAGATTAGAGTAGTTTCAATAGGAGTTAGTAAGGAGTTAGCCTCAGATAGAAATAGGAAGGAAAGGGAGTTGGTAGTTAATGTTGTAGAGGCAATTAGAAGCGACAACGTGGCCAGAGTGCAAACGTCGAGAACGGCCTTGGGCCAGTTCTTTGACGCGAAACACGAAGGCTGCGTTGTCCGAAGCAAAATACGTGCTCTGGGAAACGAGGGGACCAAAGCTGTTAGCTGGGCCCGCGTGACAGAAGCGAAAAGTGGGATTAAATCCACTATCCGGTCTTTGCGAGACCAGGATGGACGGTTGATCCTTGAACCTAAGCAAATGTGCGAGGCCTTTCAAAGGCACTTTGCCCGATTGTTCGAGAGGGGCGGGGGGCCGGTTGGGGATGTGGATTTCGGTCCATACCTCGACGGCCTGCCGCGTCTTTCGGACAAGGAGGCGAGGTCTTGCGACGGGCCGATCTCAGCTGCTGAAATAAGGGACGTGCTGAGTCTATGCGGCAAACACAAATCTCCAGGGCTCGATGGTCTGCCCTACGAACTATATATTAATATGCCGGACTTGTTCCCCGATCTCCTCGAGGCGGTCTACTGCAACTGACAACAGAACGGGAGAATTCCCTGTTCTGTGACCAAAGCCGTAGTCTCGCTAGTGAGGAAGGACGAGAACAAGGGGGATGACATTAGTAATTTTAGGCCCATAACTCTGCTAAATGCAGAGTTAAAGATTTTGGCCAAGGTGTTAGCGAAAAGGTTGGCGCTTGTCGTGGGGGGCCTGGTGGGAGATGCGCAGACATGCGCTATCCCGTCCAGGTCCATCCGCGACAACCTCCATCTCATGCGATACATCATAGAGAGGGTTGGGAACGAACCCGGCTTTGGTGGTGCTCTGATAAATTTAGATCAGTCTAAAGCGTTCGATAGGGTGGACCATGGTTACCTGGATGCGGTGCTAGCGGGGGCTGGGTTCGGACCCGTTTTCAGGGGCTGGATCACTGCCATGCACAGCAGCCGCATCTGCTCTAGAGTCATGGTGAACGGCTACCTCTCGGAGCCGTTCTAAATCACCCGCTCCATCTGACAGGGATGCCCTCTCTCCTCCCTTCTGTATGTATTGGCTCTCGAGCCACTACTGCGGAAGTTGGAGTTGTTGCAGGGCATCCCTTTGGAACCGGGATTGCGCAAAGAGGTGTCGGACTACGCCGATGACGTAACAGTAATGGTGTCGACCACCGCGGAAATCGAGGCAATCGGCACCTTACTGGAGGAGTACGAAAGGTTGACAGGGGCTAAGCTGAACCGGGACAAGTCAGTCGCTTTGCAAGTCGGCGAGTGGAGGGGCAAAGCGATGTCGTCCGACGGTATCGTCGGACGGTGGACGGAGGGCCTGGTGAAGTTGCTTGGGGTCTGGTTCGGACCGGACCTCCAGGTGGAGAAAAACTGGGGTGAGGTGACGAATAGGCTGTTTGCAGTGACCCAGAAGTGGGCCGAGTGCAAACTATCCCTGAAAGGTCGGGCGGAGGTGGCGAACGCTTACATAGCGCCCGTCATCTATTACCGCTTGACTGTCGTGCTTTGCCCGTGTGAGATCCTCGCCAAAATGGAGCGCGCTCTCTTTCACTTCCTTTGGAAGAATGGGTCTCACCTGGTGAGGAGATCCATCTGCTGTCAACACCCTTTGAAAGGAGGCCTGGGGATGCCGTGGCTAAAAATGCGTAAACACGCATTGAGGCTTTGGCACCTCCAGGTATTCCTCACCCGTCAACCGGTGTGGGCCCCGTTTGTGAGGCGAGCCTTCCCGAGGCTCGTCTCGCTCACCGAGCTGCAGTCCTGGGTGAAGCAAAGACCGAGAAAACTGGGCGACTGGCACACCGAGTGTGCCCAGGCGCTCACGGCTCTCTGGCAGGCGGACCCGGCTATCGGTGGAGACTCCACCTCGTCATTCTATAGAGGGCTGGTGGTTAGCCTGGTGCGACGACGCCATCGGAGAAACCCTAGGCATGGAGGAGGACGAACTGGCCAGCCTATTCGGTAGGACTTTCGGCCCGGGATCTATGGACAACTTCCAGAAGTCCTTGGCCTGGCAGTGCTACCGAGTGGCTCTGCCCGTTCAGGATAAGCTCTACAGACACGGGCGCCCGGGTATGGACCCCTCGAAAAAGATCTGTCCCAGATGCGTGCGCGACGAGGAAACCGTCGCGCACGCATTGGTGCACTGCCCGGGCGTTGCCGATCTGTGGCGCTATGTCGAACAATTGTTGTCACGAGTGGGACCAATCAGGTTGACCACCGAGTCCATTGTAACGATCAAGCCACCTCCCCCCTTCAAAAATGAACGAGAGGCGGTCTTCCTCTGTGTAATAGCCATGGTAAAAGAGGTTGTATGGTGGACGCATCTAAAAGGGCTGAGGTCGGACATCTTTCTTTCCGGCCAACAATTGGTCCTTTTCTTCCGATACCGTTTCGGAAGAAGGATCAGGATGGAGAGAGAGGTGCTCCACTCCAGCCAGTTTTATGAAAGGTGGGTGAAAGTTGCGAGAATAGCCCGTGTGAATGGGCCTTCTCTCTACCTCAGCCTGTAGGTGGAAAAGGATGAAGGAAGAAGGGGGCACCCTCTCTTTGTGCTCCCGTGGAGAAGGGTCGCACATTTTTTTTCGGGGGTGTGTGTGACCCCAAAACGATCCCTCCCTATTGAGGACCTTTTTGTTACAATTTTATTTATTACATTTTTCTTACTCGATTTATATGTAATCTCCCTCCCCCATGTACATGTCCCTTTCTTTTGTGCCCTCGTGACAAATAAACAGAAATTTGTCTGTCTGTCTGCCTGACTGTCGGCCTGCCTGTCTGTCTGCCTGTCTGTCTGCCTGTCTGTCTGCCTGTCTGTCTGCCTGTCTGTCTGTATGTCTGTCTGTCTTTGATAGTAGACGTCTTTCATTTCGGCTCTTCGATTTGGAATTTTGACCTGGAATATTTGTGAGTGCATTATTTAAATTGTTTTTTTATTATTGACTCTAACCCCTAGTCTGGGACTGTAGACGTAGGGTAAATATATTTTCACCCCTTTTGGGGTGAAAAATATTTAATTTATCGATATCGTTGAAAACGATATCGCCATATTGGAAGCTAACGCCACGCCTACCAAAAAAATAAGCGAGAAAGAGGGAACAACAGTTCAAACTGTTGAACAGCTCCTCCTCTCCAATGAAAAAAAAAAGAATATTAATTCGAATGAAAACCTAAATTTTGAAGAAAAAAATAACACCACAAAAAATGAAACCAACAACATTACAACAACAAGCAACAAAGACAACAAAATTTATTTTGCCCAAACGGTCAGGAAAGCTATCGAATACAAGCCCATAGATATTACTAACGCTAAGCAAAACTTGCTAGATGCCAGAAAATACGTATCTTTTGGGGAGGATGGTTCTTTTCCGATCAACTCTCCAGAAGAAGTTCGCCAACAGGTATATAGGAATACCATAATCTTCAGAACGATATCCAACACAACTAGAAAGCCAGCTCAATTGACAGAAAGTCAAATTGAGCTGGTATTGAAAGACATTAAAGAAAACATACTTTTTATTGAAAGAGGAAAGCTGTATGCCAGCATTATGGTCCGAATGAAGGACGAAATGCTGGCGCAAAAATGCTCGGTGGCACCTATAGTGTCACCACAATACACCTTCTTCCCCACGTATAAAGGGAGAAGAACTCAGAGACTAAGAATGTGGAGCCCAACGCCAGAAGTTAACATCTGGTCCGTCCTGACAGGATTTACGGACCTAGAAAAGGACATCCTTATTTCAGCAGGGGAGTCCACCAGTGGACTGTTCGGGGGGAAAAGTCTGGAGGTTCTCTTACAGATGACACCTGAGAGAATCGCCGGAATACCCGACCGAGTCCTACTGGATGGGCGAACCTTCATAAATATTACGGTGGAAGGCAGGAGACCCTCATGTTACCACTGCGCTGGCAGAGGTCACCTGAGGACGGCCTGCCCTCTACTAACAACAAAAAAACCACTGCTACAAACACCACAACAACAACAAAAACAACCAGCAGCACCACCACAAAAACAACAAAATACACTACCATCAACGGCAACAAAAACCAACAACACCTCCACCACCACCACCACCACAACAACAACATCAACAACAGCTCAAGAAAACAACCCAAAACACGGTCCCACCCAGCCCCTCCCCACAGAACACAAATACAAAAACACACGCAGTTCATACACAACCCGGAGATATACCCCTCCCCTCCAATACGGAAGAGAAGCTCATATCATCGGAAGACGAGGGGGCTCCCTTCCAAAAAGTGAAAAGAAAAAAACGTACACACACCACACAAACAAAAATTACCCCACCTGACAACACAACACAGACAACAAAACGCAAACTCACTCAAGAACAACAAGCAAAAACAAACACAACACAAAAACTCTACACATACATAAACAAAAACAATAAAAACCTAACAGAAAAAATAGAAAACAACCCTTCGGTACAAACCGAAGGGCCGAATTTTGTAACGGCAATGGGACTCCCTAACCTGAAAATGGTGAAAGTCCCACTTGACATTTTTAAAACTTTGAAAAACATTTACCCTGAAGACGATGGGACACCCTGCACCAGGCCACTCAACCGCGTCCTCCTGAAAGGTTTTCCCCTCCCCTCCTCAAACATCCACACAACTCCAAACACCCCAACCCCTCCACACACTAATACCCCCACCCCACCACAAACCACCACCCCACCCAACAACCCCTCCACCAGCCCCATGGAAACTGAGCGGCCCGAACCCCGGGACGCAGAGAGTTAAGTGCCTCTTTCTTTGCCACCAACATGGCTGTGTTAAGAGTGGGTTGTCTAAATGCGCGTGGCCTGGGCTCACCTTGGAAGCAAGCTAAACTTCTAAATGACCTCAGGTCACAATGTATAAATGTGATGGTTATTTGCGAGGCCCGGATCAGCAGCGTGCGACAGCTAGCCCCCACCTTTGATGACTTTGAGATGCACGCATATCTCTGTCAGCCCGGTGGTGGGGGTGGGGTTGTCGTTCTGCTGCAAAAACATCTGGGTCTCGCTACACAGACGGTACGCTTGGAACCGGAGGGTCGACTCATAGTTCTGGACCTTGGCAATGGTGAAGGCGAAGCTTTTAGGCTTGTCGCCGTATACGCCCCTTTTGGGGCAATGCGGTCGGACTTCTTCCATCGTCTGGAGACTTTTCTAGGGACGTCCCGCTCCTTGCTTTTAGTGGGGGACTGGAATGGTATCCTAGATGCACGTTGGGACTATGTAGGGGCATGTCCCGATAGAGGGGGGTGTAACAGCCTTAAGGGGTTAATCGGCCGATTTGACCTGGCCGATAGATACCGGCTAGATTTTCCGACTGTGCCAACCTGGACTTGGTCAAATAACAGTGGTCAATCTAGATCGTACCTAGATAGGTTCTTAGTTAGAATTAAGGATAGGGACTTTTTAAGTTGTCCAGAAATGCTCATGGTGGGCTATTCAGACCACAAGTAAGTGACCTGCGTAGTCCACCTTGATAGAACGCATAGGCAGGGACCCGGTTACTGGAAGCTCAACTTGTCCTTACCGGCAAGTAGAGCTTACAGGGACCGGATTAGAACCTTAGTTAAGGAGCGGTTGACGGGCGCCATCGTCAACAGCAGGTGGTGGGGCTCTCTAAAAAGAGAGATTAGAGTAGTTTCAATAGGAGTTAGTAAGGAGTTAGCCTCAGATAGAAATAGGAAGGAAAGGGAGTTGGTAGTTAATGTTGAAGAGGCAATGAGAAGCGGCAACGTGGCCAGAGTGCAAGCTTCGAGAACGCTCTTGAACCAGTTCTTCGACGCGAAACACGAAGGCTGCGTTGTCCGAAGCAAAATACGTGCTCTGGGAAACGAGGGGACCAAAGCTGTTAGCTGGGCCCGCGTGACAGAAGCGAAAAGTGGGATTAAATCCACTATCCGGTCTTTGCGAGACCAGGATGGACGGTTGATCCTTGAACCTAAGCAAATGTGCGAGGCCTTTCAAAGGCACTTTGCCCGATTGTTCGAGAGGGGCGGGGGGCCGGTTGGGGATGTGGATTTCGGTCCATACCTCGACGGCCTGCCGCGTCTTTCGGACAAGGAGGCGAGGTCTTGCGACGGGCCGATCTCAGCTGCTGAAATAAGGGACGTGCTGAGTCTATGCGGCAAACACAAATCTCCAGGGCTCGATGGTCTGCCCTACGAACTATATATTAATATGCCGGACTTGTTCCCCGATCTCCTCGAAGCGGTCTACTGCAACTGACAACAGAACGGGAGAATTCCCTGTTCTGTGACCAAAGCCGTAGTCTCGCTAGTGAGGAAGGACGAGAACAAGGGGGGTGACATTAGTAATTTTAGGCCCATAACTCTGCTAAATGCAGAGTTAAAGATTTTGGCCAAGGTGTTAGCGAAGAGGTTGGCGCTTGTCGTGGGGGGCCTGGTGGGAGATGCGCAGACATGCGCTATCCCGTCCAGGTCCATCCGCGACAACCTCCATCTCATGCGATACATCATAGAGAGGGTTGGGAACGAACCCGGCTTTGGTGAGGCCCTGATAAATTTAGATCAGTCTAAAGCGTTCGATAGGGTGGACCATGGTTACCTGGATGCGGTGCTAGCGGGGGCTGGGTTCGGACCCGTTTTCAGGGGCTGGATCACTGCCATGCACAGCAGCCGCATCTGCTCTAGAGTCATGGTGAACGGCTACCTCTCGGAGCCGTTCGAAATCACCTGCTCCATCTGACAGGGATGCCCTCTCTCCTCCCTTCTGTATGTATTGGCTCTCGAGCCACTACTGCGGAAGTTGGAGTTGTTGCAGGGCATCCCTTTGGAACCGGGATTGCGCAAAGCGGTGTCGGCCTATGCCGATGACATAACAGTAATGGTGTCGACCACCTCGGAAATCGAGGCAATCGGCACCTTACTGGAGGAGTACGAAAGGTTGACAGGGGCTAAGCTGAACCGGGACAAGTCAGTCGCTTTGCAAGTCGGCGAGTGGAGGGGCAAAGCGATGTCGTCCGACGGTATCGTCGGACGGTGGACGGAGGGCCCGGTGAAGTTGCTTGGGGTCTGGTTCGGACCGGACCTCCAGGTGGAGAAAAACTGGGGTGAGGTGACGAATAGGCTGTTTGCACTGACCCAGAAGTGGGCCGAGTGCAAACTATCCCTGAAAGGTCGGGCGGAGGTGGCGAACGCTTACATAGCGTCCGTCATCTATTACCGCTTGACTGTCGTGCCTTGCCCGGGTGAGATCCTCGCCAAAATGGAGCGCGCCCTCTTTTATTTCCTTTGGAAGAAGAGGTTTCCTCTGGTGAGGAGATCCATCTGCTGTCAACACCCTTTGAAAGGAGGCCTGGGGATGCCGTGGCTAAAAATGCGTAAACACGCATTGAGGCTTTGGCACCTCCAGGTATTCCTCACCCGTCAACCGGTGTGGGCCCCGTTTGTGAGGCGAGCCTTCCCGAGGCTCGTCTCGCTCACCGAGCTGCAGTCCTGGGTGAAGCAAAGACCGAGAAAACTGGGCGACTGGCACACCGAGTGTGCCCAGGCGCTCACAGCTCTCTGGCAGGCGGACCCGGCTATCGACGGAGACTCCACCTCGTCATTCTATAGAGGGCTGGTGGTTAGCGGGTGCGACGACGAAGAAACGGAGAAACGCTAGGCATGGAGGAGGACGAACTGGCCAGTCTATTCGGTAGGACTTTCGGCCCGGGACCTATGGACAACTTCCAGAAGTCCTTGGCCTGGCAGTGCTACCGAGGGGCTCTGCCCATTCGGGATAAGCTCTTCAGACACGGGCGCCCGGGTAGGGACCCCTCGAAAAAGATCTGTCCCAGATGCGTGCGCGACGAGGAAACCGTCGCGCACGCATTGGTGCACTGCCCGGGCGTTGCCGATCTGTGGGGCTATGTCGAACAACTGCTGTCACGGGTGGGACCAATTAGGTTGACCACCGAGTCCATTGTAACGATCAAGCCGCCTCCCACCTTCAAAAATGAAGGAGTGGCGGTCTTCCTCTGTGTAATAGCCATGGTAAAAGAGGTTATATGGTAGACGCATCTAAAAGGGCTGAGGTCGGACACCTTTCTCTCCGGCCAACAACTGGTCCTTTTCTTCCGATACCATTTCGGAAGAAGGATCAGGATGGAGAGAGACGTGCTCCACTCCAGCCAGTTTTATGAAAGGTGGGTGAAAGTTGCGAGAATGGCCCGTGTGAATGGGCCTTCTCTCTACCTCAGCCTGTAGGTGGAACAGGAAGAAGGGAGCACCCTCTCTTTGTGCTCCCGTGGAGAAGGGTCGCACACTTTTTTTCGGGGGTGTGTGTGACCCCAAGACGATCCCTCCCTATTGAGGACCTTCTTGTTACTATTTTGTTTGTTATATTTTTCTTACTCGATTTTTATGTAAACTCCCCCCACCCATGTACATGTCCCTTTCTTTTGTGCCCTCGTGACAAATAAACAGAAATTTATCTGTATGTCTGTCTGCTTGTATGTCGGTCTGCTTGACTGTCGGTCTGTATGTCTGCCTGTCTGCCTGCATGCATGTCTGCCTGTCTATCTGCCTGCATGTCTGTCTGTCTATCTGCCAAACATGTGGACTGCATGATCATAATCTCATACTTTCTTATTTATGGCATTCATTCTCTCTCCCTTTCTCCCTCTCATTCTCTCTCTCTCACCATCTCATTCTCTCTCTCACCCTCTCATTCTCTTACTCCCTCTCTCTCACCCTCTCATTCTCTCTCTCCCTCTCTGCTTCTCCTCCATCCCTCTTTATCTTTCTGCCTCTTCAACTCATCACCACCGTCACCATCATCACTGCCGTCACCTTCATCATCACCACCAATACCATCACCACCATCATCACCACCATCACCACCATCATCACCACCATCACCACCATCACCACCACCAATACCATCATCATCATCATCATCCTAAACCTTCTCATAATAATGAAAATAATAATAATAATAATAATAATAATAAAAGGCATGCTTGCTTGGAACAGCAAGAACCCTCCGATACGTCCTGAATATCTGAGGCTGCAGGTAGTGGCTTGATATTCAATCCAACAGACTTTCCAGTTAACCAACATCAATGACTGAGATTCAAGGAATAACAACAATAATAATAATAATAATAATAATGATTTCTTTATTAACCACAAGGGTTTAAATAAAGTAGACATTAAGGACAGTGCAGGACAATACAGTACGGTACAAATGGGCATTTCTGTGTGTAAAAACAAAAACAGAGGATGTAACAAAAAAAATAACAATGAAAAATTCCCCAATAGGGGGGAGACTTCCGAGGGACATTTGTGGAGAAAGCCCATTAAAAGACAACAGTGACCCTGACCACCAGGGCAAGTGTCCTCTCCCAGTTTTCCACCTTTAATTTACAGACACATACTCAGAGTAGGCCCATTCACTCGGGCCATTCTTGCTTCTCTCACCCATCTTTCAACAAAATGCTGGGAAGAGAGCACTTCCCCCTCTACCCTGATTTTCCTTTTCAATTGAAATTTGAAAAAGTTAATCAGGGCATCACCGAAGAGGTAAGTGCTCATCTTCTGCCCTTTCAAACATGTCCACCATACTATCTCTTTCGCCATGGCCACCAGACAGATAAAAACTGCCTGCCCTTCCCGGCTAAAGGAAGAGGGCGGGGCAATCCTCACGATGGACTCAGCTGATAGCTGGATCCGTCCTACACGTGACAGCAGGTGTTCGACATAAACCCACAAGTCAGCAATGCTCGGACACTGGACGAGTGCGTGCAGGACGGTTTCGTCGCCCTGCGCGCATCTCGGACATGCCCGGCTGACGGCACCTCCATGCCTGTAGAGTTTATCCCGAACTAGCAAAGCTCCCCGGTAGCACTGCCAGGCCAGGGATTTCTGGAAGTTGTCCATAGGCCCCGGCCCGAAAGTCCTTCCGAAGAGATTGGCTAGTTGATTTTCGTCGACGCCTAGAGTTTCTCCAAGTACGTCGTCGCTCTTCCCCTCCACTAATCCTCTATAGAACGCCAAGGTGGAGTTTCCACCGATCACATTGCCCGATTGGTCGAGGGCTGTGAGCACCTGAAGACATTCCAGTCTCCAAGCGCTCCCTCTCGGTCTTCGCTTGACCCAGGACTGCAGCTCCGTCAAGGAGACGGGCTGGGGAAAGACGTGTCTAGCAAACGGCGACCACACCTGATCACCGTCGAGGAAGAGGTGGAGATGTCGTAGCCTGAGCGCGTGTCTGCGCATCATCAGCCACGGCATGCCAAGCTTCCACGTAGCGGGTCTTGACAGCAGATAGACCGCCTGACCACCGCAGCGCGTCCCTTCCACAAAAAGCGAAAGAGCAAACGCTCCAGCGCAGTCAGGCGGGGCTTAGGACAAGGTACGACGGTCAGGCGGTAGTAGATGACGGACGCGATGTACGCGTTAGCCACCTCCCCTCGATTTTTCAGGGATAGCTTCCTCTCCGCCCATTTCTGGGTGAGAGAAGCCACCCTGCTCGTCACCTCGTCCCAGTTTTTGTCCATCTGGAGGTCCGGACCGAACCAGACACCTAGCAATTTAACCGGTCCGTCCGTCCAGTGCCCGACGATGCTGTTGGACGGCATGGACCTGCCTCTCCAGGTGCCGAGCTGCGGCCCACTGACTTTCTGGTTGATCATTGCTCCTGTCACCGCCTCGTATTCTCTTAGTGTAGTGCCGATCGCCTCCATGTGTTTGGCGTTCGACACCACTACGATGACATCGTCTGCATATGCTGACATGGATTTTCTGCATCCCAGTTCGCGTAGGACCCCCCCCCCCCACAACGTCTCCAGTTTGTGTAGTAATGGCTTGAAAGTCAATACGTACAACAGGGACGAGAGGGGACATCCTTGGCGGACCGAGTGCATGATGTTGAATGGTTTCAAAAGATGACTGTTCACTCTCACTACAGAGCAGATGTCGCTGTGCATGGCAGCAATCCAGCCTCCGAAGACGGGCCCAAAGCCAGCCGCCCTCAGGACTGCCGGCAGATAATGATGGTCGACCCTATCGAAAGCTTTCAACTGATCTAAATTGATCAAGGACCCACCCGTGCCAGGTTCCCTAACTACCCTCTCTACGATGTATCGCATGAGGTGGAGGTTGTCGTGGATGGATCCGTCTGGAATGGCGCATGTCTTCGCCTCTCCCACTAGACCACCAACGACAAGCGCCAAACTCTTTGCTAGCACCTTGGCCAAAATCTTGAACTCTGTGTTTAGCAGAGTTATGCGCCTGAAATTATCTATGTTATCCCCCTTGTACGGATCCTTTCTCAAAAGCGCCACCGCTCCTCGGCTCACAGAGCAAGGAATTCTCCCGTTCTGTTGCCAGTTGCAGTAGACGTCGGAATAATCAGTAATATAATAAAAGCTGTGTGTATTTGTCTGTCACACTCTAGAGATGACTGAGGAAGGAAGGGGTGATGACAAACTCCAGAAAACAGCATCTGTGTGTGTATATGTATAGCAAATTAGTTACACACATTGGCTGTTATGATTATGTGAGTGTTTGTGTGCGTGTATATGTATGTTTGTGTAAAATATATTTATATATGATATTTATTTGTGTGTATATGTGTGTTTGTATGAAATATATTTATATATGATATTTGTGAGAGTATATCTGTGCTTGTGTATGCTTATTTAGATAGATACATAGACAATAGAATTATAAACACATACACATCTACACATACATATACGAGGGGGGTAAAAAAGTTCGTGGAATTTTATCGTAGCAAGAAAAAAATCAGGTTAAAACAATATTAAACATGTCAGAACATTGTCACTGGGTGTTTACCTTGCTATTAGTCACTTGCAGTTATGCGCGGACTATTGCACAGTACTGACACTCTTTAAAAAACCTCTTTTTGGAACAATGGAAAATAGTTATTTTGAGATAAGATCGAATATCAAGTTTCTGGTGAAACTCAAATGGAAAGGGACACAGATTATGGAGGCTTTAGTTAAAGTTTACTGTACTACTGCTCCAAAGAAAACTGCTGTCTACAAGTGGATTCAGCGATTCAAAGAAGGGAAAGACGACCTTGAAGACGACCATCGCAGTGGAAGACTAGGAACATAAAAAAATGACCAAAACGTTGAGGCTGCTCAGACTTTAATTGAAGAAGATCGAAGAATAACAGTTAATCAGTTAACTAAGTCCCTAGACATTTCATATGGTTCGGCAAATTCAATTCTGCACGATAATTTGGGACTAAGCAAGGTTTCAGCGCGATGGGTCCCAAAAGCGTTGCGCCCTGATCAGCTGATTCTTCAAAGTGATCTGTCTTTCGCGATATTAAACAAAATTGAAGTTGATGAAGAGCATTTCCTGACCAGAATCATCACTGGAGATGAAACCTGGATCTACCAGTATGATCCTGAATCCAAACAGCAGTCAAAACAGTGGCTTTCACGTGGATCATCGGGGCCAATCAAGTTCATATCTCAAAAGTCGGATCAAAAAGTGATGGCCACCATTTTCTGGGATTCAGATGGGGTGATACTAATAGATTATCTTGAAGGTCAAAGAACTGTGACAGGAGCTTACTATGCAAATGTTTTAAGGAAGCTGAAAGAGGCATTAGTCAAGAAACGAAAAGGGAAACTTCATGGGGGGATCTTGTTTCACCATGACAATTCACCAGTGCATTCTGCGCGGATTGCAAAAGAAGTTCTTCGAGAATTTCGATGGGAAGTGCTTCCTTACCCGCCTTATAGTCCAGATTTAGCCCCATCAGACTTTTTCCTCTTTCCAAAACTCAAAGAAATGCTAAAAGGAACCCGTTTTAGTAGTGTTGAAGAAGCTAAAAACACTGCCAACACATGGCTTTGAACAAGGTCTTCAACTTTCTTTAGAGACGGCTTACGAAGCTGGAAGCATCGCCTTGTGAAGTGTATTGACCTGGATGGCAACTATGTAGAAAAATAAATTGAAGGTAAATCATATTTTTGAAAAATAGATTATTTTCTGAAAAATTCTGCGAACTTTTTGATCCCCCCTCGTATATAAACTGACACACTTGACACGCGCACGCGCGCTCTGCCGAATACCCCAGATATTCAAAACAACAAACAGCGGAGGACGCGTTTCACACCTGTCCGACAGACAACCTTTACCCCGAAAAAAACCCCAGTTGATGGATGTGAATCCGAAATATATAGGGACTATTAAATCTCTCCCAAGGTAACTCTCTCTTGTGTTGTTATTTTTTTTTATCCTTTATACTCTTCCCTTCTTTCTTCTACACATTTACACATCTTTACACACCACGCATCTCAAC
The DNA here is from genome assembly GCA_964016885.1 of Eledone cirrhosa. NCBI lineage: Eukaryota > Metazoa > Mollusca > Cephalopoda > Octopoda > Eledonidae > Eledone > Eledone cirrhosa. The sequence continues at coordinate 219,529,757 of OZ024741.1, forward strand.
GTACACCCACTTACATCTCTCTCTCCACCACCGGATCTTGTTACCCGGAGATTTACCCATTTGCATTGTCGAGGCTTCCAAACGACTTAAAAAATAATCATTACATACACACACATCTATGTGGTGAGTTAGTGTGAAGGAACCAACCAATCAACCAACCAGCATCTCTTTTTTATATTATGTATAGATATTACAATTAGCTGTCATTTTTGATGGCACGGAGCCAGCTAATAATAATAATAATAATCATCTTGCACCACCTCCCCACTATCACTACCACTGACATCATCAACATTATCATCATTATCATAATACTCCTCCTACACCTACTCCACATCATCATCATCATTGTCAGCATCAGTACCACTAATTACCACTGTCATCATCACCATCATCCTCATCATCATTATCATCATCATTATCATCACTATCATCATCATCCTCATCATCACTACCACTGCATCATAATCATTATCATTGTCATCATCATAGATTTCTTTCTTAATTCATGTATCCCTGCCCAACTACCACCACCACCACCACCACCATCACCACCACCATTACCACCACCACCACCACCACCACCACCACCACCACCACCACCACCACCACCACCACCACCACTATTACCCCCTCCCCCCCCGACCACCATCACCCATTAAAATGTCATTAATTCATGCAGGGATATTGTCCTAACTACAACCACAAACATCCATTAAAATGCCATTAATTCATGCAGGGATATTGTCCTAACTACAACCACAAACATCCATTAAAATGCCATTAATTCATGCAGGGATATTGTCCTAACTACAACCACAAACATCCATTAAAATGCCATTAATTCATGCAGGGATATTGTCCTAACTACAAACTCCAACACCCATTAAAATGTCATTAATTAGTGGATTGGCAGTATAGGTAGAGAGTCATACACCAAGATTTCCAGCATAGTTACGTCCCTTTACGATCTGAGTTCAAATCCCGCCGAGGTTAACTTTGCCTTTCATCCTTACGGGGTCGATAAAATAAAGTACCAGTAATGTACTGGGTAATTGCTGGCCTTGTGCCAAATGTAGAAACAATTAATTAGTGGAATGATATCGTTCTAACTACAGACTTCGAAAACCATTAAAATGACAAAAGCTGCTGTTCTCAGAGAAGGAATAATCCATCTAAAGCAAGAAGAAGAAGTAATAAAATGGTAAATCAAATCAATTCTCTAAAATACATCATCATCATCATCATTTTATATCCACCCACTTTACATACTGACATGGTATCTTCATCTGAAGATACCGTTCTCATAATAGCAACAAATGCATGAATTACATCTTGATTGCATGGGAGAACCGTTGAAATAATTATAATGAATAAACGATTTATATAACATCAGCATCTTTCTTAATGTTAATTGGCAGTATCGGTAGAGGGTCTGACGCCATGCTTTGCAGCAAAGAGTTACGGCCCTTTATGGTCTGAGTTCAAATCCCGCCGAGGTTAACTTTGCCTTTCATTCTTACGGGGTCGATAAAATAAAGCACCAGTAATACAGTGGGATAATTGCTGGCTTGTGCCAAATGTAGAAACAATTATATGTGTGTGTATATATATATATATATATATATATATATATACATACATACATATACATTTATATATATATATATATATACATATATATATATATATATATATATATATATATATATATATATATATATACACAGTTCAAGAGTAACCAATCTTAAAGAGAGAGATGGCGATAGGAGAGAAGAGAGATTGGTGAATTAGTTAGAAGCCAAAAGCGTAAAGGCATGTGCTCAATGTGCAATATGCAGTGGAAGGCAGCTAGGTGGCTGGGTTCATGCAGAGGTTAGGTGCACAGAGCTGGAAATATTCATTAGTTAAGCAAAACAAGACCACAAATTTCCCAAGGAAGACATTATTTGAAGATTGTCAACATAGTTTTAGTTTAATGTAAGGAATGTAAAGAATAATAATAATGATACTAATAATATCCGTTTGCAATTGTTTCGCGACTCCATATAATGTTTCTGGATCAAATGATTATAGATCATTATTGATCTGGTTCAGATGAAGATAATTAACTTAGGTAAAATTGGAGCAGTTCATCGGAACTTCAAAAGGAATATAAATTAAGGTAAAGAAAGATGGTTACATGAATGTAATGTTCCATATATTGGTATTTGACTATGCTGTCCTGGGTCTATCTATTGTCTGCCATAGGCGAGCAATATTCTTATGTCGAGGCTACATTATGCGAGATCTGCCATTCTGAGTTCAAATCCCGCCGAGGTTAACTTTGCCTTTCATCCTTACGGGGTCGATAAAATAAAGTACCAGTAATACACTGGGTAATTGCTGGCCTTGTGCCTAATGTAGAAACAATTATTATTATTCTTTACATTCCTTACATTAAACTACAACTATGTTGACAATCTTCAAATAATGTCGTCCTTGTGAAAATGAATATATATATGTATTTCACATTGCTCCAGTTTACTCAGCTGTAGAAATGAGATGATAGGGCCTGGGGTCCCTATCATTCCACTGCAAAGTGGTCGTGGAGGTGCCATGGCAAAAAACCACCCAGCCCACACTGTAAAGTATATGTGTAGGCGCGACGGAAAAAAAAGCACCCAGCACTCACTGTAAATGAGGTTGGTGTTAGGAAGGGCATCCAGCTGTAGAAATGGAGCCAGAATCAGTTCCCGTCCCACCCTTGCAAGCAGGGAAAAAGCGTACGTAAAATGAAATGAATGATGATGATGATGATGATGAGATATATATATATATATATATATATATAAATCAGGAAAGAAGGTTTACATGGTTTGCTATACAAAAAAGTTTTTAATCACATAGCTTACATTTGTTTCACTGAACTGGTATGTCTAAATTGTAAGCTATGTGATTAAAAACTGTTTTGTATAGCAAACCATGTAAACCTTCTTTCCTGATTTATTATTACTCCAAGTGTTTACAACATAGGAATTACAGCATACCCGCAGCATCACTATGAAAACGCCTTGTTGAGTCAAACCAAGCCAAGCGTTAATATCATCCACTACCTGGAATACCATAACTGGACTTTACCTAAGTGGACTGCATTTAACTATTATTTGTTAATCCGTATATATATATATATATAATTTAATATGAGAGAGATGAACACAGATATAAGTATACATATGTTCCAATTGCAAAGGACCAACATTTTTTTTTCAACCTAGTTAACTGGTCCTTTGCAATTGGAACACATGTATACTTATCTCTGTGTTCATCCCTCTCATATATTCAATTATATTACACGGCTCGGAAAAATTTATTTCTTGGAGCTACTTAATTATAAAAGACTATTTTGAGTTTCTAACTCAATGTATGATATATATATATAAAACGTATATTTGTGTGTGTGCGTGTAAATCTATTTTTAGAACCGTTGAGCAAGTTATGAATTTTGAATATTATAACAGCTTCAATGCATGTTTTTAACTATGAAAAATAATCTTAAGTTGTGTATATAAACAAGTCCCTGGAGATGGGAAAATATATCTGATAAGTATGATTTCAAGTCTCACATGTTGTGCTGTCCACTTAACCTCTTAGTATTTAAACCAGCCATATCTTGCCAGAATTCTCTCACCTCTTTCTGTTCAAATCAGCTGTAACCTGCTGCTCATACTGATGTTAAGGTATTGTTCTAAAAATAAATAATATCAAAATCTCATAGATTCGATGTTATGTGAGATAATTATGTGACGTAAAGTGTTTACCATTAAAATACAATATTAAATATAGAGTAATGTAAATGCTAAAGGGTTAAATAATGGCACTCGTTGTTGTTAAAATAATAATAATGAATAATATTGTGTACAGTGCTCAGGTGCACTACAGCACATCAAAGGTGCATGTATAGTACATAGAAGAATATACAAATGTCAGGGAAGTGAAAGGTGTATGAATCATGATACACACACACACACATCCGGGAATATCAAGTGTAACATTGGCAAAGAATTTCGGGAAGTATGGAAGTTTTGCTGTTTGTTTGATTAATTATTTATTTCTTTTATTTTATTATATTTTATCTTATTTAATTTTATTTTAATTTATTTTATTTTATTTTGTTTTATTTATTTATTCATCTATTCATTTATAATTTTTCTGTTTTCAAGGTTTGAAGAGTTAGAGAAGGGGGGGAAAGAAGACAGGCAATTCATGAAATGGCAGAACACGATGAAAGAGAAAGAAAAAAAGCAATCAAAATTAGAAATGGAGAAGCGAAGATTGAGAACGAAAATCATCCGAGAAGACGCCATTTTAGCTAAAGGAAAGCTGCTGGAAGAGAATCGACATGCAGCACAGCAACTGAAACAACAAGTGAGCTTCTTCATTTTGCAGTTTTGGGGTCCTTATTTGGCTAGGAAAAGGGTTGTCAGTTGGTACAGTGGATAGGGGTACCTTTCTGTGTTTCATATGTTGTCCTTACTTGGCTTGTTAGTTGGTACAGTTGACAGAGCTGCCTATCTGTATTTTATATGTGGTCCTTACTTGTCTAGAAAAGGGCTTTTAGTTGGAACAGTTGATAGGGGTACATTTCTGTATTTAATATGGGGCCCTTGTTTGGCTAGAAAAGGGCTGTTGGTTGGCACATTTTATAGTGGTGCCTTTCTGTGTTTCATATGGGGTACTTGACTAGAAAGGGGGCTGTTAGTACAGTTGATAGAGGTACTTTTCTGTGTTTCATATGGGGTCCTTGTTTGGCTAGTAAAGGGTTGTTAGGTGGTACAGTTTATAGAGGTACCTTTCTGTATTTTATATGGGGTCCTTACTTGGCTAGAAAAGGGGCTGTCAGTTGGTACAGTTGATTAGGCTGCCTTTCTGTGTTTCATATGGGGTACTTGACTAGAAAAAGGGGCTGTTAGTTGGTAGGATTGGGATACCTTTCTGTGTTTTCTAACTTCCCTCTATATTTGAAGGGGTTGATAAAATAAGGTTCTAGTTAAATATATTAGGCGGTGCATTGGCAGTATCGGTAGAGCATCAGCAACATGCTTTGCAGCATAAAGTTGCATCACTTTGCATTCTGAGTGCAAATCCTGCTGAGGTTACCTTTGCCTTTCATCCTTATGGTTTTGATAAAGTAAAGTACCAGTCATGTACTGGGATCAATGTAATGAACTCCCCTTCCTCACCAAAATTGCTGGCCTTGTGCTTTAAATCAGAAACCGGTATTATTACTATTATTATTATTATTTTGTTGGAAAATTATTGTTACATTTTTTGTAACAATAATTTATTTTTATTTGATGTAAACTTCCCTTAGTGTCGTAACTCATTCTTGTATTGGTGCCAACGTCTTTGGCCCTTGTGGCCAATAAAAGAAAACACTAATTTTTTTTTTTTTTTTTCAGACAGAGGTGATGTTGCAAGACTGTCTCCAACAACAACTTGAAGAAGAAGAACAAATCAAGTAAATACGATGTGATTATCTCTCTCTCTCTCTCTCTCTATATATATATATATATATATATATATATATATATATATATATAATTGCCCAGATGGTTCTATAGAAATAGTAGACACTTTCCGTTACCTGGGTGACAAAATCAGCAGTGGTGGAGGGTGCTCTGAAAGTACAGTAGCTAGAGTCAGAACGGGATGGAAAAAGTTCAGAAAGCTTATACCATTATTGGCCACTAAAGGGTTCTCTCTAAAAATGAAAGGCAGGCTGTATGATGCCTGCATACGAACAGCAATGTTACATGGCAGTGAGACTTGGGCATATTGTGTGCAGAGGATCTGCGCAAACTGGAGAGGAACGAAGATTGCATGCTCCGTTGGATGTGTAATAGTAATAGACGTGAACGGCAAAGCATAAATGAACAAAGAGAGAAATTAGGAATAAGAGGAATCAGATGTTGTTTACTCAACAGAAGACTACGTTGGTATGGTCACGTGATGCGCATGAAAGACGACAGCTGTATAAAAAAGTGCAGGGCGATAAAAATAGACGGTAGCCACGGAGTAGGCAGACCCAGAAAATCCTGGGATGACTTGATAAATTCCGACCTCACACACTTACACCTCTCCAAGACAATGTCACTGGACCGAGATCTTTGGCACTACACAGTAATACAGAAGACCCACCTTGCCTAAGTACAAAGCGAAACCCACAGTCAGTAGGCACCTCTAACAAAAATACACCCCCACCCCATCCACACCACCCCTTTCGATGTAAAGTTATGTTGGTAGTACGACATCCAGTCCGAAATAAATGAGGTCGTGTAGGTGTCACGAAAAAAAAACCACACAGTCCACATTGTAATGTGGCCGTGTAGGTAACATGGTAAAAACCTCCCAGTCCACACTGTAAACGTGGTTGATGTTAGGAAGGGCATCCAGCCGTAGAAAACCCGCCAGGCAGTCCTATATGAGCAAGACAACCAATCTTGCCTCAAGTGGGAAAACTTCCATCCAAATCCATGCAAGCGTGGAAGATGGACGTTAAACGATGATGATGATGATGATGATGAATTGAAAAAGTGAAGAATAACATGGTCAACAGTACAAAAAAGGGGTTTTATTTACAGTCTGACAATTGTTTCACTGAGTAAGCTGATGATCTGGTTAAGCTAACAACGTATTTGAAATTGAGTGGCACAGCTTCAAGTGTTCAGCAATTTTTAGACAGTTTAATCAGAGAAACAATTGTCAGACTGTAAATAAAACCACTTTTTTGTACTCTTGACCATGTTATTCTTCACTTTTTCAATTTTATTACTCCAAGATAAACTTACATAGGAATACAAGTGAAATCATAAACTCGCCATCTACGTAAACCCCTTGTTGAGTCAAACAGCGCCGTATGCTAAAACTATCCATAATACGAAAGTATTCACAACCTCTAACTGGATTACCTATAATGATATTTTGTTATCCCTTATATATATATATATATGTATGTTTATATATATATATATATATATATATATATATATATATATATATATATATACCAGTGTTTTTTTAAGACCCCTAAAGCAGGGTTAAACTTGCAGGCCTTATGACAGGTTTAATTAGCTCATCATTTTTAGACAGTGTTTTATGGCTAAATGCCCTCAAGAGCACCAACCTGTTTAATAATTTATTATGATGCTCAGGAATATAGTGTACCTATTGCTAACTGGATATACACAGGGATACAGTGTACCTATTGCCAACTGGTTATACACAGGGATACAGTGTACCTATTGTAAACCAGATACACACAGGGATACAGTGTACCTATTGTAAACCAGATACACACAGAGATACAGTGTACCTATTGTAAACAAGATATACACAGGGATACAGTGTACCTATTGTAAACCAGATACACACAGGGATACAGTGTACCTATTGTAAACCAGATATACACAGGGATACACTGTACCTATTGTAAACCAGATATATGCAGGGATACAGTGTATCTATTGTAAACCAGATATACGCAGGGATACACTGTACCTATTGTAAACCAGATATTCGCAGGGATACAGTGTATCTATTGCAAATCAGATATATGCAGGGATACAGTGTACCTATTGTAAACCAGATACACAAAGATATGCACCTGGTAGGGTGTAGGAACATTTTGTAAGTGATATGCAGGCTTTCAGTACAGTGAAGAAATGTGAGTGAGCAAGATGTAGTCCCTTGGCCTATCTGAGAGATCACTAGCTCTGCTTGAGTACTGACTTGGTCTGTAGTGACCCATCCACAGACATTAAATTTTGATGATATATATATATATGTGTGTGCATTTGTTTCAATAAGCCGTATTTGTTGATTCAAGCAATCAACTAACTTGGTGCAATCAAACATAAGCACTCCACATTATGGGTAGCCATAAGGTATTACGTATATTGTATCTGACAGTGTATCAATATTAGGAAAGAAGAGAGGCAGTTTTACATATTTAACACATTGTGTACATTTCAACGGCGGCATTAGAATGTCCTTATGCAATAGTAATTTAATGTGATGTCGTCAGACAAGTGCTGAAAATCATCATCATCATTTTACGTCCGCTTTTCCCAGCTTGCAAGGGTGGGACAGGTCCTATTCAGCACAGCATCGCTCCACTTGCCACGGTCCTTTGTTATCTCCTCCGTGAGCTTCAGCAATCTGAGGTCTGCTCTCACCACCACCGCCCATGTTTTTCGTGGTCTTCCTCTACTGCGTCTTCCTTCTACTGGCATTTCTCGGCACTTCTTTACCCAGTGGTCATCCTCCATGCGCATCACATGTCCATACCATCGCCGTCTTCTCTCCTGCACACTATGACTTATCCCTCTTATACCCAGTTTCTCTCTCAACACATCCACGC
>OZ024741.1:219548157-219555657 GCA_964016885.1 Eledone cirrhosa
AGACAAAAAAAATAAAAATAAAGAAAACACAGACACAGAGACACTCACAGACACAGACCCTTTGTCTTCCAGCAGCGAAGATGAAGGAAAACCCAAAAGTGCAAAAAAACAGAGAAAACTCACAAAAAAAAAGCCCCAACAAAACACAAAAACACACACAACAAAAAATACAGACACCATTAACGCAGACACTTCCCCAATAACATCAGCACCATCAGCAACATCGACACCACCTCCACAATCCCCGAAACGCAAACAACCTAAACAAACACAAGTACAAATAAACACACAAATACCTGAAATTGCAGACACCACACCTACAACAAACATAGACATACCCGAAACAACACCGCCAAAACCATCGCCACCACCTTCACCAAAACGAAAACAAATAAAACCACACCAACAAAATGTTAAAAACTTTGTGCTTGTCAGAAGGGCCAACGATAAACTGATGGCCCTCTTAGCGCGAAGCGAGGACATTCAAACAGAGGGGGAGATTTTTGAAATGAGCACATTTTGCGTGCCAGAAGATTTGCTTCTGGTCCGAATGTCACTCAATTCTTTCAAAGAAATTCGAGAGAGCTTTCCTCAAGACGTGGGAAACCCGAATGTGAAACCCACATCAAGACTTTTAAAGGGGTTCCCAAAAGAAACCCCACCAACCATGGAGGTCGAACCACCCGACCTTCACAAAACCCGGGAGGTAAGTAAACCTTCCCTCTCTCTCTCTTAGCTTACCAATATGGCCATATTAAGAGTAGGAAGTTTAAATGTTCGCGGCCTGGGGTCACCCTGGAAGCAGGGTCGCCTGCTCAACGACCTCCGGTCGCTGGAAATGGATGTGATTGCCGTAAGCGAGACCAGAATTTCCGACACGCGTGCACTAGCCCCCATTTTCGACGACTATCAGATCTTCGCATCTGTTAGCAGGCCGGGAATGGGGGGTGGGGTGGCAGTGCTGTTTAGGAAAGGACTGGATCTCGAGGTAAGGTCGATCTTCCGGGACCCGGACGGTAAGTTGGTGGTCTTGGATGTGAGCAGTAGCGAAGGTGGTGCCTTTAGACTGCTGGCCGTCTACGCCCCTACAGGGGCCGGACGACCTGACTTCTTTAGGCGCCTGGAGACCTTTCTGGGTACGTCTCGCCCTTTACTGTTAGCGGGGGACTGGAATGGCATCTTAGACGCACGCTGGGATTGTGTGGGAGTAGCAGATAGGAGCGGGGGGTGCAAAAGCCTCAAGCACCTACTCAGCCAGTTCCAACTGTCTGACAGGTATCGACTAGATTTCCCCAATGTGCCAGTATGGACATGGACCAACCGAATGGGGTCATCTAGATCGTATATAGACAGAATCTTCATTAGGAAAATAGATAGAAATAGTGTGGGCTGTCCACTTTTTAAAACGGTCGCCTATTCAGATCACAAGTTTGTGATCTGTACGGTCGACCTAAATAAAACGCGTAGGTTAGGACCGGGTTACTGGAAGCTGAACATGTCATTTCCGGCACGTAAGGCTTACAGGGACCGAATCAATAGGTTAGTTAAGCAAAAGTTGACAGGAGGGATCATCAACAACAGATGGTGGGGGGCTCTCAAAAGAGAGATTAGAGTAACTTCGATAGAGTACAGCAAAGAACTAGCGTTAGAGAAAAATAGAAAGGAGGGGGAGCTGGTAGATAAGTTAGACGAGGCTATTTGTAGTGGCATCGCAACTGACGTGCTAGCGGCGAGAATGGCATTAGACCATTTCTTCAATGCCAAACACGAAGGTTGCATTGTCAGAGCTAAGGCGCGTGCGCTGAGAAACGAGGGAACTAAAGCTGTTCGATGGGCCCGCGTGGCGGAGGCGCAGCGTGGTAATGAAACCACAATTCGGTCTTTGGCGGACCGAGACGGACACGAGATAAGCGATTCCAAGCGGATGTGTGAGGCCTTTCGCCAGCACTTTGCTCGGTTGTTCGGGGAGAGTGGCGAGTCAGAGAGAGTAGCGGATTTCAGTCCCTACCTTGACGGCTTGCCGCGCATCTCGACGGTCGACGCTGAGCGCTGCGAAAGGCCGATTACTTCAGCCGAAATTCAGGACGCCCTTGTCGGCTGCATGAGGCGCAAGTCACCCGGCTTGGATGGCCTGCCCTACGAGCTTTACGTAAATATGCCAGACTTGTTCTCCGAACTCCTCGAAGCACTCTACTGTAACTGGCAGCAGAATGGGAGTATTCCCAGTTCTGTGAGCAGGGGAGTGGTGACGCTGATAAGGAAAGACGAGAACAAGAGGGATACATTAGACAACTTCAGGCCCATAACTCTGCTCAACACAGAGTTTAAAATTTTGGCCAAGGTGTTAGCAAAGAGATTGGCGCTTGTCGTCGAGGATTTGGTTGGGGAGGCGCAAACTTGCGCAATCCCAGCCAGGTCCATACACGACAATCTCCACCTCATGCGATACATCATAGAGAGGGTAGGGTGTAAACCTGGCTTCGGTGGGACACTGATCAATTTAGATCAATCGAAAGCATTCGATAGGGTCGACCATCGGTATCTGGAGTTTGTCCTCAAAGCAGCTGGCTTCGGCCCTGTCTTTAGAAGCTGGATCGTTGCAATGCACAGCGGCACACGCTCGGTGGTCAAGGTTAATGGCCACCTCTCGGAACCATTTCGGCTCTCCCGATCGGTCCGTCAAGGGTGCCCTCTCTCTTCCCTTCTGTACGTATTGACTCTCGAGCCTTTACTGCGGAAGCTGGAGCTGTTGCAGGGCATCCCGCTCGAACCGGGACGTGGAAAGGCGGTGTCGGCTTATGCGGACGACATCACCGTGATGGTGTCGAACACCTCAGAAATCGAGGTGGTCGGCACCTTATTGAAGGAATATGAAAGGTTGACAGGAGCCAAACTTAACCCGGAAAAGTCGGTGGGCTTGCAGCTCGGAACCTGGAGAGGCAAGCCCATGCCGTCGTGGGGCGCTGGACGGACGGACCAGTAAAGTTGCTCGGGGTTTGGTTCGGACCAGACCTTCAGGTGGAAAAGAATTGGGACGAGGTAACGAGCAGAGTAGCCAGTCTCACCCAAAAATGGGCTGGGAGGAAGCTATCACTGAAAGGTCGCGCGGAGGTGGCGAATGCGTACATCGCGTCCGTCATCTATTACCGCCTAACCGTCGTGCCTTGCCCCCGTCCGCGCCTCGTCAAGTTGGAACGGCTCCTCTTCAAATTCTTGTGGAGGGGACAAGTTCCGTTGGTGAGGCGGTCCATCTGCTGCCAGCACCCTCTACGCGGAGGGCTGGGCATGCCGTGGCTAATGATGCGCAGACATGCGTTGAGGCTGCGACATCTCCAGATATTCTGCCTCAATGGTGAACAGGTGTGGTCGCCGTTTATCAGACGGGCTTTTCCGCAGTTCATTTCTTTGACTGAGCTGCAGTCCTGGGTCAAGAAGAGACCAAGACTGGGTGACTGGCACCTGGAATGTTGCCAGGCACTCACTGCCCTCTACCAAGCGGGCAATGCGATCAGTGGAACTTCCACTCTCGAGTTCTATAGAGGATTAGTGGTGGGCAAGTGCGATGACACACTCGGAGAAGCTTTGGGCCTCGACGAAGTCGAACTGACCAGTCTGTACCGGAGGACTTTTGAGCCGGGGACGATGGACAACTTCTAGAAATCCCTCGCTTGGCAGTGCTACCAGGGGGCACTGCTGGTTCGGGATAAACTCTACAGGCACGGAAGTGCTGTCAGACGGACCTGCCCAAGATGCGCACAGAACGACGAAACCGTTCTGCACGCACTTGTCCAATGTCCATGCATTACTGACTTGTGGAGTCATGTCGAACAGCTACTGTCGCGTGTGGAACGAATCCGGTTATCGGCCGAGTCCATAGTGAAGATCGAGCCGCCACCTTCCTTAGGTCAGGAAGAGCAGGACATTTTCCTCTGTCTGGTGGCAGTTGCGAAAGAGATTATATGGTGGACAAGGTTGAAAGGACTAAAGACAGACACTTTTCTCTTCGGCCAATCCCTCATCAACTTCTTCAAGTTTCACCTGGAAAGGAGGGTGAGGGTGGAGAGAGAAGTGCTGCCCCCCAGTACATTTGCTAAAAGGTGGGTGAATGTGGCGAGAATGGCTCGTGTGAATGGGCCTTCTCTGGTCATGCACCTATAGGCTAGCTAACTTGAGGAGAGGGGTGCTCTCCTGGGTGCCCTAGAAGCGCAGGGTGGTTCAGGATTGGTGGGGTACCCGAATCACCCCAGGGTCGTCCACCCCCTATCGGGGAATTTATTTTGTTATATTTTGCATAGTTTATTTTATATTTTTATATTTTCATTGTTAAATTAGTTTTGCCATTGTGCACTTTTACTCGACCTTATTGTAAACCCTCACTGTCCCTGTCTTTGTATTGTCCCCTACATGTCGGCCCTTGTGGCTAATAAATGAAATCATTATTATTATTACTATTATTATTACCATTATTATTACTTTTTTTTATTTTTTTTTTATTTTTCCAATTCAATGATGTTCCAGAACAATGTAAACGAGATAATTGCCAATTTAGGTTCTGGAACAAAAAAGATCATTGGCAATAAGGGCAGGGGCCCCAAGTTATCACAACCTGGGCCCGCCCGTCATCGTGCCATTGTAATAGAGCCAAACAGGGCATTTAGTCTTGGCTGCTGGAACGTACGGATGCTGCTTGACAGGGATTCTTTGGAGCGTCCTGAACGAAGGACCGCTCTTGTTGCAAAGGAGCTTCGACGTTACGATCTTGACATCGTGGCTTTATCTGAAACGAGGTTAGCTGGAGATGGTCATCTTACGGAATTTTGTGGAGAATATACATTCTTCTGGAAAGGAAGAGATGAAGGAACCAGAAGAGAGGCTGGGGTAGGATTTGCTGTTAAGACTGTACTTGTGAATAAATTAGAAGAATTCCCAGTAGGGATTAGTGAGCGTCTTATGTCCATGAGAGTTCCGCTGGACAAGGGAAGATATGTTACCCTGGTGAGTGTGTATGCTCCAACTATGAATTCTGTCGATGAAAAAAAACTGTCCTTTTACCATGCCTTGAAAGGTGTTCTAAGAAATATCCCTCAGGCAGACAAAGTCATCGTGCTTGGTGACTTTAATGCTAGAGTGGGTAGGGATTTTAACACATGGAATGTAATCGGAAGGCATGGGGTGGGAAAGTGTAACAGCAATGGTATGCTCCTGCTGCAGATGTGTGAGGAGCTGGATCTGTGTGTTACCAACACCATGTTCCAACAAAAGAACAAATTCAAGACCACATGGATGCATCCTGCATCTAAGGAATGGCATCTTTTGGACTACGTCCTAGTCAGGATGCGTGACAGACAGGATGTGCAGTGTGTTCGTGTTCTTCGTGGAGCTGAGTGCTGGATGGACCACCGTCTGGTACGTGCAAAAGTGAATCTAATCACTAAACGTAAAATCCGGGCTCCTGGTGTTGCCCTGCCCAAAAGATTGAATGCTGCTCGTCTTAAGGATAAAAATGTGAAGAGGACATTGGAAGAAGAGATGCAGGCTGCAGATCTTGGTGAGGATTGGCCGACCCTTAAAAAGTCGGTTTATGATGTAGGCAGACATGTTCTGGGATTGGTGCAGAGAAAACATCAGGACTGGTTTAATGAGAATGATGTACATATAGAAGACTTGTTGGCTGATAAGAGGCGTGCTCTGTCACGCTACTTGACGGCAAAACCACAGGAGAGGAATACGTTGCATGAGGAGCTCAGGGATGTAAAATCACGTGTTAGGCGGAGTCTTTCTCAGATGAAGGATCAGTGGTGGAGTGAGAAGGCTGGTGAGATACAAACTGCGTCTGATTGCAATAACACAAAGCTGTTGTACAGTCTCTTGCGTGAGGTTTATGGACCGTCTTCTTCTCTGGTGACACCGATTCGCAGCAAGGATGGCAAAGAACTTCTTCGTGACTCACAGGGAATTCTACGAAGGTGGCGAGAGCACTTTGATGATCTTTTGAATCAGCCGTCTGTCGTCAGTGAAGATTTCCTCAATCTCATTCCGGAAAGTCCTGTGACAGTAGCTCTCGCAGAACCTCCGACGCTTGTGGAGGTTGCAGTGGCTATTTCGAAGCTGAACAGTGGAAGATCTCCAGGTATGGATGGCATACATGCTGAGCTCCTACAATATGGTGGTGAGAGACTCCTGCAACATCTTCACTCTTTGTTTGGAAGGATATGGGCTAATGAATCCGTGCCTGGGGACTGGAGAGATGCAGTAATGGTGGTCTTGTACAAGGGAAAGGGTAACAGGAATGATTGTGGGAACTACAGAGGTATATCATTGCTTTCTGTCGTAGGGAAAGTTTTATGTAGGGTGCTTCTGGACCGTCTGCTGACACACATTGCAGATTGTGTCCTTCCTGAAAGTCAATCTGGTTTTCGTGCTGGACGCGGCACTACTGATATGATCTTCTCAGCTAGACAGCTCCAGGAGAAGTGCATTGAACAAGGCTTGGATCTGTATCAGGTTTTTGTCGATCTGACAAAGGCTTTCGATACTGTCAACAGAGATGCATTATGGAAGGTTCTCCAGAAACTTGGTTGCCCTGATAAGTTCCTTGCTTTAGTTAGGTCTTTCCATGACGACATGAAGGCTTGGGTTAATGTCGGAGGTAACATGTCGGAGCCTATCTCAGTAAAAAATGGAGTGAAACAGGGGGATATTCCAGCACCGACCCTGTTTGCCATATACTTTGCAATGGTTTTCTGTATTGCATTCAGGAATTGCGAGCATGGTGTTTACATCCGATATCGAACCTCAGGCAGCATATTTAACATCAGGCGCTTTGCTGCGAAGACAAAAGTATTTACATCAGTCATAAGAGACCTCTTGTATGCAGATGATTGCGATCTTGTAGCGCACACAGAGAGTGATATGCAGCACATTTTGAATGCATTTTCTGACGCTTGCACTGCCCTGGGTTTGACTGCCAGTCTCAAGAAAACCGTCGTCATGTACCAATCTGCCCCTAGTATGCAGTACACTGAACCAAACATCTATGTGTATGGCAAACGACTTGGAGTGGTTGATCAGTTTGTCTACCTAGGAAGCACTGTCAATCGATACGGCAACCTTGACAGTGAAATCTCACTTAGGATTAGGAAAGCAAGTGATGCTTTCGGAAAGCTAGAAAGGCGACTCTGGGGTCGGCGAGACATATGCAGGAGGACAAAGGTAAAGGTGTACAAGGCATGTGTACTCTCTTGTCTTCTTTATGCCTGCGAGACCTGGGTCACATATCGACGCCACCATAAGCAATTGGAGCGTTTCCATCAGATGTGTCTCAGACGGATCCATGGCGTTCACTGGAGGGACCACATCAGTGATGTCGAGATTTTGGAAAGCTCTATGTGTAACAGTATAGAAGCTCTTGTGCTTAAGCAACGACTCCGTTGGAGTGGTCACCTTGCCAGGATGAAGGATTCTAGAATACCAAAACAACTCTTCTATGGAGAGTTGGTT
>OZ024741.1:219558157-219568157 GCA_964016885.1 Eledone cirrhosa
ATTAAAAACCTTTATACTCTGCTATGTATTGAGTACCTTACTTACTGTGGTTACCTCCGATTCAACCCGGAATAACGTATATGCATATATATATATATATACATACATATATGCATGTATATATAAATATATGCATATATATATATATATATATATATATATATATATATATATATATATATATATATATATATATATATATATATATATATATAAATATATGCATATATATATACATATATATATAGATATAGATATATATATATATAGATATATATATATATATATATATATATATATATATATATATATATATATATATATATATGGAGGCACATGGCTTAGTGGTTAGAGCATTGGCCTTGCAATCGAAAGGTTGTGAGTTCAATTCTCAGACCGGGTGATGTGTTGTTTCCTTGAGCAAGACACTTTATTTCACATTGCTCCAGTTTACTCAGCTGTAGAAATGAGATAATAGGGACTGGGGTCCATATCATTCCACTGCAAAGTGCACCACAGCAAAAAAGCACCCAGCACTCACTGTAAATGAGGTTGGTGTTAGGAAGGGCATCCAGCTGTAGAAATCAAGCCAGCATCAGTTCCCGTCCCACCCTTGCAAGCAGGGAAAAATCGGATGTAAAATGAAATGATGATGATATATATACATTCTTTTTTTATTTGAATGTGGCAAAGCCGGCCATTTAACGCTCGTATACAGGAAACTGACTACCCAGTCTGCTGATATGCAAATCTGGCTGATCAGTGGATCTGCTAATATGCAGATCTGACTGATCAGCCTGTCTGCTAATATGCAAATCAGGCCGATCCGTCACTGTATATTTTAGAAAATAACATATATATTCACTAGCTCTGACAGTTGGCTGGTGAACAGTGAGCTGTACTGATGAAGGGTAATACCCAGAAACATTAGTGTCTGCAGTTCTGTTTACATGCCAACACAAGATCAAGAATGAAGGGTTCATTCTATTGACAGGGCTTTGAAAATGAGGCATGTATGCATAAACGAATCAAATGTTATTATTAATATTTGAAAAACTCAGATTACATTTATTATATATATATATGTATGTAAAAGGTAAACAGAAATAACAACACAATTGGTACAGTATATGGAGGGTATATATTAGGGTTCGGACGCTAGTCCTTCATCAGAAGAAAGAATGATAAATAAAATAGATTGAGGGGACGGGTGGGATGGAATTGGAAAAAATGTCTTTAGATAAAAATAACAGGTCCATTCATGTTGACATCTCTTGCAAAACTGTGGTGCTGGCATCATCATCATCATCGTTTAACGTCCACTTTATATATAAACACATGCATGCATGTGTGCACACCTTTGAATTTATGTGTGTTTGTGTGCATGTGTCTGTACAACTGTGGCTAAAATGACTCTCCATGGTGTAATTATTTTAGTTTCAACACAGCCTCAGATCAAGTCACTTGCCAGACATGTACAACTGTGGCTAAAATGACTCTCCATGGTGTAATTATTTTAGTTTCAACACAGCCTCAGATCAAGTCACTTGCCAGACATGTACAACTGTGGCTAAAATTACTCTCAATGGTGTAATTATTTTAGTTTCAACACAATCTCAGATCAAGTCACTTGCCAGACATGTACAACTGTGGCTAAAATGACTCTCCATGGTGTAATTATTTTAGTTTCAACACAGCCTCAGATTAAGTCACTTGCCAGACATGTACAACTGTTGCTAAAATGACTCTCCATGGTGTAATTATTTTAGTTTCAACACAATCTCAGATCAAGTCACTTGCCAGACATGTACAACTGTGACTAAAATGACTCTTCCATGATGTAATTATTTTAGTTTCAACACAGCCTCAGATCAAGTCACTTGCCAGACATGTACAACTGTGGCTAAAATGACTCTTCTATGATGTAATTGTTTTAGTTTCAACACAGCCTCAGATCAAGT
This sequence comes from Eledone cirrhosa, assembly GCA_964016885.1. Classification (NCBI taxonomy): domain Eukaryota; kingdom Metazoa; phylum Mollusca; class Cephalopoda; order Octopoda; family Eledonidae; genus Eledone; species Eledone cirrhosa. The sequence goes on from OZ024741.1 coordinate 219,560,119, forward strand.
CACTTGCCAGACATGTACAACTGTGGCTAAAATGACTCTTCTATGATGTAATTGTTTTAGTTTCAACACAGCCTCAGATCAAGTCACTTGCCAGACATGAACAACTGTGACTAAAATGACTCTCCATGGTGTAATTATTTTAGTTACAACACAGCCTCAGATCAAGTCACTTGCCAGACATGTACAACTGTGGCTAAAATGACTCTTCTATGATGTAATTATTTTAGTTTCAACACAGCCTCAGATCAAGTCACTTGCCAGACATGTACAACTGTGGTTAAAAAGACTCTTTCATGATATAATTGCTTTAGTTTTTAATAACTATATTCATTTAGAGTCCATTTGTGATTATATTTATACAATATTTTGGATTATTGTCTGAATTCCAACTCCTTAACCTTTAGGATGCAGAATGTGTTTAATGAATTGCTTCCCTTGGCACTGTATTATGTATTAAGGGGAGATTACTCTACTGGCGACTTATGTCACCGAGAGTGCCAAGAAGGTTAAAATTAATTTACCATTGTGTTCCATTGGGCCTTTTGTTTCTTGTCTTGTCTGTCTGCCTGTCATTCTTTCTTTTTTCACTTTTTCTTTCTTTTTCTTTAGTCTTCTCATTTTCATTCTTTTCTTTATTGTTTCTTTCTTTATTTATTTATTTCCTTCTTCATTGCAGTGCAGGACATGCAACGAGGAAGACAAGAGCTGAGTGCAATGGCACTGGAGAATGCAACGATAGAGATGCAGAAACGACTAGAGATCATTGATCACATTCGTGTGCTGACGGCTGCACAAAAATATCGAAGCAACAAACTGTTTGACTTCACTGAGTCGTCGGGCAAGGGATATCTCAATGAGATGTCACTGGCTGAGGTAATCATTCTATTCTTAGTGGGGCCATAGTATATACATACACAACATATATATATATATATATATATATATATATATATATATATATATATATATATAAAAATTATAAAAAAATAAACCAAAGAAGCCTTCAGTACATCAAAAGTCTTTATTAGCCAACAATGTTTTGTCCTATTAAGGACTCATCAGGGCAAGTAAAGCTACAAGAAGCACTATCGGCCAATACAAGCCAAAAACTCAGAAGAATATGGAGTATACATCTATTAAAGCTTAGGAAAGATATTAAGGAAAAGTTGGCTAAGATTAATAGTGATCAGTTACAAACATAGATATGGACCAAATAGCAAGGAAGTGATTAACATGTTGAACCCACATTGCAAATATTATATAATGCAAAAATTTGAAACACAAATGGTAATATAATGCGAGAATTACAGTACGATATAGAATATAATATAATATAATAGATGATGATAATAAAAAGCTTAATATATTTATATATATATATATATATCAATACATATACACATTAGTACAAACACAAACTAACACTTAAGTATTTAAATATATATATATATATTGTTTACAGTATAATATAATAAATATAAAAATAAGAATAAAGATAAAAATAAAAATAAAATATAATATATAATTCCCTGTCAGTGTGCATAAACAATATAGAAACATTATAATAACATTATAATAACAATATTATAATATATTGGCATCAAAAGATATACAAAATTACATCATACATATAATTCAAGGTTAACAAATAGTATAAAGTTTTACACAGGGTAAGAAAAAATCATATAGAACTAAATAGTGTTGAAAAAATTGTGTTGAAAAAATTGTGTTGAAAAAATATCTATACCATTGTAACAAATACACGGAGGTCAAGTCATTATACATTGGCGTAAATATTACCAAAATATCACAAAATATTACAAAATATATTTACGTGGTTGACATACAGACATATATTAATGAGATTACATGGTCAGACAAACAACGCTGTTGATATATGTTATTTTATATGTAGCTGCAGGAGAGATTGACTGTGATGAAACGATGGGAACAGGAAGACCAGGAAAAAAAACGCTATGAGATTTTATTGGCGAAACAGGTAAACACTTTGAAGAAACTTGTGACTTGTGTCTATTGACTAACACTTTTGATACATCTATCCACAAATGGGAGTAACTTCTACTAAGGTGCTACATAACACATACACATACTCTCACTATATCCCCAGGGACAAGCCAAGGTGACAGGACAGTTATGAGAATCACGTTATTGTCATGGAGTTTAACCTTTTCAGGGGGTGTAGCCATACTCACCACCACCATCATCATCATCATCGTTTAACGTCTATCTAGCATGGGTGTAGATGGGAATTGTCCCACATGAAGCGAGATTGGTTGTCTCGCTCATATAGGACTGTCTGGTGGGTTTTCTACGGCTGGATGCCCTTCCTAACACCAACCAGATTTACAGTGTGGATTGGGAGGTTTTTACCGTGTTACCTACATGGCCACATTACATTGTGGACTGTGTTTTTTTGTTGTGACACCTACACAACCTCATTTATTTAGGACTGGATGTTGTGGCACCAACATAACTTTACAGAGAAAAGGGTGGTGTTGATGGGGGTGGGGGTAGGGTAGTTTGAAGGGAGTCTATTTTTGGTTAGGAGGTGCCTACTGACTGTAGGTTTTGCTTTGTACATAGGCAAGGCGGGCCTTCTGTAGTACTGCGTAGCACCAAAGATCTAGGTCCAGTGACATTGTCTTGGAGAGGTGTAAGTGTGTGAGGTCGGAATTTATCAAATCGTGCCAGGTTTTTCTGAGGCTGCCTACTCCGTAGCTTCCATCTATTTTGATCGTCCTGCACTTTTTTATACAGCTGTCATCTTTCATGCGCATCACGTGACCATACCAATGTAGTCTTCTCTCAAGTAAACAGCATCTGATCCCTCTTATTCTTAATTTTTCACTTAGTTCATTTATGCTTTGCCGTTCACGTATATTACTATTACACATCCAACGGAGCATGCAAGCTTCGTTCCTCTCCAGTCTGCGCAGATCCTCTGCACACAATGCCCATGTCTCACTGCCATGTAACATTGTTGTTCGTATGCAAGCATCATACAGTCTGCCTTTCATTTTTAGAGAGAACCCTTTAGCGGCCAATAGTGGTATAAGCTTTCTGAACTTTTTCCATCCTGTTCTGACTCTAGCTACTGTACTTTCAGAGCACCCTCCACTACTGCTGATTCTGTCACCCAGGTAATGGAAGGTGTCCACTATTTCTATAGAACCATCTGGGCAATGGAAGGAGCTAGTATTCTGTGGGCACTTGCTACTACTTTTTGCACCTGAGCACCGGCCACATATAAAATCTATGTTCTTAGTTAGTTTACCTGTGATCCCACTACATCTTTTATGAACCCATATTTTGCATTTGGGACATAAAATGGCGTTTCTGCCTACTCTTTTCCTACACACTGAGCATGGCCATTTCCAAGAGGGAACCAGTGCCCTGTTTTCCTTCCTACATACTAGAACTTTAGTCTTAGAGAAGTTAATTTTAAGGCCTTTTGATTCTAGGCCATGCTTCCAAGTTTGGAATTTCTTCTCTAGTGCAGCCATTGATTCAGTTATGAGCATTAGATTATCTGCGTATAGAAGTTCCCATAGGCAGCCGGTTTTGAACTCCTCTGTTATAGCCTGAAGGGCAATAATAAATAGGAGGAGGCTAAGGACAGAGCCCTGATGAACTCCGACTTTTACGCTAAATTCTTCACTATATTTGTTGTTAATTCTAACTTTGCTGACTATTTCTTTATACATGGTTTGTATATCTCTCACAAGCCATTCATCAACACCTAGTTTTCTAAGAGCCCACTAGATAATGGAGCGGAGCAGGTTAGTGAGACTAGTTAACCCATAGTTGGGGTGGAGTTCCTCCACCCTTTGACATCTCTTGTTTCTATGCTGCTGGGTTTCCCCATACCCTCCTTGCCAGATCAGGGTCTAGTAGGGGATTCGGTTTATTAGCCGACCAATCAACCATGAAACAGGTTATATTAGGCCTGACATAATACACATACACACATACATACATACACACATAAACACATACATACACACATGTATACATACACACATACACACATACATACACACATACATACACACATGGTGGCTGCCAACTCGTTTCGAGTACGGCCACTACTTTATATTCATGTAGGAGAACCCCTACCGATGCGCTGAACGAGTATGACTTTTTAGTCCAGCCAGCGACTTGAAAACTCTGGTACAAACACTACACTTGTGACAATTATTGACACATAGTGCTGGGCCCATGGTACCATGTGACAACAAGTGCAGAGAGATCTCCAGATGTAAAGCAATGCCTGCGCCGTGAAGATTTTATAGTGAGCAAAGGTATTGCACAAAGCCAGTCCCATTCTCTTAACCAAGATGATATTTACCAAAAAGAAGAACAAGTCAACATCATTGGATACCATCAGAGTTGCAGGTGTTATATCAGAGTTTTCCTTCTTCTAGAATTCTGCCTTGACAAAGGCTAAGGGGTCATCTCTCCCGGTGATTTTGGATGGCCATTGACTCTTAAGAGCTCCTTTGCCCTTTGACAGGTTTTGTTTTTAGTCCTGCAGGATGTCCAAAGTCACCCTCCTCACCAAGAAACCTTGGCGGGGTTGCCAGTTTAGTCGCCAACAACCCGACCATGAGACAGATTGTACTGGGATACATGTTACCAGTAGCAGCAACTGGTGACCTGACATACACACATACAAACGTACATACACACATACATAATGTAAAACATTCCAAAAATGTTGCATCTAATAACTGCATATACACATGTACAGATACAAAGTTTATGTACATGCACATATACAACTCAAAACATACACATCCACACATACAATAACATCCATATCTACACATGCATGCAGACATACATAATCTACCTAGTTGATGTTGTGTAAATTCCAATGAGAGTCTTGTGTCTATGTTAGAAACCGACTCTCTCTCTATTGGTAAAACTTTGTGAAATTATAAAACCAGAAGAACATACATACATACATACATACATACATAGATATACATCTAGGGCAGGTAAAATTCCCAAGATCCATGGACGAGTTCTCGCCAGCGGTCTCTATCCTTCATCATCACTACTATGTCCTGCCTCTCCCAGAGACCAGTGTCTGTCCTTAAGGCATTAACATATGTTATCCTTGGTCTCCCTCATCCTGTGTGTCCATGTAGGGGTTGCCACAGGAGCACTGAGTGCAGTGTCAACTCTGAATATCGGTAAGCATGTCCAGCTAACCTCAGTCTCCTCTGTGTCTCTTTCGAGCTGAGTTTTGGGAGGCTCCCGTACAGCTCTGAGTTCTTCATCCTCAATGTATACTGATTAATGTTCAGAGCCATCCCCAGCAATCTCATGTAGCACCCATCCACCATATATACTCACATACATACACCTCCCTCTACATACAGACATGAGATTGTATAGTAAATAGTAAGAAGATAGTCATCATCAACCCATCAATTCCCGTTTCTTGTAGGCATCACAAGAACTCGTTTCAGACACTTTGGATATTATATTGAAACACCGTAATGAGAAATCCTATGCAACGTCTCTCAGGTTAGTCTCTCTCACTTTCTTTCTCTCTCTCTCCGCCTCTCTCTCTCTCCCTCCCCCTCTCTCTCTCTCTCTCTCTCTCTCTCTCTATATATATATATATATATATATATATATATATATATATACTATATATAGAGTTATAAACTCAAACAGTCTTTTACAATTAAATAGCTCAAAGAAAGAGATATTTCTGAGCCGTGAAATACAAATTAATATATGATAAACACTAATACAAGTATATAAGTGTTTGTATTGCAAATGACCAAGTTAGCTAGATTGAAAAATAATAATTAAATTAATACAGTTTGCCTGTCTCGATTTAAAATAATAAATCAATAAAAACAAACCCATATTGGCAATAGCCGTGATACCTGGACAAATTTAAATTTCAAAACTTAAATCTGTTTTGCAACAATAAGTGAAAATTCCATTTCTGTGCTCAGCTGCAGGTATCCAGAAATTGGTATGTTTCACTTCAAAATACTTAGGAAGACTGAGAGAAATGTGTTGTTGAATGCACATGGTGTCCCAGCGCCTAGCCAGTCCTATTTCTGGCAACATGAGTATAGGACTGGCTAGGCGCTGGGACACCATGTGCGTTCAACAACACATTTCTCTCAGTCTTCCTAAGTATTTTGAAGTGAAACATACCAATTTCTGGATACCTGCAGCTGAGCACAGAAATGGAATTTTCACTTATTGTTGCAAAACAGATTTAAGTTTTGAAATTTAAATTTGTCCAGGTATCACGGCTATTGTCAATATGGGTTTGTTTTTATTGATTTATTATTTTAAATCGAGACAGGCAAACTGTATTAATTTAATTAGTATTTTTCAATCTAGCTAACTTGGTCATTTGCAATACAAACACTTATATACTTGTATTAGTGTTTATCATATATTAATTTGTATATATATATATATATATATATATATATATTATATATATATATTATATATATATATATATATATATATCATCATCATTATCATCATTAACATCATCATTTTACGTCCGCTTTTCCATGCTTGCAAGGGTGGGACGGGAACTGAATCTGGCTTGATTTCTACAGCTGGATGCCCTTCCTAACACCAACCTCATTTACAGTGAGTGCTGGGTGCTTTTTTGCTGTGGCACCTCCACGACCACTTTGCAGTGGAATGATAGGGACCCCAGTCCCTATCATCTCATTTCTACAGCTGAGTAAACTGGAGCAATGTGAAATAGTGTCTTGCTCAAGGAAACAACACATCACCCGGTCTGAGAATTGAACTCACAACCTTTCGATTGCAAGGCCAATGCTCTAACCACTAAGCCATGTGCCTCCACATATCATCATCATCATCATCAACGTTTAACGTCCGTGTTCCACGCTTGCATGGGTTTTGACGGGGGTATTCCCACTTGAGGCAAGAGTGATTGTCTTGCTCGCATAGGACTGTCTGGCAGGTTTTCTACAGTTGGATGCCCTTCCTAACACCAACCACATTTACAGTGTGGGTCTGGGCGGTTTTTACCGTGTTGCCTACACGGCCACATTACAGCGTGGACTGTGTGTTTTTTTGTCGTGACACCTACACGATCTCATTTGTTTCGGCCTGGATGGCGTGGCACCGACATAACTTTACATATATATATATATTGTTATATTCGAGGAGGATCATGTTATTCTGATATTGCCAGAAAAATATAGTAAAACACACTCACTGTTCCGTTTGGGTTGGTTTGCGCTTCACTATATCACTGCCTCTCTCTCTCTCTCTCTCTCTCTCTCTATCTATCTATTTATCTCTATATATATATTATATATGTGTATGTGTCTATATATATATATATATATATATATATATATCATCATCATCATCATCATTTGACGTCTATCTTCCACGCTAGCATGGGTTAGACGGGAGTTGTCCCAATTTGAGGCAAGGTTGGTTGGGTGACCGTGTCTTGCTTGTATAGGACTATCTGGCAGGTTTTCTATGGCTGGATGCCCTTCCTAATACCAATCACATTTACAGTATGGACTGGGAACTTTTTACCGTGTTACCTACATGGCCACATTACAGCGTGGACTGTGTGTTTTTTTGTTGTGACACCTACACGATCTTTAATCTCATTATCTCATTTATTTTGACTGGATGTTGTGGTACCAACTTTACAGAGAAAGGGTGGTATTGGTGGCAGTGGGAGGATGGAGTAGGGGTAGTGGATTGGGGTGTATATTTGGTTAAGAGGTGCCTACTGACTGTAGGTTTTGCTTTGTACATAGGCAAGGCGGGTCTTCTGTATTACTGTGTGGGGCCAAAGATCTCGGTCCAGTGACATTGTTTTAGAGAGGTGCAAGTGTGTAAGGTCGGAATTTATCAAATCGTCCCAGGTTTTTCTGGGTCTGCCTACTCCGTAACTTCCATCAATTTTGATCGCCCTGCACTTATTTATACAGCTGTCGTCTTTCATGCGCATCACGTGACCATACCAA
>OZ024741.1:219575657-219588950 GCA_964016885.1 Eledone cirrhosa
AGAGAAGTAGGGAAGAAGTTGAAAACTTCTTTAGTAAGATTTGGAGTGATGAGAAGATATATAATGCTAATGTAGATTGGATTAGTCACCTGGAAAAATCCTACACAAATTTAGAAGAACGGACTTAAGGACAGCACTCAATAAATCTCATAAATGGAAATCTCCTGGTAGAGACAGGGTGCCAAATTTCTGGCTTTCCTCACTCCCATGCACTCACAATATATTGGTCAAGCTGTTTAATGGAATTATGAAAGATCCAAAAAATACACCTGATTGGATAGCAAGTGGCATTTCCTACCTTTTACCAAAGATCAAAAAAACTATTGGCCCATAACCTGCTTGTCCACCACTTATAAACTATTAACCTCTATTCTCATGGAAAAAGCATACATGTTTTTGGAGGAGAACAATCTTTTCCACATTGAACAAAAAGGGTGCCGATGAGGTTCATATGGTTGCAAAGATCAACTTTTGATTAATCATATGATCCTTGACAACTGTCATAATAAACACAGAAATCTCAGTTCTGCATGGATCGATTATAAAAAAGCCTTTGACAGCATACCACACTCATTATTCTGAAATCACTGGACATCTTCAAAATCTCACCTGTGATCTCAAACTTCCTGAAACACAATATGTCATTATGGAACACAAATCTCTAATTGTATCATTCCACTGGGGTACTGTGCTCGAGGAATATAAACATCAACTGTTGTATATTCCAGGGTGACTCACTTTCACCTTTGCTTTTCTGCATAGCTTTAATACCCCTTACATCCAAACTTAATAGAACAGGGTACGGTTATAGAATTAACAACAAAAATATAAGCCACCTATTTTATATGGATGATTTGAAGCTATATGCAAAGATAATGACGAACTGGAAGGCCTTTTACGGACAGTAAAAACGTTTAGCGATGACATCAGGATGGAGTTTGGGCTTGACAAGTGTGCAAAAGCCACTTTCAAGAAGGGGAAGCTTGTCAACTCAGACTCAGTTGAATTGGATGCTGAAACAATCATAAAGGAACTTGAGCAAGAACAAACCTATAAATACTTAAGGATTAATGAGGGCTCTGGCATACAGCATGCAAGTATGAAAGAGAGGATAAGGAAAGAATGTTACAGGAGAGTACCTGCAGTTCTGAGATCAGAACTAAATGCTCGTAACAAGGTGCTAGCCATAAATTCCTTGGCAGTACCAGTTGTCACTTTTAGCTTCGGTGTGTTGAACTGGAATATGAGTGAAATCAAAAGAATCGACACCAAAGTCCATAAGCTACTGACCTGTAATAGGATGCACCACCCAAAAGCCGATGTAGATCATCTTTACCTTCCTAGAACTCAAGGAGGCCGTGGCCTGATCCAATTTGAACTTGCTTACAAGACCACAATCATTGGACTGGCCAAATACCTTGAAACAACTAACGACTGTACACTGAAACTTGTTGAAAAGCATGAGAGAAGTAAGAAGCTTCATTCTATCTTGAAGGAGAGCAAAACATATGCTACTGATCTCGTGCTTGATACCCAGGCTGGACAGACTAAAGAAACTGTTGCAACTGATGCTGCTAGGCACATAAAATCACTGGCAAAAGCAAAAGGGCAAGGACAATTAGCATCAAAGTGGGAGCAGAAACCTTTGCATGGCAAATATGTGGCCCGTAGCAAACAAGCTGATGTTAACCAAAAGCACACCCATCAGTGGCTACGTAGTTCAGGGCTAAAGGCGGAGAGTGAAGGCTTCAGCTTAGCTGCCCACGATCAAAGCTTATTGACTCGTAATTAGCAGGCCAATGTGATGAGAAACGGAATAAACCCAAAGTGCCGATTCTGCAATGCTGGGGTTGAAACAGTGGATCACTTAGTCTCTGGATGTAAAGTTTTAGCACCAGTAGAATACAAATATAGACATGACAGAGTTGGCCAATATCTACACTGGGTAATATGTCGGCATTACAAAATCAAAGCTGAAGACAAGTGGTACAATCATCACCCTGAGCCTGTAACTGAAGGAGAAAAAGTAACAATTCTCTAGGACTTTCTTGTACATACAGACAGGACCATAAAAGCAAATAGATCTGACATCATTGTAAAAGATCAACATAACAAGGTCTGTTTATTGATAGATATGAACATCCCATGTGATCACAATATCGTGGCAAAAGAATTTGACAAGCTATGAAAATATAAAGATCTGCTTATTGAAATTGAGAAAATGTGGCACCTCAAGGCCGTTACAATACCAGTGATTGTGGGAGGACTGGGAATGATCAAGAAAGGAACAGAACAATATTTGCGAATGATACCTGGTTTACCCTCTTTGCACGAGGTGCAAAAAATTGTACTGGTACTGCACACGTATTGAGAAGAGCACTATCTCTGTAAGATGGATATCCCTCCTTGTATTTACATATGCATATGCACATGTGTATATATGTATACTGTTTTTTTTTTTTATTATAATCAATGTACTGTATTAACTGGCTTACCAAAGCACAGTGAATTTATTTGCCCTAGGTCTCAGGAAGACACTCGGCATATATCTCAGAAACAATATTGAAAGGAAATAAAAATGATAATAATAATAATAATAATAATAATAATGGTTTCTTTATTGGCTACAAGGGCTGACACGAAGAAAAACATTAGAGACGGCACAGAACAGTACAGGACGATACAAAGTGGGTTTTGGTCGTGTAAACAGGTTATAACAAAATTGGGCTAGAAATCAAAAAGAATTCAAACAACAAAAATTCCCCCAAAAGGGGGAACCTCCAAGGGTCACTCGTGGCTCATCACCTCGCTCCAGTTTTTCTCCATCTGGAGGTCTGGACCGAACCAGACCCCAAACAATTTAACTGGTCCTTCCATGCAGCACCCCACGACACTGTCGGACGGCATGGACTTGCCTCTCCAGGTGCCGAGTTGTAAGCCCACCGACTTTGCCTGGTTTTTCTTTGCTCCTGTCACCGCTTCGTATTCCTTGAGAGCGGTGCCGAGCATCTGGACGTGTTTGGTGCTCGACACCACCACGGTGACGTTATCGGCGTATGCTGACACACAGATCTCCCGCATCCCAGTTCGCATGGGACTCCCCCCTCATCGTCTCCAATTTGTGCAGTAACTGCTCTAGGGCCAGTACATACAAGAGGGACAAGAGGGGGCAACCCTGGCGGACCGAGTGCATGATGCTGAAAGGCTGCAACAGATGACCATTCACCCTCACAATCAAGCAGATGTCGCTGTGCATCGCAGCTATCCAGTTCCTAAAAATGGGCCCGACGCCGGCCGCTTTGAGGACCGCAGCCAGGTACCAATGGTCGACCCTATCAAATGCTTTAGATTGATCCAAGTTGATCAGGGCCCTACCCATGCCTGGTTCCTTAACCACCCTCTCTATGATGTATCGCATGAGATGGAGGTTGTCGTGGATGGATCTGTCCGGAATGGCACATGTCTGCGCCTCTCCTACCAGATCACTGATGACAAGCGCCAATCTCTTTGCTAACGCCTTGGCCAAAATCTTACACTCTGCGTTTAGCAGAGTTATGGGCCTGAAGTTGTCTATAACGTCCCCCTTGTTCGGGTCGTTTCTCAGTAGCACCACTGCTCCGCAGTTCACAAAACTGGGAATGCTCTGTTCTGCTGCCAGTTGCAGTAGACATCTGCCAAGAGGTCTCCGAACAAGTCTGGCATATATGCATAAAGCTCATAGGGCAGACCATCCAAACCTGGCGATTTACTCCTCGTGCAGTCAGACATCGCTTCCCGTATTTCAGCTGCTGTTATCGGCGTTTCACAGTACTGCGCTGCAGTCGTCGAGAGCTGCGGCAGTCCGTCGAGGTATGCACCAAAGTCCATACTCCGATCTGACCTGCCGCTGCTCTCGAACAATTGAGCAAAGTGCTGTTGAAAAGCTGCACACATCTGCTCGGGTTCGAGCAACATGCGCCCGTTTTGATCAGTCAAAGACCGAATTGTGGATTTGTTGCCACATTGCGCCTCCACTACCCGGGTCCATTGAACGGCTTTCGTCCCCTTGTCCTGCTCTAGCTCTGACAACGCAGCCTTCATGCTTTGCGTTGAAGAATTGGTTGAGTGCCAATCTCGCCGCAAGCACGTCGGTTGCGATGCCTGTCCTAAACACCTCTTCTAGCTTTCTAACTAACTCTCCCTCTACTCTATTTTCCTCTATCACTACTCCTTTGCTAAACCTTATCGATTATACTCTAATAGCCCTTTTCAGGGTAAACCACCACCTGTTGTTGATGATCGCACACGTCAACGCACGCTTAACTAATTCGCTAATCCGGTCTCTGTAAGCTTTGCGCGCCGGGAACGACGCGTTCAGCTTCCAGTAGCCGGGCCCTTGCCTATGGGGTCTATCTAAGTCAACTTCACAGATCACAAATTTGTTGTCCGTGTAATCGACTGCTTTAAATTGTGGACAACCTACACTAGCCTTATCTGTTTCCCTACAGAATACCCTATCTAAATACGATCTGGATGACCCGATGCGGTTTGCTCATGTCCACATTGGCACATTCAGATAATCCAGTCTATACCTGTCAGACAGTTCAAAACACCTGAGCAGGTTGTTGAGGCTCTACACCCTCCTGCCCTGTCTACTAGCCCCACATAATCCCAGTGTGAATCTAAGATACCGTTCCAGTTGCCGATTAACACTAAAGAGTAGGACGTTCCAAGAAAGGTCTGTAGACGTCTGAAGAAATCTGGCCATCCTGCCCCTGTTGGGGCATAGACGGCTACTAGCCTGAAAGCATTGCCTTCGCTGCCGGTCATGTCCAGCACCACTGACTTACCTTCTGGGTCCAGGAAGATGGCCTGTATGGCGAGATCCAAGCCTCTCCGAAAAAGCACAGCAACCCCTCCCCCGATCCTGGACGGCTGGGAGATATGTATACATCGTAGCCACCGAAGATCAGTGCGAAGGCTCGTGCTTCGGAGATCCTGGTCTCGCTGATGGCCACCACATCTATGTTTAGTGACCTGAGGTCGTTGAGCAGGTGACCCTGCTTCCAAGATGACCCCAGGCCATGTACATTTATACTGCCTATTCTAAGTATGGCCATGTTGGATGAGAAACAGGGTAAGTGAGAAAGGATCACTTACCTTGATCGTGTAGTGAAGGGACAGTAGAACCGTCTCTTTGGCTGGTCATGGGTGTTTCCAAGAGATTGTCGGCCTATATCCTCTTGGTAACCGATCCTCTGAAGTCTCCAACTGCGTTGGAAAATTTTTGTTTTAAAAGTTTCTAACGTTCTATTGAGATTTCAATGATGTTTATGTTTGTTGGGAGAGTTCTTGGTGTTGGTGGGGTGTAGTAGTTTTTTTCTGTGATGTCTGTGTGCTGCTTTATGTGTTGTAAGAGTTCTTTATTTGTCATGTTTATGGCTGTGTACTTTTTGGGGGGGGAGGGGTGATTTTGTTGCTGTTTTCTTGTTGTTGCTGTTGGGTGTGTGTGTTTTGTTGTGTTTGCGATGTTGGTGTTTTTGGTGATGCTGGTGGTGATGTGATTGTTGTTGGTGGTGATGCTTGTGGTGGTGATGGTGATGGTGGTGGTGTTGCTGCAAGTCTCCTTGCAGCTTTTACCCCTCTTTGTGTGCCTTTGCTTTTGGAGGATGAAGCTAAGGGGGTTTTTTTTGGGGTTTTTTTTTTTTGTGGCAGACCGTTTGCCACTTCCCTTCCGCCTCATACTCCATGTCAGAATCCGTGGCGTCTGGGAGGGGTATGAGCTCCACTGCTGTTGGTGGTGGTAGTGGAGCCCATTCCGGCGATTTTGCCGCTGGTATAGCTACTGAGACTGTTGGTGTTGCCGCCACTGTTGCCGCTGCTTTAGTTGTCCGTGGCCTTGGTATGGATGCCACGGACGTTGCCCTCCTACTCACCATGGAAGGGTCTCCTGCCTCTGTTGCCTGCCCTGCTCTTGGTAGCAGCGGATCAGGTGTTGGAAGGAGGGGGTCCTCTTCATGGCTGTCATCTGCAGGCAGAAGGCCCTGAAGTGACCCTTCTGCCCACAGAGATAGCACTTTGGGCGCCTTCCTCTCATGTTTATAGGGAGTTGGTGCCCTTCTTCGGGGTCTATGATGTCTGGGATGGCCTCGATGCACTCCTGGTCAGTCTGTATTAGCATTTGCATGCCTATCCCTCACCAGTTCTCTCTTCCCATTCTCTGTATTTGCAGTCTTCTCCCCGATTCTAGCCAGTACAGACGTGGCCAGCCAAGGTATGGGCATGTCAGGCAGGACCTGGGTCACTTTGACCCTCACAATTTTCTGCCCGCAGTAGGAGGGCACGAAGACTATCTCCTCACTCTTTAGGGTTTCCAAAGAGTGAGACTTCGCCTCTTGGGAGGTGGCGAAAAGTACGTCTACTGTGGCATACTTTTTGCCTCGGGTGATGTGGGTTTTGCGCGCCCAGACGCACCCCAAGGCCTTTGGGCTCTCCCCACCCGATGTGACATTTTTCTTGCGGTGCGGTAAGTCACTGTGCGCAGCTGCTGGTCTTTGAAGAAATCGGGTGGAGGTTTCAAGGAAACTCTATTGTCGTTTCTTGATACCATGGCTCTTGCGACTGCCATCTCCTCCTCCGTTACTAACACTGTCTCTATATTTCGGGCCACATCTGCGAAAGAACTGGCCCCTTATTCAGCGGCACCATTATTGCTGCCGCTACTGTTGCTACTGGTCTTGTTGTTGGTGCTGTTGCGGTTGCTACTGCTACAAATGGTGTTGTTGGTGATGTTGCTGTTATCACTGTTGTAGTTGGTTGTGTTTTTGGTGTCACCGTTGTTGTTGTTTTCGGTGCAATTTGTGCTGTTGCTGTTGGTGTTGTCGTTGTTTATTTTCTTCTTAGTGGTGTTAATATTAAAGTTGCATTTGTTGTCATTTTTTTTCTGTTGTCTGTATTTTGGTTGATGCTGTTATTGTTGTAGTTGGTGTGGTAATTTTTTCCAAATTAGTGTTCTCAGTGTTGTTGTCTTTGTTCACGTTGTTTGTGGTGGTGTTTGTTGTATGAATTTCACTAACCCTCCTCTCAACTGTCACACGACAGCAGACATATTGTTGGCGAGCATGGCTCAGCCATGTTTGTTTTAACATAATTTTTTAAAAAGTAAAATATTCAAATATTTGGGCCAAAAGGCTCAAATATTATACTTTCCCCTTCACGGGGCAAAGTCTAAGTGTTTATATCCCTTACACAACAAGAAATATTTAACAACAAATAATTTTAACAGGCAAATAAAGCGACTTACTGGGAGCGAGCAAAAGACGTCCGAACAGACCAATAATAATAATTGTTTCTACTTTAGGCACAAGGCCAGCAATTATCCCAGCGCATTACTGGTACTTTATTTTATCGACCCCATAAGGATGAAAGACAAAGTCAACCTCGGCGGGATTTGAACTCAGATCGTAAAGGGACGTAACTATGCTGGAAAGCATGGCGTCCGACCCTCTACCGATACTGCCAATCCACCAGAATAATAATAATAATAATGGTTTCTTATATAGGCACAAGGCCAGCAATTTTGGGGGAGGGGAAAGTCGATCAAATCGACCCCCAGTGTGTGACTTGTACTTTATTTTATCGATCCCGTAAGGATGAAAGGCAAAATTAACCTCGGCGGGATTTGAACTTAGATCATAAATGGCCGTAACTCTATGCTGCAAAGCATGGTGTCCGACCCTCTACCGATACTGTCATTCCACCACCCTAATAATAATAACAATAATAATAATACTAATTTCTTTATGAGTCACATAGGGCTCACATTAAAGACACTACATGATGATGCAGTGAGGGTTTTTTTCTTGGGTAAAATAAAATTAATAACAGAGACTAGGAAAATAAACATTTGAAACAAACAACAAATTCCCCAAAGGTGACCCCTAAGGATCAGTTGTGTAAAAATCCCACCAAGGCCACGGCCACCCTGTCCGCTAGGGCAAAGTACCCTCTCCCAGTTTAATAACAATAATAGTAACAATAATAATTGTTTCTACTTTTGGCACAAGGCCAGCAATTACCCAGAGCATTACTGGTACTTTATTTTATCGACCCCGTAAGGATGAAAGGCAAAGTTAACCTCGGCGGGATTTGAACTCAGAATGGCAAGGGCCGTAACTCAATGCGTCAAGCATGGCGACCGACCCTCTACTGATACTGCCAATCCACCGCCCTTAGTAACAATAATAGTAATAATAATAGTAACAATAATAATTGTTTCTACTTTAGGCACAAGGCCAGCAATTACTCAGTGCATTACTGGTACTTTATTTTATCGACCCCGTAAGGATGAAAGGCAAAGTTAACCTTGGCGGGATTTGAACTCAGACTGTAAAGGGACGTAACTATGCTAGAAAGCATGGCGTCCGACCCTCTACCGATACTGCCAATTCACCGCCAATTCACAATAATAATAATAATGGTTTTTGATTAAGGCACAAGACCAACAATTTTTGGGGAGGGGAAAGTTGATTATATCAACCCCAGTGGGTACTTTATTTCTTCGACCATGTAAGGATGAAAGGTAAAGCTAACCTCAGCGGGGATTTGAAATTGGAATGTAAAGGGCCATAACTCTATGCTGCAAAACATGTTGTCTGATGTTCTGCCGATACTGCCAATTTACCACCCTTAATGATTTCTGATTCAAGCACAAGGCCAGCAATTCTGGGGAGAAAGGAGAGTCAATTAAATCGACCCCCGTGCATTACTGGTACTTTCATCATTATCATTATCATCACTGTTTAATGTCCATTTTCCATGCTAGCATGGGTTAGACGGGTTGTCTTATTTGAGGCAAATCGAAGTCAGATGACCTTGTCTTGCTCATACTTTAATAATAAAGATAATAATAATGTAGGAATCCCACAAAAGCCATGGTTAGCCTGTCCACTAGATTTTGAACTCAGAACATAAAGAACCGTAACTATATACCACAGAGCATGTCCGACACTCTACCGATACTGCCAAATGGTGGAGATGATGATAATTGTTTCTACTTTTGGCACAAGGCCAGCAATTATCCCAATTCATTACTGGTTCTTTATTTTATCGACCCCGTAAGGATGAAAGGCAAAGTTAACCACGGTGGAATTTGAACTCAGACCATAAAGGGCCGTAACACTTTGCTGCAAAGCATGGCGTCCGACCCTCCACCGATACTGCCAATCCACCAGTGATGGTGATAATGATGGTAGTGAAGGGGTGTGTCCTATTGGTATGGGTGTTGGACTTACAATCATAATGTCATCTGTTCTATTCCTGGATCAAGTTGTCTATTGTGTTCTTGAGCAAAACACATCATTTCACTTTGCTACAGTCAACTCAGCTGAAAATGAGTACCAGCAATAGCTGGGGGTTGACCCGACGATGGACTGGCGTCATGTCCACGGTGAAGTCTGTACTCTCAGTTGCTTCACACCACAAAACTGGGATAAGCACCTCCCTAACAAGGATTCTGGCTTGTGACTGTCTTTCGAATGGTGGTGATACTGACAATGGTAATGATGGTCATGGTGATGATGTGTTGTATTGCTAATAGAGTCATCTTTTTCCTAAACCATTCCAGTTGTCTTCCTCCCCTTCACAGTCTTACCTCCCTTCCTCTTCACAGTCTTCCCTCTTCACAGTCTTGTCTCCTTTCCCTCTTCACAGTTTTGTCTCCCCTGCCCTTCACAGTCTTACCTCCCTTCCCCTTCACAGTCTTACCTCCCTTCTTCTTAACAGTCTTGTCTCCCTTCCTCTTCACAGTCTTGCCTCCTTTCCTCTTCACTGTCTTACCTCCCTTCCCCTTCACAGTCTTACCTCCCTTCCTCTTAACAGTCTTGTCTCCCTTCCTCTTCACAGTCTTGCCTCCTTTCCTCTTCACAGTCATACCTCCCTTCCTCTTCACAGTCTTACCACCTTCCCTCTTCACAGTCATACCTCCCTTCCCCTTCACAGTCTTACCTCCCTTCCTCCTAACAGTCTTACCTCTCTTCTTCTTCACTGTCTTACCTCTCTTCCCTCTTCACAGTCTTGTCTCCCTTCCCTCTTCACTGTCTTACCTCCCTTCCCTCTTCACAGTCTTGTCTCCCTTCCTCTTCACTGTCTTACCTCTCTTCCCTCTTCACAGTCTTGTCTCCCTTCCCTCTTCACAGTCTTGTCTCCCTTCCTCTTCACTGTCTTACCTCTCTTCCCTCTTCACAGTCTTGTCTCCCTTCCCTCTTCACAGTCTTACCACCTTTCTTCTTCACAGACAACAGAAGATCAATGAAGCAACCAAGCGAGATGCTCTCCCTAAAATGTACGATGAAGAAATAATCAACCTCCAGAGGGAGTTGGAAGAGAAAAGGTCCCAAAGAAAAAATAGGAACAATCTGACCATCTTGGAACATTCCAAAAGCAAACATGCTCCAAAAATAGTGGTATTTATTTTGTTTTCTGTTTTTTTATTTACTTATTTTGTTTTCTGTTTTTTTTTATTATTTTATTTATTTTGTTTCTCTGTTTTTTTATTATTTACTTATTTTTTCTGTTTTTATTTATTTATTTATTTATTTATTTTGTTTTCTGTTTTTTATTATTTCATTTATTTTGTTTTCTGATTTTTTAATTATTTTATTTATTTATCTTGTTTTCTGTGTTTTTATTATTTACTTATTTTGTTTTCTGTTTTTTAATTATTTTATTTATTTTGTTTTCTGTTGTTTTTTTATCTGTTTTGTTTTCTGTTGTTTTTTTTTATTTATTTATTTTGATTTCTGTTTTTTTTTTCATATTTTATTTATTTTGTTTTTTTTTCTTTTATTTATTTTGTGTTCTGTTTTTTTAATTATTTTATTCGGTTATCTTTTTCTGTTTTTATTCATTTTTTTTGTTTTCTGTTTTTATTCATTTATTTTGTTTTCTGTTTTTATTCATTTATTTTGTTTTCTTTTTTTATTCATTTATTTTGTTTTCTGTTTTTATTCATTTATTTTGTTTTCTGTTTTTTAAACTTTTTTTATTAAATTTATTTTCTGTTTTTTATTATTTTATTTTTTCCTGTTTTTTTATTATTTTATTTATTTATTTGTTTCATATTTTTAAATATTATTTTATTTATTTATTTATTTAGAGCGGTGGATTGGCAGTATCGGTAGAGGGTCAGACACCATGCTTTCCAGCATAGTTACGTCCCTTTACGATCTGAGTTCAAATCCCGCCGAGGTTGACTTTGCCTTTCATCCTTACGAGGTCGATAAAATAAAGTACCAGTAATGCACTGGGATAATTGATGGCCTTGTGCCAAAAGTAGAAACAATTATTTTATTTATTTTGTTTTCTGTTTTTTTTATTTTCTTATTTATTTTATTTATATTATTTATTTATTTTGTTTATCTATTTTGTTTTCCTTTTTTTTATTATTTTATTTATTTATTTTGTTTTATGTTTTTTAATTATTTTATTTATTTTGTTTGTTTTTTTAATTATTTTGTGTATTTATTTTGTTTTTTTAATTTTTTTAATTACTTTATTATTTTGTTTTCTGTTTTTTAATAACTTCATTTATTTTGTTTTCTGTTTGTTAAATTATTTTATTTATATATATTGTTTTCTGTTTTTATGTATTGATTTTGTTATCTGTTTTTTATTTACTTATTTCGTTTCTGTTTTTTAAATTGTATATCTATTTTGTTTTGTTTTCTGTTATTTATGTATTTATTTATATATTTTTATTAATTTTTATTTATTTATTTGTTTTTATTTATTTTTATTTATTTTTATATTTTTATTCTTTTATTTATTTTTATTTATTTTTATTTTTTTATTTATTTTTATTTATTTATTTTTATTATTTTTTATTTATTTATTTATTTCATTTATTTTTTTCTATTTAACTATTTATTTAAAGCAGCTATCCTACCATGCCAGATTGTAGTTGTGGTAGTGCCACAATAAAACGACCCCTCCCACTCAGGTATATGTATAGGGAATCAATCCATCTATAAAAAAGCAAGTTAATATAGGGAGGAATACATAGGCCAGATGTAGTCCATCTGATATGATTGGTTTTAATACAGGACAATCCATCCAACCCATGCAAGCATAGAAAATAGGTGTTAAATGGAGATGATAATGTATGATAATGTAATGATGATGCTGATGCTGATATGTATATATGTATATATATATATATATATATATGTGTGTGAAGGTGTGTGGCTGAGTGGTTAGAGAATTGGATTCACAATATTGAGGTTGTGAGTTCGATTCCTGGACCAGGTGATGCGTTATGACCTTGAGCAAGACACTTTATTTCACGTTGCTCTTTCTACCTGGAGTTGTGACCGATAGATAGTACTAGCAACTGGAAAGACCAACGGAAACATTGTTTCCTCGGTCCAATTTGACTAAAGTTGATCAATCTTTTTTTTATGTGTGTATATATGGATGTATATGTATGTATATATGTATGTATGTTTATATGTATATATATGTATATATGTGTGTGCATGTATGTATAAATATATATATGTGTGTATATCATCATCATCGTTTTATGTCCACTTTCCAGGCTAGCATGGGTTAGACGTGTTGTCCAATTAGAGGCAAGTTGGGTCAGGTGACCGTGTGTTACTCATATAGAACTGCTTCTGGCTAGGTTTCTACAGCTGGATGCCCTCCCTAAAGCCAACCACATTTACTATGTGTGCTAGGTGATTTTTGTTGTGACACCTACATGACCACTTTACAGTGTGGAATAGGTGCTTTTTGTCATGACACCTACACTGCCACTTTACATGTGTATATATATATATGTATCTGTATATATAAGTCTGAAACTAAGATTTGTTTGTACCTCTATTTTGTCGTTTCCTTGAACTATATATATGTATGTTTGTATATGTGTATGTATGCATGTATATATATATGTGTACTTTCTTCTGTCCTGATAACTTAATTTAGTTATCGCTCGCACTGATTTTAGGTATCTAGTCTTTAATGTGAACAAATACCAATGATAATCAGCAGGCTACTGATGATGGACATTCATGTTTCTCGGTCTATTTTCATTCATATGTTCATATACGCAGCATGCCATTTTTCATTCTCATATTTGTTTTCCCCTCGCTGTGGTTCGTATTTTTCTGCCACCATGTTACTGCTATCCTCTTTCTCTCTCCTCCTTCTCTCTCCTTTACCTCTTGCTTTCTTCCACCCCTGCTGCTGGTTACACACTCTCAGCTGGCCTCCTCACACTTTCACTCACTCACTCTCTGCTACTCCTCCTCT
>OZ024741.1:219589150-219636650 GCA_964016885.1 Eledone cirrhosa
AGCTGGATGCCCTTCCTAATGCCAACCTCATTTACATTGAGTACTGGGTGTTTTTTGTCATGACACCTATACAACCACTTAATGCAAAAATGGTCAGCAACAAATTTATCGTCAAGATTCCAGACATCACTCACTCACAGGGTGAGGTGGAACTCATCAAATTAGACCAAGGAAACAATGTTTCCATTGGTTTTTCCATTTCTGGTACTATCTACTGGTTGCAACTCCTGGCGGAAAGAACAACGTGAAATAAAGTGTCTTGCTCAAGGATATAACACATTGTCTGGTCTGGGAATCAAACTTCATGATTGGGAATACAATTCTCTAACAACTAAGCTACATGCCTTCACAAAGATATGGTTAGGGAGAGAGAAGGCTGGAGAGGAATAAGTGGGGATGGCAATTAAATTGATACCAGTATTTAATTGGTACTTTATTTTATCGATCCTGAAAGGTTGAAAGGCAAAGTTGATCGCAGTGGGATTTGAACTCAAAATGTGAAGAGCCATAACCAAATACTATGAAGTATTTTGTCTAATGCTCTAATGATTCTGCCAATATATCACCCTTGTGGTTAGTATAAAAATATAATTAATTAAGGAAAACAAATCCTCCCTACTAACCTCATTAAGCAAATACCACCACAGTTTGATACACAATTTCTGCCTGTGGGTTTCACCGTGGCCCCATTTCCACATGTACCAAACACTAATCCTCCCCATTGTAAGAAAGGAATAAGCATAATGAGGATGCCAAATGGGACCCAAATGGCTAGCCTGGAAATAGAGGAAGAAAAAAGAACATGAAATAAATAATGTACTTTGGTAGTCGAAACTAAAACAATTACATTGTGGAAGAGTCAGTTTAGACACTGTTGTACATGTCTGACAAGTGACTTGATCTGAGATTGTGTTGAAACTAAAACAATGACATCATGGAAAAGTCATTTTAGCCACAGTTGTACATGTCTGGCAAGTGACTTGATCTGAGATTGTGTTGAAACTAAAACAATGACATCATGGAAAAGTCATTTTAGCCACAGTTGTACATGTCTGGCAAGTGACTTGATCTGAGATTGTGTTGAAACTAAAACAATGACATCATGGAAAAGTCATTTTAGCCACAGTTGTACATGTCTGACAAGTGACTTGATCTGAGATTGTGTTGAAACTAAAACAATGACATCATGGAAAAGTCATTTTAGCCACAGTTGTACTTGTCTGGCAAGTGACTTGATCTGAGATTGTGTTGAAACTAAAACAATAACATCATGGAAAAGTCATTTTAGCCACAGTTGTACTTGTCTGGCAAGTGACTTGATCTGAGATTGTGTTGAAACTAAAACAATGACATCATGGAAAAGTCATTTTAGCCACAGTTGCACTTGTCTGGCAAGTGACTTGATCTGAGATTGAAACTAAAACAATGACATTGTAAAGAGTCATTTTAGCCACAGTTGTACATGTCTGGCAAGTGTCTTGATCTGAGACTGTGTTGAAACTAAAGTACATTGTGGAAGAGTCATTTTAGAAACGGTTGTGCATGTCTGATATTTGGTCATCATCAACTGCTCTACATTGTGGGCAGCCCGGCCCAGGTTTATGGGAAAGTGATAAAGTTGCCACCAAGAAAAATATCATGATATGTGGCATCTCTGATGAGTAACCTGCCTCCCTTTAAATGGGAAAATGTTTATCACATCTGAACACCTAAGATCACTATGACCATGTGACAATAGATTCCATTTATGATGGGAAATCTATCAAAATCAAAGTTTCTCTTAATATCGTCATTCAGAGCAGTTTGGTAATGGAAGCATCTGATGCTGTAACAATAACAGAGCAAGTGTAGTCAAAAACAGTGGCATTTGTGGGGCTCTTGATCGCTTGTACTCCTTTTTGTATGCATATTTGGACCTATAACTCCTGATGGAGTCGTAGGGTGCCATATTGACATACAGCATTTCTTGGGCATTTTAAAACCTGATGGAGCCCAACTCGTCTTCAGGTTTAACCCTTTAGCATTTACATTATGTTCAGTCAGCTGACCTTGTCTTGCTCATACGGGAACAGATTCTGGCTTGATTTCTACAACTGGTTGCCTTTCCTAACACCAACCTCATTTACAGTGAGTGCTGGATGCTTTTTTCCGTGGCGTCTACACGTCCACTTTAGAGTGTGGGCTGGGTGCTTTTTTGCTATGGCACCTCCATGATCACTTTGCAGTGGTCATCTCATTTCTACAGCTGAGTAAACTGGAGCAATGTGAAATAAAGTGTCTTGCTCAAGGAAACAACACATCACCCGGTCCAAGTATTGAACTCACAACCTTTGAAATGCAAGCCCAATGCTCTAACCATTAAGCCATGTGCTTTGTTAATTTACTCATGTTTATATATTGATATATGTGGTAATTCCACAAAGAACCAACCATATTTTTTGGTATTCGGATTTATATTGATCAAAGCTTTGTGCAATGTCATTTTCCTTCACTGAGGTCTACAAAATAAAACAAACCAGAAAAATGAAATTAAGTTAATATTAGAAATCTGGATGTATAATATTGTATGAATTTTATTAAGTTTGTTGTCATTATATAAATCAAATCCCGCCAAGGTTAACTTTGCCTTTCATCCTTACAGGGTTGATAAAATAAAGTACCAGTAATGCACTGATTTAATTGCTGGCCTTGTGCCAAAAGTAGAAACAATTATATAAATCTGAGTCTAAAAAGTAAAAAAACAATCTGTCCCAGCCAGATGCTCATCAGACAGAAGTTAATCCTTGTTACATTGGTGCTTAGTGATTGGGTGTATAAGGTTTCCCTTAGACAGGAAACTAGTCCATTGCAGGGTTAAAGTCTGTCCCAAGTCTAGAGGTTCATCAGGCCAGATATTATCCTTGTTTCATAGGTGTTAAGTGACTGAAAGCACAATGCTTCCCCTGGACAAGACATAAGTTAATTACCAGGTTAAAGTCTGTCCCATCAGGCCAGATGTTATCCTTGTTTCATAGGTGTTAAGGACTGAAAGCACAATGCTTCCCCTGGTCAAGACATAAGTTAATTACCAGGTTAAAGTCTGTCCCATCAGGCCAGAGATTATCCTTATTTCATTGGTGTTAAGTGACTGAAAGCACAAGACTTCAGATGACAGCTAATTTAACTAAAACATTATAAAAACACAAATCAGAGGTATTGCTTACAAAAGTCTCATTGATTTGTTTTTTAAGATCCTTGGTGGTTTTCTTGTAATCCTTGACTGTAACTCTAAAGTCATTGATGACTTTTATTGCATCTGCAAAAAAGAAAAAATCAATATAATCAATAATCAATGTCATGATCATCCTTAGGATCAGTTAGATGTCAATGACCTTGGCTCAAACCTTTGGTCTATAATATCACCCCCACCACACCAAAAAATAACAACATAAAATGCAGATATCTCCCATGGGGGCAGGCCGAACATCCAGTGAAGTCCTGTGGTCATGTAGGTGACACAGCAAAAAAGCACCCAGTCCACACTGTAGAGTGGTCATGATGGTGACATGGCAAAAAAGCACCCAGTCCACACTGTAAAGTGGTCATGATGGTGACATGGCAAAAAAGCACCCAGTCCATACTGTAAAGTGGTCATGTAGGTGTTCGACAAAATGCACCCAGTACTCACTGTAAATGAGGTTGGTGTTAGGAAGGGCATCCCACTGTAGAAAACAGGTCAAAGCCAGTTCTGTATGAGCAAGACTTGATCACCTGACCTAGCATTGGCCACAACAGGACAACTCATCTACCTCATGCTAGCTTGGAAGAATGGGTGTAAAACAGGGATGATGGTGATGATGATGAATGCTGCATGCCTCTCAGGAACATGGAGAGACAGTATAAGACTTGCATGCAACTGTCAATGATATAATTGGGGAATGGGAAGGGCTAAGTTAATTATATCAATCACAGTATATAACTTCTTCTTCGCCCACTTATTCCTGGGAGGGTTGTGGGGGCAGAGTCCTCAAACGCTCCTTCCAGTGGGTCCTGTCAGAAGCAACTGTCTCCAACTGATCCAGCTGGATCCCTAAGCGAGACCAGCCAAGCTAATGGATGTTATCCAACCATCTTGCTTGGGGTCTACTCCTGGATCTACTACCGGTTGGATTTGCTTGTAAAAATCTGTCCAGCAATCTTTTCCGAAGACATTCTAACTACATGCCCATTGTATTGGAGCTGTGATCTCTCAATTCAGAAAAGTAGTGGTGCTACCTCTGCAAGCTATGTACTCTATCGAGTAACGTAACTCTAAAGACCCTTTCGAGGAACCAGGAAAAAAGTAGTGCCCCAGCATGGCCACAGTCAAAGAACTAAAAGCAGTGAAACAAGTAGTGCCCCAGCATGGCC
This sequence comes from Eledone cirrhosa, assembly GCA_964016885.1. Lineage (NCBI taxonomy): Eukaryota > Metazoa > Mollusca > Cephalopoda > Octopoda > Eledonidae > Eledone > Eledone cirrhosa. The sequence goes on from OZ024741.1 coordinate 219,593,540, forward strand.
ATAGTCTAATAACTGAAACCAGTACAGCAGTAGTGCCCAGCATAGCCACAGTCTAATAACTGAAACTGGTGAAGCAGTAGTGCCCCAGCATGGTCACAGTCTAATAACTGAAACCAGGGAAAAACAGTGCTCCAGCATGGCTACAGTCAAATAACTAAAACAAGGGGAAAATAGTGCTCCAGCATGACCACAGTCTAATAACAGAAACTAGGGAAAAATGGTGCCCCAGCATGGCCACAGTCTAATAACTGAAACCAGGGAAAAAGTGGTGCCCCAGCATGGCCATAATCTAATAACTTAAACCAGTAAAAAATGGAGTGCCTCAGCATGGCCACATTCTAATAACTGAAGCCAGTAAAATAAGTAGTGCCCCATCATGGCCACGTTTAATAACTGAAACCAGTAAAAAAAACGTAGTGCCCCAGCATGGCCACAGTTTAATAACTGAAACCAGGCAAAAATAGTGCCCCTGCATGGGAAAAGCAGTGCCCCAGTATGGCCACAGTCTAATAACTTAAACCAGTAAAAAGTAAAAGAATACCTTTAGTTACAGTTCGTGATTCATTTTTCACTCTTTCTGGGATGTCATTATAAGCCTTTTTTGACTAAAATGAGAAATATAAATTTAGATATGTTTTTATAGTCTATACTAGCAGAAATACCCCCCACCCTACTTATGCAAGCCAACACACATCTAGCCAGATTTCTATCCTTTGAGGTAAATTTTACCTGATGCCGCCATTGATAGCATTTTGCTGTTTTAACAGCCTCCTTCCTTTAAATTTTTTCCCATTATCCTACAAATTCTAATACACTCAATTTTCAAACTTGATATTTGAGATAAAAAGCAAGGTTTCTTAAAATGTCCCACACAGGTGGTAAAAATATAAGGAAAGGAAATTGAAAATGCAACTGGAGTCTTTTAAGAATATTTATTTACTTTACCGGTTTCACAGTTCTTATGATTTTCAAAACTAAAATTGATACAAACCACAACAGAAAAACAAACCCTCCATCTCAAATTTACTTTTGAAAATCATAAGAACTGTGAAACCAGTAAAGTAAATAAATATTCTTAAAAGGATCCAGTTGCATTTTCAATTTCTTTTCCTTATACGCAGCAAAAAGCATCCAGCACACACACTGTAAATATGGTTGGCGCTACGAAGGGCATCTAGCCATAGAAAACAAGCCAGAAACAGTCCTATATGAGCAAGACATGGTCACCCGATCCAAATGGGACAAACCCGTCTAACCCATGCTAGCGTGAAAGATAGACCTTAAATGGTGATGATGATGTATATATATATATATACTTCTATTTGGGGAGTGTCGTGTTGTAATAATATTGCCAATTGGTTTGGTGGTTTGTGTTGGTTTTCTATAATTAATTCAGTTGGCAATCAATGTTTATCATTGATTGACCAACAGTTAAAAATATAGATATTAATATAGACTCTCAGAGTTCTTTCATCACACACTTCTGACATCACCAGTGATATTATGTTTCCTACTATTGTATTGCTGCAATGTTTTCTTATTCTATTTTATTTATTGTTGTATCTGTGCATGTTTTCTGTTTGGTGTGTGTTTGTGTGTTCGTGTCTGAGTCTGTGTTACACATCATTGTTTCTGAGGATAAATGGCAAAATGGATGAATTTTGTCAAACTAATACAATGAAGTTACATAACTACTATCGATTAATCAATATATCAATAATATCTTAGTTTATTTTGCCTTTTGAAACGATGAGGTAGATGGAAAGAGGAGAGATGGAGAAAGAACAGAAAGAAGAGAGATAGAAGAGAGAGAAAATATATGGAGAAGAGGGAAAGAGAGAGAATAGAGAAGAGTGAGACGAGAGAGAGGGAGAAGAGAGAGAGAAGAGAAATAGAATAGAGAAAAGATGGAGAAGAAAGAGAAATGGAGAAGAGGTAGAGGGAGAAGAGAAAGAGGGAGAAGAGGGAAAGGAGAGAAGAGAGAGAGGGGGAAGAGGGAAAGGAGAGAAGAGAGAGAGAATAAAGAAAAGATAGAAAATAGAAGAATGGATGAAAGGCAAATTTGGACTGAGTGGGATTTGAACTCAGAACATAAATAGCCATAACTAAATAGCATGAGGCACTTTTTTCGATGCTCCACCGACTCTGCCAGTTTACCAAATAAACATGATATTTGAGAATCCATAAACAAGTTTTGTCATGTCCTGTTTTTTATCATCACTAAACATGATGGTTTTTCAAGATTATTCCAACATGTCCAGACATGTCTATATCACCGTAAAATTAATTTGCCTTTTACAGTAAAAATTATCAGAAGATTACCTTTAAAATTGAACAAGCACAAAGATAAATAAATCATTCATACCGGTTGTACTTTGCTGGCAAGTCCTTTGCTAACAATATTATCAATATCTGTCATTTGGGGGGTTATATCTGGTAACTGAAATATAATAAAGTTATATAAGATAGAATAGAATATATAGATATATACTGTATATATATACACACACACACATATATATATATAGATACATATATATATATATACACACACACACATATATATATATGGTCACGTGATGCGCATGAAAGACGACAGCTGTATAAAAAAGTGCAGGGCAATAAAAATAGACGGTAGCCACGGAGTAGGCAGTCCCAGAAAAACCTGGGACAACTTGATAAATTCCGACCTCACACACTTACACCTCTCCAAGACAATGTCACTGGACCGAGATCTTTGGCGCTACACAATAATAGAGAAGACCCGCCTTACCTAAATACAAAGTAAAACCTACTACAGTCAGTAGGCACCTCTAACAAAATACACCCCCACACCACCCCTTTCAATGTAAAGTTATGTTGGTACCACAACATCCAGGCCGAAACAAATGAGGTCGTGTAGGTGTCACAACAAAAAAACACACAGTCCACGCTGTAATGTGGCCGTGTAGGTAACACGGTAAAAACCTCCCAGTTCCACACTGTAAACGTGATTGGTGTTAGGAAGGGCATCCAGCTGTAGAAAACCCGCCAGACAGTCCTATGCGAGCAAGACAACTACTCTTGCCTCAAATGGGAAAGCTCCCGTCCAAACCCATGCAAGCGTGGAATATGGACGTTAAACGATGATGATGATGATGATGATGATATATACACATATACATACATACATATATATATATGGTGGCAGAAATAAAAGCACCAAGTCCATGCTGTAAAGTGGTGCTGGTGTTAGGAAGGGCATCCAACCAGTATATATTAATGCCAAAAATTATGAGCACAACATATAAGAATTGCAACAACTGTGTAAACAGGAATAACACTAACCATGTTAGGGCTGCGCACGGTAGTGGGGTGGCTGCACAAGAACAAGAGTATGAAGACGTTGAATCTCAGAGTAGCCACACTTAATGTAGGCACTCTCACAAGTAGATCTGGTGAAATAGCGGAGATGCTAGAGAGAAGACATGTGGATGTGTGCTGCGTGCAAGAGGTGAGATGGAGAGCTGCCTCTGCGAGACTAATCGCAGGCAAACATCTTAGTTATAAGCTTTTCTGGGTGGGTAAAGATGATGGGTTAGGTGGGGTAGGCATTTTACTGGCTGAGAGATAGATCAATAAGACAATAGAGGTAGTTAGAGTTAGTAATAGAATAATTAAGCTTAGGTTAGTTGTAGGCAAGAGACTACTGACAATCATCTCTGCCTATGCTCCCCAGGCTGGCCTAGGTAAAGAAGAGAAAGACGGCTTTTACGAGCAACTTTCAGAAAGAGCTGCAATGACAGAGGACAGAGACATCATTATGCTAGCAGGGGACTTCAATGGACATGTTGGACAGCTCCATGAGGGATACACTGGGGTACATGGTGGGCATGGTTAATGGTTCAAGAAACAAAGAAGGAGTGTGGCTTCTTGAATTTTGTGATGCAAATGCACTAACTATTTACAACACTAACTTCAAGAAACCTACCAATCACCTAATAACCTACCAATCAGGCGAGCACATAAGCCAGATTGACTTCTTGCTAGTTAGGCAGCGAGACAGACAGATGGTGTAAAATACTAAGGCATACTCCGGGGAATAATGTACACCACAGCATAAGTTAGTCGTTAGTGACATCTCAATAAGCAAGAGACAAAATGAGACATACAGGAAGGTGTGGAAAAGGAAGGTCTGGAAGCTAAAATACCTTTCACTAAAATATAACTTTAGGAAAGCCCTTCAAGATGCATTTGACGAGAAAGAAGATGATTTAGAATCGTATGACATAGATGATAACTGGAATTTCTTACGTGACAACTTACTGCAGGCTACTGAGAAAACTTGTGGCTGGAGCAGAGCTCCGACCAAGCAGAGAGTGACCTGGTGGTGGAACAGCATGGTAGATAGGGCCATTAGAGAGAAAAGACTAGCATGGAAGGCTTGGAAAACTGGTGGAAGTAGAGACCGATGCACAGCCGCTAAGAGAGAAGCTAGACATCAGGTGTACTTAGCACACACGGAGGCTGGGAGTAGGAGGTTTGCCAATGTCTTGCGATGGGAAGATCAGAGACGTGCGGTGTTCCGCATTGCAAGGTCAGTGTAAATCAGGATGTTGTTGGAGATAAGTGTGTCCAAAATGATGCTGGTGTACTTCGTGTCACTGGTGCTCAGAAAAAGGAGGCCTGGAAATGTCATTATGAGAGACTGATGAATGTGGAGAATGAATGGGAGAGAGAGAAACTACCCCCAGTAGACCCAACAGAGGGACCAGTTATCAAGCTATATATGGCAGTGTCATAGCCAAAGACTGGTGCAGCAGTATTCTCATAAATTGCTACAAAAGTAAAGGGGATGCTCTGGAGAGGAGCAATTATAGGGGCATAAAACTGATGGATTAGGTTATGAAAGTGACAGAAATAATATTAACGCAACTAATTAGAGAAAGGGTCAAATTATATGAGATGCAGTTTGGTTTTGTGCCTGGGAAAAGTACAACATATGCCCTCTTCTTAGTGAGACAACTATAAGAGAGGTTCTTAGAGAAGAATAAGCCACTATACTTAGCTTTTGTTGATATAGAGAAGGCCTTTGATAGGATACCTCTGTGGTCCCTAAGGAGACTAGGTGTAGAGGAATGGCACAGTGTAAGCTATGTACAGAGGAGCTGTCAGTAAAGTGAGAGTAGGAATGGTGTTTAGTAGGAATTCCAGTTACAAGTAGGTGTACATCAGGGTTCGGTCCTCAGCCCTTGTTCATTATAGTCCCCCAAGCCATAACAGAGGAGTTTAAGACTGGCTGCTCATAGGAACTTCTCTATGCTGACGATCTGGTTCTTATAGCAGAATCAGTAGAGGAGCTAAAGAATAAATTCTGGCTATGGAAACAGCAGTTGGAATCAAGAGGACTGAAAGTGAACCTAGCTAAGACAAAAGTGTTGATAAGTAGAAAAGAGGACAAAACTCTGATTCCATCAGGGAAATGGCCATGTTCGATATGTAGAAAAGGAGCTGGCATAAATTCTATAAAAGTACACAATGCAGATCTTGGGTACACCATATAATGGCCAGGGTACTTGGTTAAGTATATTTCATTTTAATCAAAGGGTTCCCCGGGGGTACAAACCCCCGCTGAAAAGTTTTCCTTTCGATTTATATGAAATTTAAGCCATAGATAAATGACAAGATATGATGCCTATTCACAAAATTTCAGCAAATTTCAATATTAAGACACCCTTATGGGGGTTAAACCCCCTATTAGGGTTCCCCGGAGGCACAAACCCCCACTGTAAATAGTTTCCCTTCGATTTATATGAAATTTAAACCATAGGTAAATGACAAGATATGATGCCTATTCACAAAAGTTTCGAATTGATATTTTGAAAAAAATTATTTACAAGAAACAAAATAAGAATAAGATTTAATAATGTAATTTTGATTTGATATATTACAAAAAAATAATGTTTTCCAATGTTTCATGCATTACATTTTACATTGAGTAACATTGAAATGCAGAGTTTTTCTCCATAAATTATATCACTTATTTAAAATCAATTGTCATTTTCTTACAAAAAAAAAAAAAATGTGTGAAACACAGCAAGGCACGGGTAATTCGGCTAGTATATATATATACATATATATATATATATATATCATCATCATCATTTTACGTCCGCTTTTCTCTGCTTGCAAGGGTGGGACGGGAACTGATACTGGCTTGATTTCTACAGCTGGATGCCCTTCCTAACACCAACCTCATTTACAGTGAGTGCTGGGTGCTTTTTTGCCGTGGCACCTCCACGACCACTTTGCAGTGGAATGATATGGACCGCAGTCCCTATCATCTCATTTCTACAGTTGAGTAAACTGGAACAATGTGAAATAAAGTGTCTTGCTCAAGGAAACAACACATCACCTGGTCTGAGAATTGAACTCACAACCTTTCGATTGCATATGTATAAATATATACATACATATATATATACATGCATATATGTGGGAGGTGAGTTTTATTGTAGTACAATAAAGCAATGCAGATATCGGATAAGAAGCACTCTACAGTTTGTAGGACTGGAGTATATATAATATATAAGATCAAAAGATGGTTAAATGAGTTCCATGTATTTTATTATGCGCATTACTCTTCGTTAATTTTCAAATTCTTTTAATTTATACATTATCTTCCAACGGTTTTTCAACCTCTCTATGTAAAACAATATATTTTTCTCAGTTATAAAAGCTATCTCTCTCTCTCTATCACCCATCTCTCCTCCTATCTCATCCTTCCTCATTATACTCCTCCCCCTCCACTTTTTACTCTCATCTCCTCCTCTTTTTCATCCTTTCCAACCTCCCCCCTCCCCTCAAATTTTTTTTTTTCCCCCAATATCACACATCAATCTAAAACTACTTTTCATATGTTGATTTAAAACTGCACTATCCACAAGTGTTTTTAACCTTCATATCATGTCTTCCCATTTTATCTGATGAAAACACAAATGTTATTGCATGATGATATTTGTTTTTGAAATGCGCATAATAAAATACATGGAACTCATTTAACCATCTTTTGATCTTATATACATGCATATATATATGTACGAGGTGGGCCAGAAAAGTTCCAGGACTGATGTCACAAAAGATTTATTTCAAACCCATACTTCACACTAAGAGTTTTCTCCTTCAAAGTAATCCCCCTGGAGTCTAATGCCCTTTTCCATCCTTTTCTGCCATGCTTGCATACACTCCTGCAAGGATTCTTCTGGGATCTTCCACAGTTCCGTCGTCACGGCCTTTCTGATGTCGTCCATGTCTTCAAAACGGGTCCCCACAGGGTCGTACTTGAAGATCCATGACTCATCACCGGTGATGACTGTCCCTAGCAAGTCTGGTTTGGTTTCAAGTCGCTTGAGGATGTCCTGGCACACTTGCATGCGTCGACCCTTCTGGTCATCGTTCAGCAGTTTTGGCACCATCTTCGCGCAGACTTTCCGCATGTCCAAATCTTCAGTGAGAATCTTCCAGACGCTGTCCCGATTCATGCCCAGCTCATTTGTCATCAGTCAAACAGTCAGCCGACGATCTCTACGCACCATCTGCCTGACGCGCTCAACGTTGACCTGTCCTGGTTGTTGAGGGCCTTCCGCTCCTGGGGTCATCTTCCACGTCCTCACGTCCTTCTTTAAACCTCTTGCACCACTCAAAAACACGAGAGCGTGACATCGTCTCATCTTCATACACTTGCTGCAGCAATCCCAGTGCTTCTGATGGAGTTTTCAAGTTTGTCCGCTGCTCTGTGCTCATTGCTTGACGACCTGAAACAGAGGACATGTATATAAAATTATGAAGAAAAAAGTTTGATCGCTGCAGAGAGCTAAGATTACAGTTACATACTCCAGGGGGATTACTTTTAAGGAGAAAACTCTTAGTGTAAAGTTTGGGTTTGAAATAAATCTTTTGTGACATCAGTCCTGGAACTTTTCTGACACACCTCGTATATATATGTATATATGTGTATATATATATATATATATATATATATATATATATATATATATATATATATATATATATATATATATATATATATATATATATATATGTGTGGCTGCCAACTCTTTTTCGAGTACGGCCACTACTTTATATACATGTAGGAGAACCCCTACCGATGCGCTGAACGAGTGTGACATTTTAGTCCAGCCAGCGACTTGAAAACTCTGGTACAAACACTACACTTGTGACAATTATTGACATATAGTGCTAGGCCCATCGTACCATGTGACGACAAGTGCAGAGAGATCTCCAGATATAAAGCAATGCCTGTGCCGTTAAGCTTTTATAGTGAGCAAAGGCACTGCACAAAGCCAGTCCCACTCTCTTAACCAAGATGATATTTACCAAAAAGAAGAACAAGTCAACATCATTGGATACCATCACGGTTGCAGGTGTTATATGGTATGGGTGGGTTTATGGGCGTATCAGATTTCTACTAGTACTCAGTGAAATATGTTCAAAATGTTTGCTCTACTAGTTTGTTGTCAAGGTATTATATATATTATCATATTTCGTTGTCAATATCACTTCCGTGATCAATCTATAAAAGATTGTAGTGTTAGTAATGTTTTGTGTGTTAGAAGCTTTGTTTGTTTGTACTTGTTGCTTGCTTGCTTATTTCGTTGCTGTTGTTGTTGTTAGTGTTATAATATACTGTGTTGTCATGACTTCTCTCCTTGTCATATCTGGTCCACCAATCAAGGTATCTGAAAAAAAAGGCTCCACACACATATACACACACATACACACATATACACACCCACATACACATATATACACATACACATCTATATATAGATATAGACATACACATACACACATATACACACACATATATATACACACACACACGCATACACATATATACGCACACACACACACACATATATACACACACACACATACACATACACACACATATATATATATATATATAGACATACACATACACACATATACACATACATGCTCATACATATATATATACAGACACACTCAAGCAGAGAGAGAGAGAGAGAGAGAGAGAGAGAGCTAAACACTCACAGAGATACACGCAAACACAGACATACACATACACACACAGATATATATACACCCACACATAGGTAGCGAGGAAAGAAATTATGTTTTCCCACAGCCACCAAGTGAGTGACCTTCGACCTCGCAGGGAAGATAATAGACAAACTTCCCTGATGGTAGGATGTAAGGCACCTGTGGTATGAAGGAGCATAATTTCTAGGGTCATCTGTTATCAATCAGTAAAACAACTAGCAGTCATTGTAAATAGGTTGTTGTGTGACCCTACATCACTCACACCATAGCCTGTACAACACAGTCTCTCTATATATAATGGTTTACTGCTACATTAGCTAGCCTTATACTGTTGACTACAACTTTAAAAAAATAATAATAATGAAATTATTGTGTACAGTGCTCAGGTGCACTACAACTCATCAAAGGTGCATGTATAGTACATAGAATAATATACAAATGTCAGGGAAGTGAATAGTGTATGAGTCATGATATATATGTGTGCGTGTGTATGGAGGGGGAATATTAGGTGTAGTGTTGGCGAATCTCAGGAAGCATGGAGTTTTAAAGGATGCAGTGTCTCAACAGCTAATAACTGATGCAGGTAGTTTGTTCCATGCTTCAGCAACTCTTATCACTTTTCTTTTAAGGGAACATCCCATAGTAAATAAAAGATTCGTGCACAACACTAAAGTTTTACTGAACACTATAATCAAACATGTTAACTTTGCTTTTCATCCTTACGGGGTCGATAAAATAAAGTACCAGTAATGTACTGGGTAATTGCTGGCCTTGTGCCAAAAATAGAAACAATTATATTTACAATTCAAAGTAATCACATTTTTTTCCTTTTTGCTGAAGTGAAGTAAAGATACACATTAAACCAGAATTGGTAGTATTTGTCTTGTTTGTCATTTCTTCCTCAACAAATAAAACTTTGCTTCACGTCTACATATATACACACACAACACATACATATATACATGTGATAGATCCACAGTCAGTTTCAACAGTCAGTGTTCAATTGTTCAATCAACTGTATATCCGACTCGTTTGATTAATCTGTAAGTGGCTGAATGAACCCTTAACAATCATGACTTATATTTGACAAAATTGGAACTTTAACCCTTTAGCATTTAAACCGGCCATATCTGGCCAGAATTCTCTCACTTCTTTCTGTTCAAACTGGCCATAACTGGCCACTCATACTGATGTTAAGGTATTGTTCTCAAAATAAATAACATCAAAATCACATAGATTCGATATTATATGAGATAATTATGTGAAATAAAGCCTTTACTATGAAAATACAGTAGTATGTATAGAGTAATGTAAATGCTAAAGTGTTAAATGACAAATTCAGCCCATCCAAGGAATTTCCATCCATCCAATTTCAGTCACAAGATATTGATGGGTCAGCACAATATAAAAAAAATGTGTTCAAGATACCAGAAAGTAGGACTGAGCAAGGGACATTACGACTGAATAATAGATCTTAGGACTAGACAAGGGACCTTAGGGCTAAATAAATGAAATTAAGACTGTATAAGAGAGCTCAAGACTGAACAAGGGACGTTAGGACAGTAAAAAAGACCTTAGGAGTGAATAAGGGTCTTTAAGACTGAAGAAGGGACCTAAGGATTGCAAAGCAAACTTCTTAACCTCTCAGGATTGGAGTATGTGTTTGTTACATCTCTGTTAGTTCTCACAGTGAGAGTTTCAGTTGTGTGAACAATGGAACTGCCTAATCATGAAATTAAAGTGCCAGTGACTGAGTATTCCACATTAGTGAGACATATTTGCAACTGTACAAAAGAGACCTATCACTGCATCACATAAACAAATTTGTGATTGACTCAATCTCTTCAAGGTGGTGCCCCAGCATGGCCACAGTCTAATGACTGATACCAAAAAAAAAAAATCAATATGTTTGACTAAAACTTTCCCCAGCCAGGCCACAATCTAAGGACTGAAACCAATAAAATATTTGTATTGTTGATGTGACTGACTATATCTCTTCAAGGTGGTGCCCCAGCATGGCCACAGTCCAACAACTGAAACCAATAAAATATTAGTATGGTTGATGTGACTGACTATATCTCTTCGAGGTGGTGCCCCAGCATGGCCACAGTCCAACAACTGAAACCAATAAAATATTAGTATGGTTGATATGACTGACTATATCTCTTCAAGGTGCTGCCCCAGCATGGCCAGTCTAATGACTGAAACAAGATAAGAATACAAGAATAATTGTCCTGCGCATACAGAATGGATTAAGCTTAATTAATCCCTGTTTAACCCTTTAGTTACTAATCCGGCCAAAACCAGCTCCTCTTCTGACTTCAAATCCTACTGAAGTTAGCTTTACTTTTCATCCTTACTGTGTTGATAAAATAAAGTACCAGTAACAGTCTGGGGTCGACTTTCCCCTCCCCCGCAAAAAAAAAATTGCTGGCCTTGTGCCTAAATAAGAAACCATTATTATTATTATTATTATTATTATTATTATTATTATTATTATTATTATTATTATTTATGGCCGCACATGTGTGAAGACAGACAAGTCTGCGGGGGAAAAGGTTCGTAGCTTTAAGCTGTTTTAAAGTGTCTTTTTTTTGTATTTTCTTGTCATTAACGAAACTTAAGGTACACATCTTGATTTAAAGAGAGGGATACCTCTCAATATTCGGGCTTTAAGCCCGAATATTCGGATTTATTTTTAAAATCTTCGAAAAAAATCGCTTCCCCACCAAAAGAAAATTATGGAAATTTTCGACCTTGAAACGGTAAACAACGTTCAGGTCAAAAGTTTAAAGGCAGCCACTGCAGATTTCACCATGACTACGATGGCTAGTCATGCCTGTCATCCACTCTACTGAATGTGAAGGCAAAACTAAAAAGCTACCATCACAACCTTCTGGCATAGCAGCAGTATCATCTCAAAACGACATCACCACCACCACCACCACCACAACAACAACTCAGAGCAATAACGACAAAAACACCGACAGCTTCAATGTAAACAAGGATGGCGGTGGCAACAGCAAGAATGACAACAACAACAATAAGAGCATCAGAAACACCACATTTGCTGCAGCAGCAGCAGCAAAAACAAAGCGCTTATTCATCATCATCATCATCATCACCGTTTTACGTCCGTTCTTCCACGCTAGCATGGGTTAGACGGGTTGTCCTGTTGTGGGCAGTGTCTGGTCGGCTGACCATGCCTTGCTCATACAGGAACTGATCTGGCTTGATTTCTACAGCTGGATGCCCTTCCTAACACCAACCTCATTTACAGTGAGTGCTGGGTGCTTTTTCGTGGCGCCTACACGTCCACTTTACAGTGTGGGCTGGGTGCTTTTTTGCCGTGGCACCTCCACGACCACCTTGCGGTGGGGGGGGGGGGGCATATTGTTTATATGCTTCAGCATGTACCCATGGGAGGTCGGGTACCCTGTATTACTGCGTGACGCCAGAAGTCACGGTCGTGTGTCATTGACTTTGAGAGGTGTAGTTGGGTAAGGTCGGCTTTTATCACCTCATCCCAAGTCATCTTGGGTCTCCCCACTCCGCGGTTTCCATCAACTTCTAGTGCTCTGCACCTTTTTATGCAGCTGTCATCCTTCATACGCATCACATGTCCATACCAGCGTAACCGCCTCTCCTGCACGCAGCATTTGATTCCTCTTATGCTCAGTCTCTCTCTCAATTCATTTATGCTTTGTCGTTCACGTATATTACTGTTACACATCCATCGGAGCATGCAGGCTTCGTTTCTCTCTAATCTACGTAAGTCTTCCACCTTCAGCGCCCAGGTCTCACTACCATGCAACATCGCTGTTCGGATACACGCATCATACAGTCTGCCTTTCATTCTGAGGGAGAAGCCTTTTGCAGCTAGCAGTGGTAGTAGTTCCCTAAACTTCTTCCATCCCGTTCTTACCCTAGTTATTGTACTTTCTGAGCACCCACCTCCGTTGCTAATTCGGTCACCTAGGTAGCAGAAGCTGTCTACTGTTTCTACAGGGCCCTCCCAGAGATTGGTGGTACTTGTTTCCTGTGGCTGTTTGCTTGCTGTTTCAGCACAGCTGCTGCATGTGAATCCTACATTCTTAATTAAGCTTCCTGAGATCCCGCTACATCTCTTGTGTACCCATTGTTTGCATTTGGGGCAAAGAATGGAGTTCCTACCTACACCTTTCCTACATACTGAGCAAGGCCATTTCCCTGAGGGGATCTGGGTTCTGTTTTCTCGTCTACTTATAAGGACCTTAGTCTTTGTCATGTTGACTTTGAGGCCCTTTCTCTCTAGTCCCTGCTTCCAGGTTTGGAATTTATTCTCTAGTTCTACCATAGATTCAGCTATGAGTGCGAGGTCATCAGCATACAGGAGTTCCCATGGGCATCCGGTCTTAAACTCCTCCGTTATTGCCTGCAGGACTATGATGAACAGGAGAGGGCTAAGAACAGAGCCCTGGTGGACCCCAACCTGTACGCTAAATTCCTCGCTATACTCATTGCCAATCCTAACTTTGCTGACTGCTCCCCTATACATGGCTTGTACCGCTTTCACAAGCCATTCATCTACTCCTAGTTTTCTAAGAGCCCACCAGATTACTGCACGTGGAACTCTGTCAAAGGCTTTCTCAAGGTCGACAAATGCCAAGTAGAGTGGCTTACTTTTAGCTAGGTACTTTTCCTGTAATTGCCTCACAAGGAAGAGCGCATCAGTGGTGCCTTTCCCTGGTACAAACCCAAATTGCATCTCGTCTATATTCACCCGGTCCCTAATCAGCTGTGCTATAACTCTTTCTGTTACTTTCATCACCTGGTCCATCAACTTTATACCTCTATAGTTTCCTCTATCTAGTGCATCGCCTTTACCTTTGTAGCAGTTGACAATGATGCTACTGCACCAATCTTTTGGTATGGCCCCCTCTAGTATTACCTGGTTAACGATACGTGTGGTTATAGTGTGACCTACAGACCCAGATGCCTTCAGCATCTCGGCAGCTATACCCGATGGACCGGTTGCCTTCCCTATCTTCATATCTCTGATTGCCTTACTTACTACGCTGCCGCTGACTTGTACTGCTGGTCCCTCTATAGGGTCTACGTGGGGTAGGGTCTCTTCTTCCCATGCATTCTCCTCATTTAGTAATCTATCATAATGACTCTTCCATGCATCTTTCTTCTCAGCACTTGTGAGGGCAAGCTCACCTTTATCATTCCGGATACACTTCTCCCCAATGACATCACAACTATCTCTGACACACTGCCTCGCAATCTTGAATACCTCCTGTTTCTGGTCCTCACGTTGTAAAACATGCTTGAATTTTCTATCCTCTGCTTCCCTCCTAGCTAAGTATACTTGTCGCCTAGCTTCCCTCTTGGTCTCTATGTAATGTACCCTGCTCCCCCCGTTCTTCCATTCTTTCCATGCCTGTCTCTTGGCCTTGACTGCTTCATCTACCTTATTGTTCCACCACCAAGTCACTCTCCTCCTGCTTGAGGTCTTACTCCAGCCACAAACCTCATCCGTCGCCTCTAGTAAGTTATTTTTTAGGAACTCCCAGTTCTCTTCTACGTTAAATGTCTCTATCTGTTCTTCTTTACTGTCGTAGGCGTTGAGTAAAATATCTTTAAATCTGTTACTGGTTGAGGGGACTTTCAGCTTCCAGATCTTTCTTCTCCAGGTTGGCCTCTGTTTCAGGGCTCGTCTAGTTCTGACCGTGAGGTCGCTGACAACTAAGCTATGTTGGGATGTACATTCCTCACTAGGGAAGGCTTTTGTGTTTACGACCGTCCATCTGTCACGTCCTCTGATGAGGATAAAATCTAACTGACTAGAGTGCTCCCCTGATCTATAGGTGATCAGGTGGTTGTCGGGTTTTTTAAAGTTTGTGTTACATATCGACATGTCATTGGCGTCGCAGAATTCTAGAAGTCTGAATCCTTCCTCATTCCTTGTGCCAACTCCATGGCCTCCATGTACTCTATTGAAGCCGTCGCAGTGTTTACCTACGTGTCCGTTAAAATCTCCTGCAATGATTAGGAAGTCCTTGTCGTCTGTTAGAGCAGTAGTGTGTATTAGGGACTCGTAAAACCTATCCTTAAGTTCGTCTGGCAGCCCCGATTGGGGTGCGTAAGCTGATATTATTGTGGTAATTGTCTTATTCAGGACTAGTCTGAGTTTAATGATTCTTGCATTTACCCTGTACACTGAGATTACTTTATCTACCCACTTGTCAGCTAATAGTATACCTACACCACCCATCCCATCGTCATTTCCCACCCAGAAAAATTTGTAGCACTGGCTTTTTCCTACAAGGACTCTAGCGGACCCTCCTCTCCATCTAGTCTCTTGCACACAGCATACATCAACTTCCTTTCGCTCTAGCATTTCTACGATTTCTCCTGCTCTTCCTTTCATTGAGCCTACATTGATGGTACCAACTCGGAGTTTTGGGCATTTGTCGACACTCGTAGGGGAGGGTCTCTGGGTTGGCGCTTCACGTGGGTGCTTGGTAGCTCGCAGATTCATATTTCATCTATTGATTCAGAGTTGCTCGTGTATTCCCAGCTCATCCATCCATAACGGTGGGAAAATTGAGGGCTAGAAGGACAGTGGTGGTGGGGTAATGGCAGGGTGTGTTGGGATGCGCCAGAGGAGGAGAGAGTTAGTTAGGCAGGTAGTAGCAGCAGCAGCAGTGGAAATGGCATGCTAGGTTTGATTGGTCGAATAGACTATGGTGGTGTGTGGGGGTGGGGGGAGGGAAATTGTGAGGTAGGAACTGAGGGTCGCATGGTAAATATCCAAGTTAATACTACATCAGTAAAATTAACAATAATAACGTCATGAAAAAAACTACTAAGAGGGTCGCATGGTAAATATCCAAGTTAATACTACATCAGTAAAATTAACAATAATAACGTCATGAAAAAAAACTACTAAGAGGGTCGCATGGTAAATATCCAAGTTAATACTACATCAGTAAAATTAACAATAATAACGTCATGAAAAAAACTACTAAGAGAAACCCTCGAAAATTTATCGCTAATACAGCAGGGAAAATTTAACGCTAATACAGCAGGGAACATCATAATATTAACGACAATATGTAGGCTAAAATACCTTCGTAGATTAGATGGATGGCTGGCTGGGAAAATTGGAATCAGCTCTAGTGATACATTTTAGCAGAGAAGAATGGGAAAGTGTCTTATCTCTTCAATATTTTCAGATTGAATGAATTAGGTTAAAGACAGGGTAGTAAGCCTTAAAGAAGTGCATAGAGAGGGGGGGGGGGGTAGGAACTGAGGGTCGCATGGTAAATAACTGAGAGAGATACAATAGGATTAGAATACCGCATGGTAAATATCCAAGTTAATAAGTTAATACTACATCAGTAAAATTAACAATAATAACGTCATGAAAAAAACTACTAAGAGGGTCGCATGGTAAATATCCAAGTTAATACTACATCAGTAAAATTAACAATAATAACGTCATGAAAAAAACTACTAAGAGAAACCCTCGAAAATTTATCGCTAATACAGCAGGGAAAATTTAACGCTAATACAGCAGGGAACATCATAATATTAACGACAATATGTAGGCTAAAATACCTTCGTAGATTAGATGGATGGCTGGCTGGGAAAATTGGAATCAGCTCTAGTGATACATTTTAGCAGAGAAGAATGGGAAAGTGTCTTATCTCTTCAATATTTTCAGATTGAATGAATTAGGTTAAAGACAGGGTAGTAAGCCTTAAAGAAGTGCATAGAGAGGGGGGGGGGGGTAGGAACTGAGGGTCGCATGGTAAATAACTGAGAGAGATACAATAGGATTAGAATACCGCATGGTAAATATCCAAGTTAATAAGTTAATACTACATCAGTAAAATTAACAATAATAACGTCATGAAAAAAACTACTAAGAGAAACCCTCGAAAATTTATCGCTAATACAGCAGGGAAAATTTAACGCTAATACAGCAGGGAACATCATAATATTAACGACAATATGTAGGCTAAAATACCTTCGTAGATTAGATGGATGGCTGGCTGGGAAAATTGGAATCAGCTCTAGTGATACATTTTAGCAGAGAAGAATGGGAAAGTGTCTTATCTCTTCAATATTTTCAGATTGAATGAATTAGGTTAAAGACAGGGTAGTAAGCCTTAAAGAAGTGCATAGAGAGGGGGGGGGGGGTTTAGGAACTGAGGGTCGCATGGTAAATAACTGAGAGAGATACAATAGGATTAGAATACCGCATGGTAAATATCCAAGTTAATAAGTTAATACTACATCAGTAAAATTAACAATAATAACGTCATGAAAAAAACTACTAAGAGAAACCCTCGAAAATTTATCGCTAATACAGCAGGGAAAATTTAACGCTAATACAGCAGGGAACATCATAATATTAACGACAATATGTAGGCTAAAATACCTTCGTAGATTAGATGGATGGCTGGCTGGGAAAATTGGAATCAGCTCTAGTGATACATTTTAGCAGAGAAGAATGGGAAAGTGTCTTATCTCTTCAATATTTTCAGATTGAATGAATTAGGTTAAAGACAGGGTAGTAAGCCTTAAAGAAGTGCATAGAGAGGGGGGGGGGGTAGGAACTGAGGGTCGCATGGTAAATAACTGAGAGAGATACAATAGGATTAGAATACCGCATGGTAAATATCCAAGTTAATAAGTTAATACTACATCAGTAAAATTAACAATAATAACGTCATGAAAAAAACTATTAAGAGAAACCCTCGAAAATTTATCGCTAATACAGCAGGGAAAATTTAACGCTATTATTGAATATCGATATTGATATTAGCGATAAAGACGAACAGTTGGCCAAAGCGTGGAGGCTAATTAAACGGGAGAAGTCCTGGGCAAACCTGACCATCCCGGATGAGGCAATAGCGGCCATGCAAAGGAGGACGGTGCTCTTTCGATGTATTTCGGTGCAGACACGAAAAGTGGAACTTGCGAGCCAAGCAGAGGTAGAGGTTGCTTTGGAGTACATCGGAAGTAACATAGAGTACAAAGCAAGAGGCAAACAGTTCGGTACCATCTCGGTACTGTTCAAATCCGAGGCCCTCGCTATTAAGCACTCGGTGATCCCCTGCAGAACGGAACGCATTATCATGCATCCGTCCTATATGGGTAAAAGGACAGTGAAGGTACACATTCCCAGCATCCCACCAGGAATGAACATATGGGGGCTGCTGGGATGCGTAATCGAGGAGGGGACAGACACCACCCTCCTGGACATCAAAAGGACAGAGAGAGAAGACTGGTCCGGAATGGATTTGGAGATTCTTCTCCAAATGAAACCGGAGGATATAAATAACATCCCAGATTTTGCCCGCCTGCAGGACGGGACAACAATCCAACTAATGATTGACGGAAGAAGGCCACGCTGCTTCGTTTGCGGGGAAGCCACACATCTTCAAGCCTTCTGCCCTCAGCGCAAAAATGCAGGGGGTCGCAAACCTCCTTTGTTGCCAACGCCAGTGTCAGCACGGAAAGCTGCACCACCACCACCACCAAAAACAACATCAACAAAAACACGGACACCAACATCAAAAGCAGCCGGATCACCACCAACACCAAAACCAATCCAAGGAGAAAACGAGGAAAGCTCTCCCACTCCCCCTACACCCCCAACTATATACATAGACAAAAAAAAAATAAACGCACACACAGACACAGAGACACTCACAGACACAGACCCTTTGTCTTCCAGCAGCGAAGATGAAGGAAAACCCCAAAGTGCAAAAAAACAGAGAAAACTCACAAAAAAAAAAGCCCCTACAAAACACAAAAACACACACAACAAAAAATACAGACACCACTAACGCAGACACTTCCCCAATAACATCAGACACCACTAACGCAGACACTTCCCCAATAACATCAGCACCATCAGCAACATCGACACCACCTCCACAATCCCCGAAACGCAAACAACCTAAACAATCACAAGTACAAATCAACACACAAATACCTGAAATTGCAGACACCACACCTACAACAAACACAGACATACCTGAAACAAAACCACCAAAACCATCACCACCACAGTCACCAAAACGAAAACAAATAAAACCACACCAACAAAATGTTAAAAACTTTGTGCTTGTCAGAAGGGCCAACGATAAACTGATGGCCCTCTTAGCGCGAAGCGAGGACATTCAAACAGAGGGGGAGATTTTTGAAATGAGCACATTTTGCGTGCCAGAAGATTTGCTTCTGGTCCGAATGTCACTCAATTCCTTCAAAGAAATTCGAGAGAGCTTTCCTCAAGACGTGGGAAACCCGAATGTGAAACCCACATCAAGACTTTTAAAGGGGTTCCCAAAAGAAACCCCACCAACCATGGAGGTCGAACCACCCGACCTTCACAAGACCCGGGAGGTAAGTAAACCTTCCCTCTCTCTCTCTTAGCTTACCAATATGGCCATATTAAGAGTAGGAGGGTGAGGGTGGAGAGAGAAGTGCTGCCCCCCAGTACATTTGCTAAAAGGTGGGTGAATGTGGCGAGAATGGCTCGTGTGAATGGGCCTACTCTGACCATACACCTATAGGCTAGCTAACTTGAGGAGAGGGGTGCTCTCCTGGGTGCCCTAGAATCGCAGGGTGGTTCAGGATTGGTGGGGTACCCGAATCACCCCAGGGTCGTCCACCCCCTATCGGGGAATTTATTTTGTTATATTTTGCATAGTTTATTTTATATTTTATATTTTCATTGTTAAATTAGTCTTGCCATTGTGCACTTTTACTCGACCTTATTGTAAACTCCCACTGTCCCTGTCTTTGTATTGTCCCCTACATGTCGGCCCTTGTGGCTAATAAATGAAATCATTATTATTATTATTATTATTCCTGAGAGGATCGTGTGGGCAGTGTCCTCAAAAGCTCCTTCCAGAGGGTCTTGTCAAAAACAACCGTCTCCAACTGATTTGGCTGGATCTCCAAGCGAGACTAGCCAAGCTCATAGATGTTATCCAACCATCTTGCTTGGGGTCTGCCCCTGGGTTTCCTGCCAGTTGGTTTTGCCTGTAAAATCTGTTCAGCATTTCATTCCTGAGACATTCTAACTACATGTCCATAGTATCCGAGCTGTGATCTCTCAATTTGGAGAAGTAGTGGGTCTACCTAGAGTGACTCTCGATCTCCAAGCTATCCACTCTATCATGTAATATTACTCCAAAGATCCTTCGATGGAACCCCATTTTGGCCGCTTGTATTCAGCTCTGGTTCTATGAAATAAAACCACCCATTTAAAGGTTTCCAATTTAAATTAAAATCTTCCAACATAATTTTATATGAGAACCTTACATCATGTTACTATCTTAGTAATGAAATTCTTCTTCGCCCAGTTATTCCTGAGAGGGTTGTGGAGACGAAGTCCTCGAACACTTCTTTTGGCAGGTCCTGTCAGAAGCAACCATTTCCATATGATCCGACTGGATCCTCAAGCAAGAATGGGTTGTAGGTGGCGAATAGTAATATGGTCACCTAATTTGATGGTTAGTTGCAATATAAACGGGCAACTGCCGGATGAATAAGCAACCCTGGACCATCAGGTCTTAGGCATATGGAGCAATGTATGACACCTGTAGCTCCCAAGAAAATTCTTTCAACCCAGTGATGTAGCTATGACAAGGTGAGTTAAGGCTGCCTCTAAAAAAAAGCCTAGTCTTCATAGGTTTGAGAAAGTACGAGATTGATGGCTGGTATGAATAAGACCAACAAAAGGTAAGAAAAAAAGGTAAGAAAAAAAGATACAAATATTCAAAAATCTTACTACAAATTATCTTACATCATTTGAATCAAAATCTATTTGTATATCGTTGGTATTGGCACAACTGGGACAATCAGCTTTAATGCCTGTTTGTAGATTAGTCAGGTCTGTTTTCAATGTGGAAACATCCGATCCTATAGAGGTCATTATAGCACTGACATTGTGAACTATGCTTTGAACAGTAACCAACTCTGAAAGCAAAAATATATCAAAGTAAATAATAGTGTTTTGCAGCTTGCTTGAAGCATTATTGAATAGGAGACACAAATTCAAATTTTGAAAACCAAAACAATGCGTTATGAAGGGTGTTATATTGCCAAGATAACAAAAGAATCTTACCTTAGCAAATTTAACGATCCCAAATATTTTCAGGTTTAAAAACCAATTATCAAGGGAGTAACCCTATGAGAGACTTAAAAATCGATCAGATAGACATGTTTGTTTGGACACAGATTTAAGTTAAATGAAATGAAAAGACATTAAGATTTTGAACATGCGTGTTGTGAAATGTATGATATATGCATGTGTGCGCATGAATGTTTGTATGCGTGTGCATGAATATAAGTTTATGTAGTGAAAGATGTGTGCAAATATGTATATAATAAAATGGGAAAAATATGTGTGTGATACATGTGTGTATGTGTGTGTCTAAGTGTGTTTGCCTAGTGAGGACATAGATTTAATTTGAAAGAAAGAAAGACTGAAACTGGCCACTGGGATGTTGGAATACAGGTTTTTAAATTAGCCATTCTGGTGCACTTCTTTCCATTTGATTATTGATCCTAGGTTTTAATTGCTTGATTAAGTGGGTTGCATCTGTTAGGGTGCATCCGTTATCCTCCTTGGAGGGTTGTCTTGTGGAGAGGCATCTTCGCAGGGAAGGTTCAGAGTGAGCTAGTTTGATATTGAGGCCCTCTCTTCTGATGGCTTTGCATATGGCATTGGTGGTTTCGTCGCTGAGATGTGGGATCTTGAAGAAGTGACTGCACACACATGCATATATCATACATTTCAAAATGTGCACATTCAAAATCTTTTCAGTTCATTTAACTTAAATCTGCGTCCATACAAACATGTCTATCCGATCGATTTTAAGTCTCTCCTTGGGTTACTCCCTTGATAATAGGTTTTTAAACCCGAAAATATTTGGGATTGTTAAATTTGCCAAGGTAAGATACTTTTGTTGTCTTGGCAATTTAACATTCTTCATAACGCATTGTTTTGGTTTTCAAAATTTAAATTTGTGTTTTAAATATTAGTGTTTAACTATTATTGTGGTCAGGTCTGCCATAGCCAGTCCCAAGCCCAGTTGAGAAGGGAAAAGGGCTGGCCATTGGGTTGAGATACTATCTAAAAAAAAGTCTAAAGTCCGTCACAAACCCAAAGGCTCATCAGGCCAGTGCTTATCCCATTTAACATGGCTTTAAGTGACTGAGAGTACAAGACCTATCCCATTGGACAGGATGCCAGTCGATCATGGGGTTAAAGTCTGTCCCAAGTCCAGATGCTCATTAGGCCAGTGTTTATCCTGGTTTCTATGGCATGAAGTGACAGAGTATAAGGCTATTCCTGGACAGAATGCCAGTCCATCACAGGACTAAACCCCCAGCTAAAATGGTATTAATTTTTTAGAATTGAGTATATGTAATAGAGCAATGTGAAATGAAGTGTTTTGTTAAAGAACACAACACACAACCTAGTCCAGGAATTGAACACATGACATTAGGATCATAAGTCCAACACCCTTACCACCAGGTCACACACCACCTCTGCTACCTTTATTATCCCCATCACCACCATTTGACAGTATCAGTAAAGTGTTAAACAACATGCTTTGTGGTATATTGTTACAGTTCTTTACCATTTGAGTTCAAATCCTGCCAAGGTTAACTTTACCTTTCATTCTCACAGGGACGATAAGATAAGGTACCAGTAACACACTGGGGTTGGTTTAAATGTTTTGTTAAAGAACACAACACACAACCTAGTCCAGGAATGAAACCCACAACATTATGATCGTAAGTCCAACACCCTTACCACTAAGCCATGAGGTAGCATGGTTGTGAGAAAAGCTGATCAATGAATTTGATGATGTAAAGAACAAGAGATCAATAGTGGCTTGGATGTCTTCTGGTTAAAGAAGGTCTGTGAAGCTAACTGGTGAAAACAGGCAAGGTTGTCCAAGGTTGTCCAGATGGCAGGACGACATCACAGACAAGTGTGGGTGGTACATCCTCCGGACATCTGCTATCAGATGGGTACATAAATAGTTCCAATGACAAAGGAGGATGTGTAAAGTCATCAATAACAGCAGGCAGGACATTAAGAAGATTATTATGGACACATTCATTTCAAAATTTCAACTATTTCCAATGCTTCTTAAGAAAGAAAAAAAGAACAAAAAAGAAACAAACAAACAAAGAAGTAAGAAGGAAAGGAAGAAAGAAAGAAAAGAGAGAATAAAGAATGAAAGAAGGAAACTTACTTGTGTCTAAATAACTAACTTTTTTGAAGAGATCCTCGATACCTGTGGCCTTATTCATATCTTCTTTGAGACCTTTGCCAACAGTTTGACCAATATCTTGAAAAACAAGGTTTAAATAATAAAAAGTCATAGAAGTTATAATTAGTTAAACCTAAAGTTTGTCACACGCCAGGAGCGTCATCAGGTTAGTGTTTATCTCGGTCATATTGGTGTTAAGTGACTGAGAGTACAAGACTCCCCTGGGCAAGATGCCTGTCTATCACATGGTTAAAGTCTGTCCCAAGCCCGGAGGCTCATTAAGCAGGTGCTTAACCTGGTTAATGTGATGTTAAGTGACTAAGAGTACACCAGTCCATCATGGGGTTAAAGTCTGCCCGGTGCTTATCCTGGTTAACGTGGCATTAAGCGACTAAGAGTACAATTCTCCCTCTATGAACAGAGTGTCAGTCCCTCACAGGGTTAAACCCCCAGCTACTGATGGTACTCATTTTCAGCTGAGTATACTGGAGCAACGGGAAATTAAGTGTTTTGCTCAAGAACACAACACAACCTGGTCCAGGAATCAAACTCAAGTAACATGCATTTCTCCTTATTGATATATTATAATTGTTTCTACTTTATGCACAAGGGCAGCAATTTTGGGGGAGGAGAATGTCTTGGTAAACACCTCAGACACAAACCCAAAATACGTTTCAGGGATGTCAAAGGCAATCTGAAGACACTTGGTATTAGTGTTGAGGATTTGGAAGATGAAGCAGAGAGTAGATCTGGTTGGAGAAGTCTGGTTTATGATGGTTGTAATTGTTTTGAGGTTCAAAGGATAGAACATTTGGTGTTTAAAAGAGCACTCAGAAAAGGTGATATAGATTAAGTCACAGAGGATATCTGGTTGGAGCATGTCTGTAACATCTGCTGACAGGTTGTTCTTTCTCATGCCAGGTTTGCTAGTCATTTAAGAGCTCACAGCAATCAGCAGTCTGGGTCTGGTTATTTTGGTCTGCAGGGTATTTGTGTCAGTTTTGTAACAAAGTCTAATGGTCTGCTGCTGGACTCAAGCACCAACATGTGAGTATATATTGTGTAAGTTACATTTGAGACTGTCCATGAGCCTTATGTATGTGTCACATCTGTAACACAGTGTCCAGAAGTGAGGCAGGTTTGTTGAGTCATTTTCAGACTCATGGCCGGTCAGGACAATGTTGAAGAGATAGCCCTGTTCTGTAAAGAAGTAGCAAAATCAGCAGAGGTCTTTCCATTCCATGTGACTGACTGTGTCATAGACCATAAAATATGGTTAGCTGATTAATCTAGTTTAATAAGTCAGACGAGAATGAGTTAATTAAAATGTCAGACACACAGCTGGAGCTATAGGATCTTAAAAGTACATCTCACTGATTGTTAATGACACACATCACTGAATTAAAGGCAACCAATGGTGTGATCAACATTAATATGATAGCCGTAGTAAGGTTCATTTATGCTTTATGCACAGCTAATGAAGCACGAAGAAATGTTATTGACGGAAGATAATGACTTTTATGAATAATTAATTTATGTCATGTAATCTTTGTTTTGCTTTCTCCCTTGGCACACCAAAATTATTCTTACTGGATTAAAATAATAAACTAATACCTTATTGCTAGTGAGACAACTACAAGAGAAGTTCCTAGCTAAGAGTAAGCCTCTATATCTGGCTTTTATTGATCTAGAGAAAGCATTTGACAGAGTACCATGATCTGTCATCTGGTGGTCCTTAACCCTTTAGCATATCCAGTCAGAATTCTCTCACCTCTTTCTGTTCAAACTGGCTGTAACTGGCCACTTATAGTGATGTTGAGGTATTGTTCTCAAAATAATATCAAAATCTTATAGATTCGATATTATGTGAGATAATTATGTGAAGTAAAGCCTTTATGTGAAAATACAATAGTAAATATAGAGTAATGTAAATGCTGAAGGGTTAAGAAAAATGTGTGTAGAAGAATGGCTATGTGAGCAGTGCAAGCCATGTATGGAGGAAATGCCGGTAACATGAGAGTAGAAGTGAGTTTAGCAAGGAATTCAAAGTACAGGTATGAGTGCATCAAGGCTTGTTTCTCAGCCGACTTCTGATCTCATTGGAGAAATGGCTTTGCTTGATATACAGAAAAGGCCTAGGTAGAAACTCTCTACTATGTACACAATGCAAATATTGGGTATACAAGAGGTGTAGCAGAATAGCAAATAAACTAACAGTACAGGAAGACTTTGTATGTAATAGATGTTTGGGGAAAAGTGATAGTAAGAGTGTCAGTGATATACACCTTTTTCAATCCCAGGTAAGATCCATAGCTTTTGCTATCTAGGCGACCTAATTAGAAGTGGAGGTGAGTGCTCCAGGAGCAGATTAGCTAGAGTAAAAATGGGATGGAAGAAGTTTACTACCTCTGTTGAACAAAAGGTTTCTCGCTACGAATGAAAGGTCTGCTGTATGATGCCTCAATGTGATTATTACTTGCATCATATTGAAACATAGCCAGTTACTGTTGAGGATATACATAAGCTGGAGTAAGGCCTCCAAAATAATTTTGCAAGGTGGTACAATACCACTTTGGGGCCCAAAGCAGGCAAAGATTTTTCTCAAAATGGATGGTGCATGGTTGCTGTGGGGCCTTGTTAGCTCTGGGGCCCCAGAACAAAGTACCGGCTGGATCCCCCTCTCATAGGCCATGGAGAGAAATGAACTGAGCATGTTTTGTCGGATGTGCAATGTCAATGTGCATAAATGACAAAGAATGGATGAACTCAGAGAGAAACTAAGTATAAGAGGAATCAGTTGCTGTGGGCAGGAGAGATAACTGTGCTGGTTTGGACATACGATCTGCACGGATGATGATCAGTGGCTGAAGTAATGCCAAGAAATTCCAGTGTAAGGAAGTCGCAGTAGAGGAAGACGAAGGAAGACCTGGGTAGAAGTCATGAGAACTGATCTCAAATCTTTGAAGGTCACAAAAAAGATAAAGAACTGTGTTGAATGGAGGGATGCTGTGTTGAAAGGGACACATCCAACCCATGCAAGCATGATAAAGCTGATGTAAAATGATGATGATGATGATATATATGTACATTGTATCTCAACTATCTTTCTATTTCTTCTTCTATCACACATTCTATTATCTGATGAAGGACTAACATCTGAAACATTAAGAATCTTTTACTATTGTATCAAATGTTAAACTAATATGTTTTCATTGTAGTGTATTGTTCTCCATACCAATTCCTTAGGCAACCTCACATCTCCCATCTATCTTTAAATGCCCTACCCAATGCACTTGGTTTCGAATGAGTAGTTTTCCTAAGCTGGGTGTATTGGCCTGCTGCAGACCAACTATATCAGGTGTAAATGACTGCCATTTAATTTTCACAATCCACCTTAGGCTTTTTTGGTGGAATCTTTCCAATGTCTTGATATGATGTTGGTATGTGGTCCAAGTCTAAGAAGACTACAAGAGAGCTGTCAGGACATGGGGTAGTGCCAAACAAGATGCCTCTGTCTGATCAGACCTGTCCCTCCATCCTACCAAATGCTTTACTGAATTTTTTTTTATCTTTAATTCGATTTTGGATATAAAAAGAACCATCTCTGGAGAGAGGACTACCAAGGTAGACAAATATATCAACAAACTTTCAAACTCTGACCCTGAACAAAGAGGTTGGGCTCGGTGTAATGTTGCTCAGGAGATGGTGTGTACATGATCTTGGTCTTTTCTGTGTTGATAGTATGCCCCAAAACAGTGCATGCCACAGAAATGGAAAAAACAATGGAAAAAACAATGGAAAAAACAATGGAAAAACAGATAGTCACATCTCATCACTTTTCTAAAAAATAAATCATACACAAAACGCCAGCACCAATGATGTCAACATGAATGGACCTGTTATTTTTATCTAAATACATTTTTTCCAATTCCATCCTGCCCGTCCCCTCAATCTATCTTATTTCTCATTCTTTTTTCTGATGAAGGACTAGTGTCCATAACGTTAAGACCCTCTTCCTGCTATATCAAGCGTTAACCTAATATATCCCTTCCATATACTGTACCGATTGTGTTGTTATTTCTGTTTACCTTTTACATGCATACATATATATATATATATATATATATATATATATATATATATATATATATATATGAGACAAAGGCGCTGTGTGCAGAAGACTTGCATAGATTATAGATTGGAAAGAAGTGAAGCTTGTATGCTCCAATGGATATGTAATAGTAATATATGAGAAGGGTGAAGCATAAATGAACTGAGAGAGAAACTAGACATAAGAGGATTCAAATGCTGTGTGCAGGAGAGGAGACTATGTTGATATGGACATGTGATGCGTATGAAAGATGACAGCTGTATAAAAAGGTGCAGAGCTCTCAAAATCGATGAAAGCCTTGAAGTGGTGAGACCCAGGAGACTTGGGATGAGGTGATAAAAGCTGACCTTGCCCAATTGCACCTCTCAAAAGTGATGACACAGGACAGAGATCTCTGGCATTATGCAGTAATACAGAAGACCTGACTTCCCATGGGCACAGGCTGAAGTATGCATCCAGTGAAGACCCCAGCCTACATTGTAAAGTGGTCATGATGGTGACACAGCAAAAAGCACCCAGGCTACTCAGTAAAGTGGTCGTGTATATATATATAGTGAAAAAGTGAAGAATAACATGGTCAACAGTACAAAAATGGTTTTATTTACAGCATTAACAATTGTTTCATTGATTAGGATGTCTAAAGATTGCTAATCACTCGAAGTTGTGTCACTCAATCTTAAATGCAATGTATGCCTAATCAAATCATCGGAATAACTGACAAAATTACACTCAATGTTTGTATTTATTCTGTGGAGAATTCAAATAACAACATCAATAATAAAGAAAGAAAAAGAAAAAGAAAAAGAAAAAGAAAAAGAAAAAGAAAAAGAAAAAGAAAAAGAAAAAGAAAAAATAATAATAAAGAAGTTAGAATGAAGATGATAAAAAATAAGTAAAAAAAAAAAATATATACGTGAAAAAAATATATGAACATAATATGATTGTTGAAAATAGTAGTGGTGGTGGTGGTGGTGGTGGTTAAAGTTATAGTGGTGTGTAAGTATAAAGATGTGATGAGGGTAGGAATATTATTAATATGAAAATAAATATTAAATATATACATATGTATTAGTTAAGTCACAGATAGTTAGAGTAGGAAGAAAGAATATAATTATAAATAACATATAAAAGATAAATTAATAAATTAGAAGTTAGGTTAGAGGTTAAGAGATACAGGATAGGATACAAGGGAGGAGGTGAAATAGTTTTAGGGGGGGAGAGTGAAAGAAATTGAAAGAAAGTGAAAGAAAGGTTAGGAGGTTTATGGTGTTGATTTAGTGATTAGTTGGTCTGTTGACTGTTAATAATAGTGGGTTGCTATGTAGTTATTATAATAGACTCTGGGTGGTTCAGCTAGAGTTATGGGATTGTTGGATCGAATCATGTTGGTTTGAAATTTGCGAATTTAGTAGCTGCTTTGTGCCTACTAAATTTATTACTTTATCTTTTATATGTTATTTATAATTATATTCTTTCTTCCTACTCTAACTATCTGTGACTTAACCAATACATATGTATATATTTAATATTTATTTTCATATTAATAATATTCCTACCCTCATCACATCTTTATACTTACACACCACTATAACTTTAACTACCACCACCACCACCACCACTATTTTCAACAATCATATTATGTTCATATATTTTTTCACGTATATATATATATTTACTTATTTTTATCATCTTCATTCTAACTTCTTTCTTATTATTTTTTTCTTTTTCTTTCTTTATTATTGATGTTGTTATTTGAATTCTCCGTAGAATAAATACAAACATCGAGTGTAATTTTGTCAGTTATTCCGATGATTTGATTAGGCATACACTGTATTTAAGATTGAGTGACACAACTTCGAATGATTAGCAATCTTTAGACATCCTAATCAATGAAACAATTGTTAATACTGTAAATAAAACCCTTTTTGTACTGTTGACCATGTTATTCTTCACTCTTTCACTACTATTACTCCAAGATTAACCTGCATAGGAATTCCCGTGAACTCGCCACCTAACTAAGGAAACCTCTTGTTGAGTCAAACAATGCCGTACGTTAAAACTACCCACAGTACAGAGTACTCACAACCTCTAACTGGATTACCTATAACTATAATTTGTTATCCCATATATATCATCATCATCATCATCATCATCAACGTTTAACGTCCATGTTCCATGCTTGCATGGGTTTGGACGGGGGTAGTCCCACTTGAGGCAAGAGTGATTGTCTTGCTCGCATAGGACTGTCTGGCAGGTTTTCTACAGTTGGATGCCCTTCCTAACACCAACCACATTTACAGTGTGGGTCTGGGAGGTTTTTACCGTGTTGCCTACACGGCCACATTACAGCGTGGACTGTGTGTTTTTTTGTCGTGACACCTACACAATCTCATTTGTTTCGGCCTGGATGGCGCGGCACCAACATAACTTTACATAGAACGGGGTGGTGTGGATGGGGTGGGGGTGGTGGTGGTGGGACGGGGTGTATTTTGTTAGAGATGCCTACTGGCTGGAGTAGGTTTTACTATATATTTAGGTAAGGCGGGTCTTCTCTGTTACTGAGTACCGCCAAAGGTCTCGGTCCAGTGACATTGTCTTGGAGAGGTGTAAGTGTGTGATGTCGGAGTTTATCAGCTCGTCCCAGGTTTTTCTAGGTCTGCCTATTCCGTGACTACCGTCTATCTTTATCGCCCTGCACTTTGTTATACAGCTATCGACTTTCATGCGCATCACGTATATATATATATATATATAAAAGAAATATATATATATATATATTATTTCATGACCCTCCCAAAATATAACAATACATATATATATTTAGTAATAATAAATGTGAAGACTAAAATCCGAAAATGGCTCAATAAGGATTATATATATATATATAATATCTTCATCATTATCATTGTTTATCGTATATCGTCCACACTAGCATGGGTTAGACGGGAATTGTCCCACTTAAGGCAAGATTGATTGGGTGACCGTGTATCTAGCAGGTTTTCTACGGTTGGATGCTCTTCCTAATACCAACCACATTTACAGTGTGGACTGGGAGCCTTTTTACTGTGTCTCCTACACAACCACTTTACAGTGTGGACTGGATGCTTTTTGTCATGACACCTACACGACCACTTTAGTGTGGACTGGATGTTCTGTGGTACCAACATAACTTCACAGAGAAAGGGTGGTGTTGGTGGGAGTGGGAGTAGTTGAGTAGGGGTAGTGGGTTGGGGTGTATATTTGGTTAAGAGGGGCCTACTGACTGTAGGTTAACTTTGTATGTAAGAGAAGGTGGGACTTCTGTATTACTGCATAGCGCCAAAGGTCTCGATCCAGAGACATTGTCTTAGAGAGGTGTAAGTGTGCAAGGTCAGATTTTATCATGTCGTCCCAGGTTTTTCTTGGTCTAGCTACTCCATAACTTCCATCAATTTTGATTGCCCTGCACTTTTTTATACAACTGTTGTCTTTCATACACATCACATGACCATACCAATGTAATCTCCTCTCTAGTAGACTGCAACTGATCCCTCTTATTCCTAATTTATCACTTTGTTTAATGATTTGCCGTATGTGTATATTACTATTACACATCCAACAGAGCATGCATGCTTCATTCCTTTCCAATCTGTGCAGGTCCTCTGCACACAATGCCCATGTCTCACTGCCATGTAACATTACTGTTCATATACAAGCATCATATAATCTGTCTTTCATTTTTAGAGAAACACCTTTTGTGGCCAACAGCGGTATTAGCTCTGAACTTTTTTCATCCTGTTCTAACTCTGGCTACTGTACTTTCAGAGCACCCTCCTCCACTGCTGATTTTGTCACTCAGGTCACAGAAAGTGTTTACTATTTCTATAGAGCCATCTGGACGAGAATGCAAGCACTCTTCTTTATTTCATATAAAAACCCGCAAAGCAAATATCAATTATAAGTACCGATTAAAGTTTTCAGCCTTTACGGGATCTTCATCCCATAAAGGGTGAAAGCAGCAATTCTTTGCTTAAACTTTAATCTCTACTTATAATATGATGATCATCATCATCAATTAACGTTTATCTTCCATGGTAGCATACACAGAGAGAGAGACATACACACATGCACACAGGCACACACATACACACGCACACATATGTATATATAGAGGGAGAGATGGG
This sequence comes from Eledone cirrhosa, assembly GCA_964016885.1. Classification (NCBI taxonomy): domain Eukaryota; kingdom Metazoa; phylum Mollusca; class Cephalopoda; order Octopoda; family Eledonidae; genus Eledone; species Eledone cirrhosa. The sequence continues at coordinate 219,625,198 of OZ024741.1, forward strand.
TGAAATTTTGTAGCATTTTTGTATAAAAAAAAAAAGAAGAATGTGGCTGTTAGAGGCCCTCGAAATAAGCTTACTTACTCTGTAACTCTGTGATGATGGCGTCCATGAGTAGGGTTTCAGTTTTATTGCTAAGATATTGTACTTGCTAATAAGAAAAATAAAGAAAAACTGCATGTGAACAAATGGAAAAGAAGCAACTACAAAAAACAGTCAATATAACTATAACAATAGGTGAACAAACTACCTGCATCAGGTGTTAGCTGTTGGGACACTGCATCCTTTAAAACCTCCATGCTTCTTGAAATTCGCCAACACTACACCTGATATCCCCCTCCATACACATGCACACATGTATATCATGACTCATACACTGTTCACTTTCCTCACATTTGTACATTAATCTATGTACCTTTGGTGAGTTGTAGTGTACCTGAACATTGTACACAATAAATAGTAATGATAACAAACCAAATAAAACAATAACGAAAGTTAACTGCAGTAATTCCAGGAAAAATACCATCATCATCATCATCATTATTATTAAGGCTGGTGGATTGGCAGAATCGGTAGAGCATCGGACAAAATGTTTAGCAGTATTTAGTTATGGTCCTTTATGTACTGAGTTCAAATCTTGCCGAGGATAGCTTTGCCTTTCATCCTTATGGGGTCGATAAAATAAAGTACCAGTAATGCAATGGCGTCATTTAATTGATTTTCCCCTCCCCGCAAATTGCTAGCCTTGTGCCTAAATCTGAAACCATTATTATTATATGGTGGATTGGCAATATTGGTAGAGTTTCGGGCAACATGCTTTGTGATATACAGGTACAGCCCTTTATGTTCTGAGTTCAAATCCCGCCAAGGTTAGCTTTGCCTTTCATCCTTTTGGAGTTGATAAAATAAAGTATCAGTAATGTACTGGGGTCGATTTAATCAACTTTCGCCTCCCCCCAAAATTGTTGGTCTTTTGTCTAAATCAGAAACCATTATTATTATTATTAGATATGGTAATCTATTTTATAAAAGGAGTTCCTTTTAGAAATTCTTCTTGGAAGAGTTATGGGGGCAGAATACTCAGACAGGCTTTCCATAGGGTCCTATCAGAAACAACTGTCACTAATTAATCCAGCTGACTTCCCAAGCAAAACCAGTATCAGATCTGTGATCTCTTATTTCAGAGAAGTAGTAACTTCACCTGGAGCAACTTCCTGATCTCTGAGCTACACACTCTATCAAGTAACGTTACTCCAAAGACCCTTCAAATGATCCCCATTTCGGCTGCTTGTATTTGGAATCTTGTTCTTTTGGTCATTACCCAAAATTCATGACCATAGTAAAGGGTTGGCATGAATACCAAATTGAAGAAAGTGAGTTTGGATTTTATACCTACAAGGATGGGTTTCCTCTAACAGAAGCGAGAAGGTCCTGCATTGAATTGGATTGGAATGAAAAAGATTAATTATTGAAGAATTTTAAGGGGCTTACTAAAATTATTGGCTGTTTCATTACTAAAATAATAATTTAACATGATTCTTATATAAAATTATGTCAGAATATTTTAACCCTATGAAATGGAGGATTTTTTTTATAAAACTAGAGCTGGTTTTGGCCAGATTAGTTTGAAAAGAAAAAATTATTGAAGAATTTTAAGGGACTTACTAAAATTATTGATTATTTCATTACTAAGATAATAATTTAACTATCAGAATATTTTAACCCTATAAAATGGATGATTTTGTTTCATAGAACCAGTGTCAGTTTTGGCCAGATTGGCTTACTTACCACTAATAATTTATCAATTTGATAATCAGCAAATGACAGAGTCTTGTCTATTGTGTTTGGTATGGTTGTCAGATTTTTCTCTAACTGAGTTACACAAGCCAGCATAAAGGCAGCACCAGTACTGTGGGGGGGATATTAAAAAACATAATACAATTTAATAGAAAAACAAAAAAGAAAATTTAGAATTAGAAGAAATAATGGAATGTAAAATAAGAAAATAGAAAAAATAAAAATAGAAAAGGAACGGAAAGTCAAGGGCTCTAGTAACACAGAAGAATGGGAAAGCAGAGGGCGATGGTGATTTGGCTCTGGGCCTAGGGTGTCACGGTATGGAGCTGCAAAAGCATTCACACGGACAATGGCCAGCAACACTCACTGCAACAGCCACCCCACCTCACAGGGCTCCTTCTTCAAACTGGCCGCTGATGTTTCAATCTACAGTTTACAGATAACATTGGAACTTTTGTGTTGTTGAATAATTATACACCCATTTCCATATTAACAAAGTAACAACAGAAATATAAAGATTCTTCATCTGCTATACATACATACATATATATATATATATACATACACACATCAAATTAAGACTGATACAATACACTACCAGAAAGGCATCTTTCAGGGTGATAGCTTGTCAGTACTGCTCTTCATTCTATCACTAAACAAAGTGGTCATGGAAGTGGGTCCAGAAGTATCTCTCATCTTTTCTTTGTTGATGACCTGAAGTTGTATGGGTCAAATACCAACTATATCAAAAAACAATTGGACCTCAATACACAATTTTCTGCAGACATCAGAATGAAATTTGGTGAGACCAAATGTGCATATTTGACAATAAAACGTGGAAGGTTGTGCCCTCCACTGGAAATCGCAAGATGAATGACTTGACAATACAACCTCTACAGTCAGGTGACAACTACAGATATCTTGGACAGGATGAGAATGTCAGATATGATGGACCCATAAATAAGGAGAGGACCAGAACTGAATACCTCAGAAAAGTAAAGAAAATATGGTCATCAGAATTGTCAGCGTACAACAAATACATTGCCCACAATGCTTATGCTGGGCCAATCCTAATGCCAACATTTGGTCTGCTGAACTGGTCATTACAAGAACTAAATGAGATGGATGTAAGAACTTGCAAGTTTCTCAGTGTTATTGGAAACTTTAACACCAATGGTGATATGGATAGGCTATACTTCTCACGCAAGGAAGGTGGCCGGGGTCTAAAATCCATATTAACATCATTCAAGACCTGAATAGTAACACGGAAGCAACATCTCCAACAGAAGAAAAAGGGCAGAAACCATCTTGCCCAGGTCTATGAGGAAATAATATCATTAGGATAGCCATTGATGTGGAGGAGAGATGTGGAATAAAGCCTGATATAAATCTCTCTCGCAGGGAAATTGGAAGATCCTATTCAATGTTCGAACAAGATAAAAAATGCACCAATTTACAGAGAAAGTTGTGCATGGGTACTTGAGATGAAAGACACAGACCATAGAGGGGATAAATCATTCAAAAAGCCTGGCATGGAGTTCCGACAAGCTTCTGACATCCAACCTTGAAGGATATCTCTATGCAATACGGGAAAAAGAAATCCCTACCAAATATCTGCAACACAAAAGAGGAGGGCCATCAGTCGACAATAAATGTAAGCTATGTAAAACAAAGATCGAGGATGTAAGCCACATTGTTGCCACCTGTGAAAGAATGTCATCTCGCTACTACCTCCCCATGAGACACGATGTGATAGAACCATCTGGAGCGCACTTTGGAAAACAAAATTAACAACAAATGAGGAGGAATATGTTGAAATAGCTGGTACTAAAGAATACTGGTGGAACCTGAAAACAAAAGCTGCCACCAAATTAAAGCACAACCGGCCTGATATTGTTGTTTGGGACGACACATTGAAAATGTGCTCTGTTGTAGAGATCAGCTGCCCACTTGATGTAAACGTTGTAAGAAAAATACAAGAGAAGGAGGACATCTATGAACCCATAGTTCAAATCCCGCCGAGGTTGACTTTGCCTTTCATCCTTACGGGGTCGATAAAATAAAGTACCAGTAATGCACTGGGTAATTGCTGGCCTTGTGCCTAAAGTAGAAACAATTATTGGAGTTACAAGTTATATACCTACCCAATTAGACCAAAGTATAACTGAACTTGGATTTGTGGACAAAGAGCATAGTTCTCTAATTCATAGACTACAAATGGCTGCAATACATGGCACCTTCAAAATTTGCAAAACATTCTTGCAATTCAAAGGATGACAATTTCTTTTCTTTTTCAACCTTGCCACCAGGAAGGTGGCCGGTCAAAAATGTACTCGAAATTAAGAGAAAGAGAAACATACATACATATATACATACATATTTATATACATACATATATATACATACATATATATATATACATACATATATACACATAATACATAAATACATAATACATACAAAAATACATACATAATACATACATACATATGATTTATGTACACCTTCAGATTTATGACTATGATTATTGAGGCACTGGGGTATGTTAGTAACTGCCTCAATACAAATTTGAGAAGTTGGCTTCACAGGAACAGAAAGAACACAACTAGTTAGGAAATTACAAGTACAATCCATTAATGTAACAGTAAAAATATGTAATACATTCCAAACATTTTGCATCTAATAACTACATATACACATGTACAGAAACAAAGCATATACACATACAACTCAAAACATAGGCATCCACACCTACAATAACATCCATATCTACACATGCATACATAATCTATCTAGTTGATGTGTAAATTCCAATGAGAGAGTCTTGTGTCTATGTTAAACCGACGCTCTCTCTATTGGTAAACATTTGTGAAATTATAAAACCAGAAGAACATACATACATACATACTATACAGTCAACGCGATCAGTCGCATATTTTGGCGTGGGAGACTATTTATTACATTTAAGATGAATACTATCTCCGACAGTAATGCCACAATTACAGTCATGTTGAATAACAGGTTATTCTTCTAACTATATCTTCTGAAGACACTTTTTATTCGAATTCGTAGAGATATCAGACTAAATACATAATTCATTTTACAAGGATTTGCTACAAACAGCATGGCTGAACACAACATCAACAACAAAATTAAGGAAGTATCGGAGACAAACAACAAGAAAGGTAAACAAACGTTATTCAGTTGTAGCTACAGAAAAAACCGAAATTATAAATCGCATTTCTCTTGGAGTTGCGAACTTAATAATGATTTATTTAATTGTTATAAAATGGAAAAAACAATCCCTCCATTGGCTATATGAATAGAATGAAGCTACACTGGGACGAAATGCACCGAGAGCTAAATTATTTCACAGCGAAACAATTACGCCAACAAGCGACGTTTGTTGAACGTAAAAATAAGGTAAATAGTATTAATTGTAAGTCCCCCACAACAAACATGGGATCAACAACACGTGCAACAGGTCTCCATGCTACTAGATTTCCTAGCAGCCAAGTCGAACAGCGCCTTGAAACAACTATGCCTGTAAGAAACTTGACACCACCTGTACCATCTAAGTCTACTTCGAATGCTGGGGAAAACGCTATCGATAATAATAATAATCGAAGAAATTTGACACCACGTGTACCATCCGAGTCTACCTCTGGAAAATACTATCGATAATGATAATAATCAAAAGTATAAACAATTGAAAATTTCCTCAACGAAATCTTCCAGAGAGAAATTAATTCCTGTATAAATTTCTCTCTTGCTGAACGTATTAAAACGACAATGTTTAATAAAAAACCAAATAATGAAATATTATGTGTTATTGACGAAATAGGGGATGAATATTTACGACGGATAAAAACCCCAACATTTTGGCAAATCAATGCCTGTTTATATGCCTTAGCAACGACAGTGAAGCATTATCTTGGTGATAGAAGAGATATTAACAAGATTATAACACCACCAAAAATGCCATCATATATAACTAAAATAGAAAAAAAGATTGCTGACATACGAAAAACCATACTATATGTGACAACTTACATGCAAACAAACACAAAAAACCTCACTCCTCACCAACAAAGAGTGAAAAATAAAATAGAGACGATGTTTGGTAACAGTAGAACCAGAACTCTCCAATATAAGCTATTCACCCTCAAACAAGAATTGAGAGCTGTTAGCGAAAAACGCTGATACCTGAAGAAGGTAGATGAGAGAAAAGTGCTTAATAAAAGATTCAGACGAAACCAAACATCAGTCTATAGAGATATGAAGAACAGAATAATAAGTGTCACTGAGGCTCCATCCCAGAAAGACATAGATTCCTTATGGAGCAAAATATGGGGTGAAAAGAAGAATTTCAACCAAGATGCAGTGTGGCTAAGAGAAATCTGAAAGAACTATTGCTCCTACACTAGAACAAAAACATACGAAATAAGTGAGGGTACCCTTGAGACTGTGATAGGAAAACTCCAAGATAAGAAAACACCAGGAAGAGACATGATTGTCGGCTACTGGTACAAAAAACTAATATTCTATCGGAGGTATCCTACTGACCTCTACCAACAAGTTCTTAAGGGAGATACACTTATACCAGAATGGTTCACATTAGCACAAACGTTACTGGTCCCCAAGAACAAAGACACCCACTTGGCAAAAAACTACCGACCCCATTGCATGCCAGAACCTGATGTATAAGATGTATACAGCCTGCCTGAACCTATTCCTCTAAGATCACTGTGAAAATAATAACATCATCACAGATGAACAAGCAGCTGGAAAGAAAGGGGTTTGGGGATGTGCTGAACAACTCCTAATCAACAAAACTGCGATATCAGAGGTGCGACAACTTAGGAGGAATATGACTACAGTCTGGCTGGACTACAAGAAAGCTTTCGATTCCTTTCCCCATTCTTGGATGATAGAGGCCCTCCAATTTGCTAAAGTCCCAGACATTATTGTCAGAGCCATAGAGAGGCTGTCTTCTTCTTGGGCTACTATCCTAAGTGTAGGAGCCCGTCTCTCGAGCAAGTCTATCTGCATAAAACAGATAAGATCATGAGAGTTGGGAAGGAACACCTTGAGAGGTATTCCCTGTATGATAATCAAAAACTCACACCCAGGGAAGTCGCTCAGCAGTATCGCAGTGAATCCATGGATGAAAAACTGCATGCTTATCAGCAAAAAATCATGCATGGATATGTTGCCAGGAAGCTCCAGAGTGAGAGTAATATAGATAAGGAAAGTAGTCTACTTTGGACCAACAACCGCTATATTGGCTCCCAATTTGAAGGATACGCTTTTGCAATCCAAGAACAGGAGATTAACACGAAATACTTGATTCACAAAAGAGATAGGGATGCAGGCAAAACACCTAGATGTGGTAACAAGTGCAGACTCTGCAGAACTAACATTGAGGATATCACCCATGTCATCAGCAGCTGTCCAAAGATGTCATTGCGGTACTATTTACCTATGAGGCATGATGTAGTGGCCAAAACACTGTACAATGCAGTTCGTAAAAAAGATAGCCCCGATAATAAACACATTAAAAGCTACAACAATGTGGAAGACCTCCATGTACATAATATGAAAGAGTACTGGTGGAATGTTCCAGTAAAAACCCCAATAAAATGCAGGCATAACAGATCAGATATTATGATTTGGAACAGGGATAAGAAACGATCAACAGTAGTGGAAATTAGCTGCCCAACAGATGCCAATATAATATCAAAGATTAGCGAAAAGCAGAATATTTATGCAAAACTGATGAGAAATCTGCAGATACTCCACCATGATTATACCTTCAGATTTATGCCTGTGATTATTGGGGCACTGGGGTATGTTAGTAACTGCCTCAATACAAATCTTAAGAAGCTAAGCTTCACAGGAACAGAAAGAACACAACTAGTTAGGAAATTACAAGTATTAATGGAACAGTAAAAATATGTAAAACATTCCAAAAATGTTATATCTAATAACTGCATATACTCATGTACAGATACAAAGCATATACACATGCATACATACAACTCAAAACATCCACATCCACACATACAATAACATCCATATCTACACATGCATGCATACATAATCTACCTAGTTGATGTGTAAATTCCAATGAGAGAGTCTTGTGTCTATGTTAGAAACCGACTCTCTCTCTATTGGGAAAACATTTGTGAAATTATAAAACCAGAAGAACATACATACATACATAATACATATATACATATATACATATATACATACATATATACCTACATACATGATGGCTTCCCCCTTGTTATTGAGTATGGCCATTGCACGAGAAAAAAACCCCCATAATAATAACAATAATAATAATAACAACAACAATAATAATATACATATATATATACACACACGCACACACACATAAACATATCTACACACACACACACACGATAGCAATTAACAGCGCTGTGATCGACTGTGGCTTTTTAGCCCAGCCAATGATCTAAAATATCTTGCACAGAGTTGGCAACCAAAACATTCACTGGGAATAGCCGCCTGTGGTTGGAGTTCATGTACTTTTGCATATCGTTTGAGCCATCCTGCTGATTTACCTTCTCTATCACATGCTTGGCAAGCATGATGAGTAGCATCTCCAACAGCAGCCTGGTAGTCAACGACTGGTCTTACTTTATGACTGCGAAGATGACTTTCGAGTCCAGCTTTGCTTAGGTAGAGTCTCGCACAGACGCTGCATGTCAGCACCATAGGAGGACATTTGCCATCTGGAAATGCAACAGCAATGCCCTTCCTCACATACCACTTTACTTTCTCGTATGCAATTCGAGATGCCTCAAAGGCAACTTTTCCCTCATATACAGTCTTTCTCCATTTATTACGATCAGCAGCAATATTTTCCCATGTATCAGCAGAGATGTTAGCATCTTTCAAAGAGGCTTTCAAGGAGTCCTTATACCTCTTTTTTGGTGTATGTGGCAGTCGTTTTCCTTTAACCAACTCTCCATAAATGAGTTGTTTTGGTATTCTAGAATCCTTTATCCTGGCAAGGTGACCACTCCAACAGAGTCGTTGCTTAAGCACAAGAGCTTATATACTGTCACACAGAGAGCTTTCCAAAATCTCGATATCACTGATGTGATCCCTCCAGTGAATGCCATGGATCCGTCTGAGACACATCTGATGGAAACGTTCCAATTGCTTAAGGTGGTGTTGATATGTGACCCAGGTCTCGCAGGCATAAAAAAGAGAAGAGAGCACACATGCCTTGTACACCTTTACCTTTGTCTTCTTGCATATGTCTCGCCGACCCCAGAGTCGCCTTTCTAGCTTTCCGAAAGCATCACTTGCTTTCCTAATCCTGAGTGGGATTTCATTACATACATACATACAAACATGGTGGCTGCCAACTCGTTTTCGAGTACGGCCACTACTTTATATCCATGTAGGAGAACCCCTACCGATGCGCTGAACGAGTGTGACCCCCCAGTCCAGCCAGCGACTTGAAAACTCTGGTGCAAACACTACACTTGTGACAATTATTGACACATAGTGCTGGGCCCATGGTACCATGTGACGACAAGTGCAGAGAGATCTCCAGATATAAAGCAATGCCTGTGCCGTGAAGCTTTTATAGTGAGCAAAGGCACTGCACAAAGCCAGTCCCACTCTCTTAACCAAGATGATATTTACCAAAAAGAAGAACATGTCAACATCATTGGATACCATCAGAGTTGCAGGTGTTATATCAGAGTTTTCCTTCTCCTAGAATTCTGCCTTGACAAAGGCTAAGGGGTCATCTCTCCCGGTGATTTTGGATGGCCATTGACTCTTAAGAGCGCCTTTGCCCTTTGACAGGCTTTGTTTTTAGTCCTGCAGGATGTCCAAAGTCACCCTCCTCACCAAGAAACCTTGGTGGGGTTGCCAGTTTAGTCGCCAGCGACCCGACCATGAGACAGGTTGTACATACATACATACATACATACATACATACATACATACATACATACATGGATAATAGGTTGTATATAGATACATACATACATGCATAATACATACGTAATAGATACATACATATGAAGTATATGTAATTGGCCAGAAATACAAATCTAGCACAGCTTCTTTGTGGATGACCTGAAACTTTATGCTAATAATATAAATGGTTGAAGAATAACCTTGACCTGATTACAACATTCTTGATAGATATAAGAATTGAGTTTGACCTGGATAAATGTTCCTATATTATTGTAAAGTGAGGAAAAACTACAAACCAGTCTAACAACATCTCTATCAATGGCCTGTCTGTTTCATCAATATCTGACGAGACCTGCTACAGATAATTAGGGATAGATGACAGTATATCCTATTATGGTATTTGTAACAAGAAACGAGTAACTAGGGAATATAATGTCTGAATAAGAAAAATATGGTCTTCTGAACTCTCTGCAGACAATAAATCAGTGTCCCACAATGTGTTTAGTGTGTCTGTGCTGACACCAGCATTTGGACTACTTGACTGGATGCTAGATGAGATCTGAGCTATTCATATTAAAACCTGAAAAGTTCTAACCAACACCTGAAATTTCCACATCAACAGTGATATAGACTGCCTCTATCTGAAATGTAAACAAGGAGGCAGAGGTTTAGCATCAATCTAAACAGCATTTCAGTGTCACATCATATTCCTCCGATGAGATCTACAAACCACCAATTGTAAGAGCTGGTCTATAGAACAAATCTGTCTACATGAGGCAGATAACATCATGGGAGTTGGAAAGAGCTTCTTGACAAATACTCCTTGAATGATAATCAAAAACCCACACCCAGAGAAATTGAACAGCAATACTACAATGAATCCATGGATGAAAAGCTGCATGCTTATCAGCAAAAATTCATGCATGGCTATGTTATCAGAAAGCTTGAAAATTAGAGTAGTATAGATAAGCAAATAGTATATCTTGGACCAACAACTGGTATATTGGTTCCCACTTTTAAGGATATGCTTTTGAAATCCAAGAACAGGAAATCAACACAAAATACCTGATTCACAAAAGAGATAAGGATGCAGGTAAAACACCTAGATGTGACACCAGGTACAGACTCTGCTGTATAAATATCAAAGATGTCACCCATGTCATAAGCAGCTGTCCAAAGATATCATCATGGTACTATCTACCTATGAGGCATGATGGAGTTGCCAAAACACTGTACAATGCAATCCATAGAAATGATAGTCCTGCAGATAGTTCACCTTGATTATACCTTTAGATTTCTACCTGTGATAATTTGTGATATGTTAGTAACTGCCTCAGTACAAATCTTGAGAAGCTGGGCTTCACAGAACCAGAAAGAGTGTAGGTCATTAAGAAGTTACAAGTACAGTCTGTTAATGAAACTGTAAAAATATGTAAAACATTTCAGAAATTCAGCATGTAATAATTGCATATACACATGTATACATACAGAAACATGAGTACACATATAACTGAAAACATCCACATCCACACATACAATTACACACACACTCTCACACATACATGTGCATACATGCACAAATATACATACTTAAACACACATATACATACACACACATATATATATATATATACATACACATACATATATATACATACACATATATATACTATATTATATATAAATATATA
>OZ024741.1:219641650-219644150 GCA_964016885.1 Eledone cirrhosa
GGTCCTGCTGGTAGTATATATATATATATATATATATATATATAAATATCATCGCACATTGCCGGAAAACTCTCCTTTTCATCAACGGAGTAGCCTGGACGACAAAGAAGTCAATTACTTCAGAACTATTCGACGTCTCCATGGGATCATTCGATAGTGCTGACGTATGCGACTTGGTTGGCTTATTTATTTTATCTTCCACACGAGATTATACCACGACGATGGCCTGACCCTATCAAGCCATAAAAGGGGTTACGACCTGGACCGGTTTTAAAAAGATTTAATTTCTACTTTTAATGAGTTAGGACTTAGGATAACGGTAGCACACGGAAGCTACACTAGTAAGGTTAATCTTCGCACACACACCTTTAGACCCTTCCATAAACCAAATGGAAAACTTAATTACATACACAAGGACTCATGCCAGCCTCTTACAACTTTTAGAAACTTCGTGAATAATATCGGTACTAGAATCTCTAACCTCTCCTCTAATAAGGCAATCTTTGACACAGCGGCACCCTACTACAACGTGGCGTTAGTTAACAGCGGCTTCTCGCAACCAATTGGTTACTCCCCTGCTAACACCAACATCAATAAGATGAAAATTGATGAAAATCGTGCTAATAGAAAACAATTTGGTTCTCCTCCCCCTTCTCACTCAACGTTAAAACTAATGCAAGTAAAAGACTTTTAGCTCTCTTGGATAGACACTTCCCCATAGGTCACAAATACCGCTCCATCTTTAACAGACACAGGGTGAAACTAGGGTACTCCTATGCTAAGAATATGAAGGCCCACATCACCAACAGCCCTAAGAGCAGCACCCCACCAGGATGCTCTCTGCCGAAAGCCTGAAGCTCGTCACCTTCAACAACAATGCAACACGACCCCTGTAATTTACGAAGCTGTGGTCACTTCCAACCGTCTTAATAAACAACAAGAGGTTAAATCCTATGTAGGTGTGGTGGAGGGCCGGTTTAAGGAACGCTTCTGAACGATCAGTCAACCTTTAAATACTTGGACAAATGATCGTCCATGAAATTAGCGAGCCACGTATGGTCCTTCAAAGACTCAGACGTAGACTACTCCATCCAATGGAAAGCTATTACTAAGTCCAAACCATACGCAAGTGGAAATCCGTCTTGTGAATTGTGCATTGAAGAAAGGATCAATATCCAGAGAAGATTACGTAATAACGATTGCCTAAATTCACGCAATGAACTTTTTAACGTTGTCCACACGTCTGGAAACACCTATTACAAAATCACAAAGCTCCAGATTGACCAACATCAACAATCTATTATTCTGAATAACTTGAATAATTTATTCCGGATATCCACAGTTATCTCGCTTACATCGATCGATCGTGGGATTACCTCGCCCAGGAGAAGTGACCGTTGCTGCGCATGCGTATTCGTACGGTTGTTTTTTTCTTTTCCGTATAGCTTTATTCACATCGAGCTGAAGAGCCGAATTAGGTGAAACATTTTTTCTCGGTATGGTGAACTAACTGTTGTGGAACTACTTCTATATATATATATATATATATATATATATATATATATATATATAACGAAGGAAATGTGGTAAGGAACCAGGTGGACCATAACGCACCAAAGTACTCAATACTTGAGGTAGTAGAGTGGGTAATAGGAACCAGTAAGACCCCGACAGCTGAGCTCAAGCCGTTTCGACGGCTAATTCTGGACGCATATATATATATATAATATAAAACGAAAAATCAGTGATGTATCTGAACTCAATTTATTGTGTGTTACAATTGTTTCGCCGTGGAAGAATAAGCTCCGAAATCAGTAGACGTATCCGCCGAACCTGCGGGTCCAGAATCAGACAGATCCACACAATGATCGCATCTCGAGCTGTCCGCCGGCGAAACAATTGTAACACACAATAAATTGAGTTCAGATGCATCACTGATTTTTCGTTTTATATTATATCATACTCTGCTCTGTAAGAGCATAGAGTGCTCAACCGGCATACCGCCTATGGAAGCATCTTAGCTACCATCCGACACACACACATATATATATATAACCTAGCAGTCCTTTTCTCACTTACACTCTCTGGGGTTAGACGTGTCTTTTCGCTCGCCCACACGCTCTTGAATTAAGTTCTCTTATCGCTGTGGTCTTGAATTTTCTTACCTTAAGTTGACCGCTCATTGCTCGGTTTGTTGCTTTTTTTCGGTGTTTTCTCTTTTCTTGCCCTTTTCCTTCCCTCCCTCTTCCGTTTCCCCAATATCTTACCCAGTTATTGAACGCTCTGGCCGGTAGATATCTTGTCTTTAAAGCGTGGAAATAACTGAAACCCCCAGTAGACAACTGATGAGGAAAACTCCCCCACCCCCGTCCTTGCTTTATTCTTATTCTCACGCCATTTTAATCTCTCTCTCTCTCTCTCTCTCTCTCTCTCTCTCTCTCTCTCTCTCTCTCTCTCTCTCTCTCTCTCTCTCTCTCTTATATATATATATATATATATA
>OZ024741.1:219649150-219661650 GCA_964016885.1 Eledone cirrhosa
ACTTCAGACCTGTTCGACGTCTCCATGGGATCGTTTGACAGTGCTGACGTATGCGACTAGGTTGGCCTATTTATTTTAGACATATTACGTGTTAGATACCCGGACTTCCACACGGGAATATACTGCGACGATGGACTGACTTTATCGAGCCATAAAAGTGGTCACGACCTCGACCGGTTTAAAAAAGACTTAGCTTCTACCTTCAATGAGTTAGGACTTAGGATAACAGTAGCTATCAACCTCTCTAGCGTATATTTCTTAGACATTAATTTAGACCTTCGCACACACATCTACAGATCCTTCCATAGGCTTAACGAAAAACTCAATTACATTCACAAGGACTCATGCCACCCTCCCACTGTTTTAGAAACGCAGGTTCTTCAGGGCGAGTTGTTGCGTCCTGGAGAGGTTTGGGGCTATCTTCTTCTGTTTCCGTAAGATGTTAAATACGGAATGTTTTAGCCTCGAGAGTTTTTCTTCCAGCTCGCAGTTGGCAGGCAGTGGACAGAGTGGGCGGTCCAGTAGGTATATCGGGAATCTGGATGTGTTAGATTCCGTGGTGTTGTTGCCGAGGGTCGATATCCATTTTAGTTGGTAGGTGGCTCGACAGAAATTCGTTTCTATGTCGAGCCAAAATTTGTCGTCCAGTCTCTGTTTCAATATGAACTTGGGACCCAGTTTAGGTAAAAGACTAATTTTAAGACTAAATTTAAGGTAAAAGACTAATTGTCAGCAATATCTTTTGCATTTGTATTTATATTCTATATCCATACCTGCATTGTTCTGGCCTTCTAACTCCAAACGTTTCAGATCAGCCCTCCCAGTCAGCGCTAAGTTCGGATACATAGGGAATGAACCAATGGGATCCAGCCTATCGGGCCTGCTGGCTATCACTTATATGAACCAGCTGGAATGCCGAGCCCTCAACACCCAATTTTTAACATGATAGAGCCCCTAGCCCCACACTTACACCTCCACGTACCGTCTCACACATACACGCACGCTTACACCTTCACTTATTCTCTCACACACATACACACACATAGACCAGTTTTAACATGATAGAGCATCTAGCCCACACATTTACATATAAACATATCCTCTCACACTCACACACACACACACACACACACACACACACACACACACACACACACACACACACACACACATGCTTACATCTTCACATATTCTCCAACAAACACTTAGACATACATATCCAAACCCTTTTAAAGCGAGACAACCCTTTATCCACCTAACTTTCACTCTTTGACATTAGAAATAGAAAGGAATGTCTATACTATTTCCTGTCAGCATGATTGGCAACCTAATTAGAACTGGATTAACCCCTTTACTTCCCTCCGAAGAAGAGATATTATCTCGAAAATTAAGGATATTCAAATAAATTTAAGGCAAAAGACTAATTGTCAGCAATATCTTTTGTATTTGTATTTATATTCTATATCCATACCTGCATTGTTCTGGCCTTCTAGCTCCAAACGTTTATATATATATCTATATATATATATATCTATATATCTATATATATATATCTATATATATATATATATATATATATATATATATGTCTATACTTAACTGAAGGACATAAATTCACGTTTAAAGATGGCCAAACTTTCACAGTGAAAAACAACTTCACTTGCAACTCGGAGAACCTGATCTATGTAATCACATGCGGTGGCTGTCGACATAACTTTATAGGACAGACGTGTGTGTCATTACACAAAAGAATGACCATCCATCGCCAACAAATCCGAGATGTAAACACAAGGAAAATCCTCCGTAAGTAGCCACATTGAAGATTGTGCAGGAATGACTCTACCCAACTTTAAAATCTACCCCCTTTACAAGTGGTCTGATTCTTTCACTCAACAACAAAGAATAAATAAGGAAAAACTATTTATTAACAAATTTAAACCAAAACTAAATAGGTAATCACCCCTATTAGACCCCCCCCCCCCCCGCCACCAACACCACACACACACACCACAAAATAAGAGAGGAAAAATTACTCATTTCAGAAGTTCCTGCTTAAGAACCACTACTGATACTCTGCTCTGTTTTGTTTTGTTTTTTTTAAAGTTTTTAAATTTTGAATTTTTAAGGAATTTTTAAGTTTTAGGAATTTTTTGAATTTTGAAGAAATTTTTTTTTAATTTCCCACCACAAAGGGACCTGTGACAGACAGGCTTAGAAAATCCCCCCCCCACACACACACGTGTGTGTATTGTTATATATACACCCTCACACTATACACACACTCCTTAAAACCATATTCCAATCGAATTTCTTTTACAACCCTACTGCTGCCATAGAATTTGCCTCTAGCTTACAATTCCCCACCCCCATTTGAATTCTTAACACAATCAGATATACATACAGGATGTCCCCCCCCCCCCCCAAAAAAAAACAACAACTTTTTTCTGTGAAGAAACACAACCACCAACATAGCTGCTACTATCTTCCCTACCACCTCTCTCTATTAACAACTCATTTTCCAGCCAAATTTTGAGCAAGAAAGATGAGAAAAAAATTTTTCCAACACTTAATTTTAATTTTAAATCTTTAGTTTTTAGTTTTTAATTCCTATTAATTCTTTTTAATTGCAATACTCAACATTTGATAGGATGAATTTTAATAATTGTTTCTACTTTTGGCACAAGGCCAGCAATTACCCATTACTGGTACTTTATTTTATCGACCCCGTAAGGATGAAAGGCAAAGTTAACCTCGGCGGGATTTGAGGTTAACTTTGCCTTTCATCCTTACGGGATGAATTTTAATAATACATCGAAACCGGTAATACTTTATATACATTCTAAAACTTTTTTCAAAAGAATTGTCCCTCTCATTTTTTCAATAATGTCACTTTGACGAATCAAAGAAAGGATATAAAAAAGAAAAACAGACCCTAAAATATATCTTCCGTGATATTTCCAGCTTCACCTTTTCTCTATATCCACTGTTTTGTATAGAACCTTACTTCCCTCTCTCTTCTTGCATACATCTCACTCAGGTCGGACGTCTATACTTTTCACTCATGAAATCCACCCAGATTATGCTGACCAAGACTACCATGTTGCTTGTTTATTTCCTTTCTTTGGTTTGTTTTTATCCTTCTATGTTGTTCACTTGTCCCCCTCGCTTTACGCGATTACTGGTCCCAATAACTTTTTTTAGATTATTGCTCGCACCAACCTGAGGTATCTGATTTTTAATGCGATGAAATACCAATGATGGTTGGAAAATCACTGACAAAGGACTATTTTTATCATATGTAACCCATGTGCAAACCACGCAGTATTCTTCTTTCTTCTCATATATATATATATATATATATATATATATATATATATATATATATATATATATATATATATATGCTGGGTCCGTCAACCCTTATTATTATTATCTGCCAACGAGCGGAATATTGAGAGTAAGTTAAACTGTAGTGACCTACATTCCGCGGGCTCACATAGATTCTCTGTGCGTGATTTGGCTCAGCTCAGCCAATCAACGCCAGTAGAAGAGGATGTATCCATACGCGCCCTGGGGGAGAAATTCCCCGCGAAGATTTGAAGAATCTTCCTCTCGCACCAGGAACTTCGAACCAGCAACACGTACATGTGACGGTGAGATTTTGCACCTTGGCCTGCCGGCTTTCCGGCGCAATGGCACATTCCCTTTTGTAACCTATTTGTGCTACAACAAAATAAACATACATTTCATCTCTGATTTCTGCTGTTGACATCATTATTGTGTTACTCGTGTCTCAATAACATTTATACACCGATGCTGCTAAATTGGTGACCTGACGTGAGGAATATTGTAAATACAAAATATTCCTTTTAAAATTTTTAAAAAATTAACAGTATTTCAAAAACTTTTCGCCACGAGGAAATTTCAAAATGGCTACCAACAAGTCCTGTCTACAATCAACAACAACAATAGCAGCAGCAGCAGCGACAACATTGTTTAACCACTAACCAACAACAGGGAATAGTGATATGGCAGCTTCCATAGCCTTACCGACGCAACCACCACACATCATATTGTTTACTTCTATGCTTTCACATGTATTTTCAAAATTATAGCCCGGAGACATTTTTTTTTCTTTCGATACGGCTTCCTGCAATACAAACAAGCAACACAACCTTATGTCACACAAGGTGGAAGGACGGTAAAATGGCCATGAACACTCTCAAAAACAATATACATCTAACCCCTAGTGGCATTAACAAACTTCTTTTTCAGTTTTCAGATAGAACTAGTGTCAGAAAGTCTGTACACTGGTGATATGTGAACTATTTGACTTTGAAAAACTTTGAACTTATCATTGAGCATTAATTTCGCTGCTCCCTTATATTGACTTTGAATTATTAGTTTGTTACATTCACATATTTCTTTGTAAAATGCATTTACTTGTTTTGTGCTCTTTTGCTATTTGCTTGCTCATGGTTTTTATTCATTCACATTCTTGGCTGTTTTACATGCCTGCATATGCACACATTTCTTTGTCACCTACCAACATGTTGTTCTTAGTATATGTTCTTCAAACGTAATATTCTGCGAGATCCCTTTTC
The DNA here is from genome assembly GCA_964016885.1 of Eledone cirrhosa. Taxonomy (NCBI): domain Eukaryota; kingdom Metazoa; phylum Mollusca; class Cephalopoda; order Octopoda; family Eledonidae; genus Eledone; species Eledone cirrhosa. The sequence goes on from OZ024741.1 coordinate 219,653,755, forward strand.
ACCTGGTTGAGGTGCCGTCACATGCTAGCGACTCATAGAGCTTAATTCACATGGATTCGAACAGGCACCGCAACACGAGAATGCTAATTGCAGCTGAACTCAAACAGTTTCGCATCTCGTTGCACACTCATCGTCCATAACAACCTCCATCTTGTTACCTTACCCGACTCACTGGGAAAACAACAAATAGAACTGGACTTGTCAGCATTTCCACCACTTCTGTGGATTCGCCCGAATTATGAAATTTACACTGCAACCCACCTCCAGATTCAACTTGCTTTTCTTCTTTTCAAAGCAACCAGCCATTTTTTTCCTGGCTCCCTAGCACATTCGGCAATACATCTGGGAGGCCAACATTTTCTCGCCTACCCATCATCTTCTTGCCAGCACTGGTAAACTACCATAATAGCTTCATCCACAGCTACTGGTACAACACTTACCATTAACATTTAATGCAAGAACGGCAACTTCGCCCATGTCAGACTTTATCCGTTTTCTGTTAGACCTTTGGTGGTCACGTATAAACTACAAAACAGCTAGTCATTTGACACAGCGGTTCAACACGGCCCTTAGCGCCTCATTTTTTTTCTTGCATGCATCCTTCTGCTCAATTAATTTTTCACTGATGTGCTCTTTCAGTATTTGTTCTTGCTGATTCAATAAACTGTATCGACTTCCGTCTAGAAGGGGAGTATTGTAGTGACCTACATTCCGCGGGCTCACATACATTCTCTGTGCGTGATTTGGCTCAGCTCAACCAATCAACGCCAGTAGAAGAGGATGTATCCATACGCGCCCTGGGGGAGAAATTCCCCGCGAAGATTTGAAGAATCTTCCTCTCGCACCAGGAACTTCGAACCAGCAACACGTACATGTGACGGTGAGATTTTGCACCTTGGCCTGCCGGCTTTCCGGCGCAATGGCACATTCCCTTTTGTAACCTCATTTTATGTGTAACTTCAACCATACAAGTTAACCAACATTATTTGTGCTACAACAAAATAAACATACATTTTATCTCTAATTTCTGCTGTTGACATCATTATTGTGTTACTCGTGTCTCAATAACATTTATAATCCATGCTGCTAAAAATCAATTTTTCACTTTTTATTGTGTTTTTGTTTTGATATGCACTCTTTTTCCCGCTACTAATTTTGTCTCTCACTCTTTTAAGTTGTGAATTAGACTGGTTATGTACGCACGTGGCTGACACATTTCAGCTCGCTACTATATTGGTATATAATGGATGATCGCATTTAAAGTCCGTTAAAGGTTCTTGGCACTACCATTGTTACCATCGCTTTCCTCTAGCCATGGGGCTTGGAGACATGAACCGAATGCTACCATTCTATTTTATATCAATGTGAACTGCTATTTCTAATAGCCATCTTTTCACCCCTTGATAATTTGTGACAGGAACTAATAGATTGATCCTTTTTTGTTTCCGTCCCCACGTAAAATTTGTAAATCAGTGGCTAGTTGAGAGATAGAGTCCTATCGGTTGCCAGTTAATCGCTTTACCATGTCGGTTGTCACAAACAGTCATGACCGGCGCGGGCCGGTGTTTGGATTATGTTGATCGATTGGTTATTGATTAGGCGATACTCGCTGATGAAGCCGCATAAGCCGATTGTGTAATTGTTGCATAATATATGGAGACAGGTGGTGCAGTGCACCTTACTGCTGATTAGTGCTGCAGAAACTCGAGTCCGGGAACCTTATAGGCACCCGATTTACGTGTGTTGTGTTGAGGCAAATAACTATGTGTATACTCTGGTAATGTATCTTACATTGCCCATTGAGTACGCTGAGATACAACCGTTACTGGCATTGATAAATATGCTGGGTCCGTCAACCCTTATTATATACATACATATATACATATAATATAAAACGAAAAATCAGTGATGCATCTGGACTCAGTTTATTGTGTGTTACACTTGTTTCGCCGGCAGAGAGCTCAAGACAGGATCATTGTATGGATCTGTCTGATTCTAGATCTGCAAGTTCTTCGGACACATGCAATACTTTCGGAACAAACTTTCTCACTGGAGTGTTAGCTTCAAAACACATCTTCCTCTCTTGTCTTGCTATTGGCTGTTGTTTTTCTACGTCATCATAAATTCTGGTCAATATTTGCTGCCATACTGGCCATCAGCTACTCTCCGTCCGACACACTTCAGTGGACTCATGGAGGTAATTGGGCGCGTATTTGTTGGAATGTATATGAGCCAGTGCGCGCGCGCGCGTGTGCGTGTGTGTGTATGTGTGTGTATGTGCACCTACATACGGTAGGGATTGTTTGTGAGTATGTTTATGTGCATGTACATATACATATATGTAGATATATATATATATGTATATGTGTGTATGTGTGTATCTGTCTTTGGGAGCGTGTCTGTCTTTGTGCCTCTCTATAAGGACAGGCGTGTGTGTGTCTATGTATATGAGCAAATGTACGCGTACGCAGGTATGTGTCCTTGCATGCGTGTACGTGTGTGTGTGTGCGCGCGTGTGCGTGCGTGTGAGAGCGGATGTACGAGGGCATATAGGCAGGCGCCTGTGGACGTGTATGTTGGTATGTATAAGGTCGTGGGCGTGTTGCGGTGTGTGTGAGAGAGTGAGTGTGTGTGTATATGTATATATGTGTGTGTACATATGTGTATGCGTATATATGTATGTGTGCGCGTGTGTGTGTATGTGTATATATGTGTGTGTGTATGTGTGTGTGAGCGGACTTGTGAAATACCAAACCCAGCATGAGTCCACTGAAGTGTGTCGGACGGAGAGTAGCTGATGGCCAGTATGGCAGCAAATATTGACCAGAATTTATGATGACGTAGAAAAACAACAGCCAATCGCAAGACAAGAGAGGAAGATGTTTTTTGAAGCTAACACTCCAGTGAGAAAGTTTGTTCCGAAAGTATTGCATGTGTCCGAAGAACTTGCAGATCTAGAATCAGACAGATCCATACAATGATCATGTCTCGAGCTCTCTGCCGGCGAAACAATTGTAACACACAATAAACTGAGTCCAGATGCATCACTGATTTTTCGTTTTATATTATATCACACTCTGCTCTGTAAGAACATAGAGTGCTCAACTGGCATACCGCCTATGGAAGCATCATAGCTACCATTAAACACACACACACACACACACACACACACACACACACACACACACACACACACACACACACACACACACACACACACACACATATATATATATAACGAAGGAAATGTGGTAAGGAACCAAGTGGACCATAACGCACCAAAGTACTCAATACTTAGGGTAGTAGAGTGGGTAATAGGAACGAGTAGGACCCCGACGGCTGAGCTCAGCCGTCGGGGTCCTACTCGTTCCTATATATATATATATATATATATATAGGGTATATAGCGTGTATATAGTGTATATATAGAGTAAATAGTGTGTATTTAGTGTATATATAGTGTGTATATAGTCTATACAGTGTATATATAGTATATGTAGTTTATATGTAATGTATATATAGTGTATATAGTGTATATATATTGTGGTAGTGGTGGTGGCAGTGATGATCATGATGATGCATATATATAAAACTGGAGCTTACCTCTTTTATCTTGTTCATTTCGATGCCACTTTCTACACTCTTATATAGGTTGACTAAAAAAAAATAGACATTAAAATGAAAATATTTCATTAGATAATAAAGCACAACATACCGTTTTTTTTAAAATATAGACCCCCCCCCCGCCTTATTTTACCCTCAAAATAACTGTGCATCTTATAAGATCTTATAAGGCAAAGGTCAGATTTGGGGTAATTACCATATGTAAAAATATTATGATTGAAAAGTAGGAAATATTTAGACTTTCGGTTACATTTTCGAAAGTATACCTTGTTTGGGACCAATTTCGTGCACATACTGCTGAGAATACCGCAAGGAGGGTAAAGAACTTCAACACTGAAATAGCTCTCATACCTGGTGGACTGACTTCTCAATTACAACCCCTTGATGCTTCATTAAACAAGCCTTTTAAGGTACACATGAGAGAGAAATGGGATAATTGGATGAGGGACCGGCAACATGAACTGACACAGACAGGTCGTATGAAGAGGCCTATATTTTCCCAGGTAAACCAGTGGGGGGAAAGTGGTGGGGTGCTCTGAAAACTGAGAATTATGAAAGCTTTCAAAAAATGTGGCATCAGCAACTCCCTAGTTCAGGCATGTCAAACATGCGGCCCTTTACAAGCACACCTGCGGCCCGCACAAAGGTTTTTACAGCGTGAGCATAATATAAAATAAAAAAATATTAGTTGTAATGTGTGCAATTAGTTGTCATGTGTGGCCCTCAGACAACTCATCTGTGACCCATGTGGCCCTCAAGGGACCCTCAATTTGACATGCCTGACACTGAAGATGGTGTGTTGAGTTCTTGAGCAAGACACTTTATTTCACATTGCTCCAGTTCATTCAGCTGGCAAAAATGAGTTGTACTTGTAATTTAAGGGGCCAACCTCGTCACACATCGTGACACGGTGAATCTTCCTGAGAACTATGATAAGGGTACACGTGTCTGTGGAATGCTCAGCCACTAACATGTTAATTTCACTGGCAGGCAGTTTGGATCATTGGATCAACTGAAGGACTGGTCGTTGGAAACAAGGATAAAAAAAACAGTAGTAGTAGTAGTAGTATTAGTAGTAGTTGTAGTTGTAGTACTTACCAACATTATAACTTCCCAAACTGTTGTAAACAAATGACCGAGCGAAGTCGAAATAAACAACAAGTCCTCCATACTTATATTCCAGAGTGGGGGGACCAGTTGGATTGTCGGGAAACTCTCCCCATGAGGTGTCATTGGAATCTGTCACTTCCACAGATGATATTGGCAAAACCATAGTTATCATGACAAACAGTAACATTAAATTAAAAAGTTTAATGAACAGGGAGAAGGAGGAGGAGGAGCTATTAATATTATGGAAACCAGCCATTTTAAATAAGCTCTTCCGAATATTGTCGTGTTGTTGTTGTTGTTGTTCTTGTTGTTCTTGTTCTTGTTCTTGTTGCTGTTGTTGTTGTTGTGGTGGTGGTCGTGGTTTTGTGCTTCGAAGTAAAAATATATATTTTTTAATCTTTCTTCCAAACACTTTTTCTGTGATTCTTTTTTTTTTTCTTTATAGTACAACAGCCTGCTTGATTGTATTGCTTATCTGGAAATGACAAGGAAATAAATGTATTTATATCTATCTATCTATCATCATCATCACCGTTTAACGGCCATTTTCCATGCTAGCATGGGTAGGACCTGATACATATGTCATTCTGATATATATATATATATATATATATATATATATATATATATATATCAGAATGGATGTAGTAAAAACGAGTTAGACAATTACTCACCAGTGTACTTAATACTTGGGGTAGTAGAGTGGGTAATGTGTAGGATATGGGACCCTGATGGCTGGGCTCCTGCCGTTTCAACAGCTAGATCTAAACTAAGTCGCCGGTGTCCAGGCGATGAAAATAGCTGATGTCATTAGGAATGGGGGGCTGGGGGGGGGGAGTAAATTCCAAATATGTGCATACAGTTTATACATAAAAGTCTTTAAGAAAGTTCCTGGTATTTTTCGGGGAGTGGTCAGTATTTGGGTGTGTGTATGTACATGTATTTATATATACGTCTCCTTATATATATATATATATATATATAATTATGGATTGAGAGGAGGGCTGTGTGGTTATTGATAACGAGTGTTAGAACGTAAGGCAACACAAACAATAGATGGACAGTCTCCCTAAACAATACATCTATCTGCAGTGCGCCCATAGAGGGTACTTGCAGAAACATGACAACAACATACATAGGCGAGACAACTCCTAGCATAGGTGAAAGGATAGACCAACACTGGGGGGAACTAAAAGGACGAAAAAACGGGTCAGTACTATACGAACATGCCAGACAACAACACGACGGTAACATAGACAACATAGAAGTTAGAATAATATCTAAATATATAAATGACCCAGCAGATAGGCAAATCAGAGAGGCCAGTGAAATATAACTTAGAAGGCCTAGACTAAACAGAAAGAATGAATGGAATAACAACAACACCCAAACAAACAATACTGACCTAAGAGAAGTATAAATAAATAAATAAATAGATAAATAAATAAATAAATAAATACATACACAAGCACAATAACAACAAACATATAAACACACACTAGTAAACATAGAACACATTAACCAATACACAGTCACCCAATCACGAACACACATCAAACAAAACACTATACACACACGCAAACGCATGCGCAAAGAAGACAAAATAAAATAAACAAACAAACAAATAAATAAATATATAAACAGACTAAATAAAGATGGCGTAGAAATACAATGCAACGGGAGGAATCTATAGCACCACTGACGATGTTGCAGATGTGCAACGAAAGATTTATGATAAACTATATATATGTGTTTGTGTCTATATTGTATCTGTATTATTTTTGACCGTTGGTCAGTCAATGGCAACATTGAGGACCGAATAAATTTGATTACCGATATAAAAGACACAGAAGCGAAAACCAACCAAACAGTGAGTGTGTTCTGTTATTAATTCTGGCAATATTACACAAATATGACCCTCCCCAAGTATACCAATATTTGTTTCGACACACGATTTCATATAAAAAACCTCGCAAAACTATATATATAATCGAACGACCAGAAATGGTATTATATCGGATCTACCACCACATCGTTTAAATCTCGCTGGTACCGTCATCGATTCTCAATCAAGCATCCGAATCACCGTTTTGTGACCACGCTCGCCAACAAGACCTGGCAACTCCGTGAACACAACCAACAGTTCACCTTAAAATGGGATATACTTTCCAGCGCAAGTGCATATCGGAGTGGATTGAAGTACTGCAGGTTATGTAACCTTGAGCTATTTTACATATTAAAATCCAAAAACAAACTACTTAACGATAGAATTGAACGATCATTATACTGCAACCACAAACTAAAAGCTAAATTCTCTCACTATAAAATAACTTAACATTCGAACCCGTAACTATAACACCACTTTCTAGCTAACAACCTTTTCTTCCCCCCACACTACAAGACAATACACTGCTTATCACTATACATGGTAACTCAGTGCAATTCCTAGATTACTACTACAAAACCAAAGTTCACTCACCACACATACTTTGTCTCTCCCCTCTCTACCTATCTCTCTCTACATCCATTACACTCTCTCTCTCTCACCTTTGACCCACCTCCCTCTCAACATCTATGAACCTGCCCTCTGGGGCAATAAATAATTCCGACCTTAACTATCAACGCATCTCTCCAAAAGTAACCAGTATAATAAAACCCCTACCATAACATTTTGATTAAGATATCTACAAGCCACTCTCTCCTACTCCAACCCCTGCATATCTTTCTTTCTTTCTCTCTCCCTCTTCCCTACTTTTCTCTCTTCCTGTTCTACTCTATCTTCCCCAACAACCCCACTTAAGGGTATTTACATTGTACATTTACCATTCTGCTCTGAGGAAACAGTGGTCACAGCATTGGATATTCGAGTTCTGCAAGTACTTGTGAATTTGCACGTAGCGTAACTAGGCTGCAGTACCACCGTGGAAACACTTGTAAGCACACGGAATAAATCACCTTTTTATGATGTCTACCTGTTATTATTCATTCTTTATATATATATATATATATATATATATATATATATATAATATATTTAGCTCTGGACATAGCTATCCACCAGTTAATTTTATTGCTCATTTTTTGTCGATTCTATTGAGTGATGAATAGCTTTTGTTTTATTTTAACATGTCTATTGAGCACTCTAATTCGATATGTGTATTT
>OZ024741.1:219666650-219694150 GCA_964016885.1 Eledone cirrhosa
GTCCTCTTCTAATTTAGAGATATTAATGAAGGGTCTTGCAAAATCTAAGGCATTAGTTAATAAGGAAACAGTAATAGAAGGGTAAAAATCGACAATATCAAATTGGGTAAATCTACACTTATTTTTACCTTGTATATTATTGAACCAAGAAATAACAGAGGAAGTATTTAGCCACTGTGATAGGTCAGTGTTAGTTCTAATTTGGAGAATTATTTTTCTTAAGATTTTCTTACTAGCAAGGCCAACCTCGGATTTAGCCGGATTAATCAGTCTACAACTAGGTCGATTAGTAAAGTCCAATTTATGGTCTTTAAGGGTAATATATGCTTTACTCTTAGCTAAGCTTTCAATCCGGTTATCTATTTGTAAAGAACTAGCTAGTTCTTTAGCTTCTTTATTGATAGTATTGTAGCTATTATTATTAGTTAATTGATATTTATTGGTAATACTATTAGTTAAAAGTTGGTTATACAAAGTACTATTAACTTCAAAGAGGTTTTTAGTTTTATCAGAAAGAACGAAAGTGTTTGTAGAATTTCTAAAATTAGAAATATCGTTAGAAAGTTTAGTTTGAAAGTTATTATTGTACTTATATATATATATATATATATATATATATATATATATATATATATATATATATATATATATATATATATATTTATAAATATGCGGGACTGACAGCTCACAGCTATGCAGGTTTAGCTGGCCTCCTCCAAGGTATATCTCGTTGGAGGTGTCTTAGGTGAGTCAGTGATAGGGACACCAGTCCTATCATCTCATTTCTACAGCTGAGTAAACTGGAGCAAAGTGAAATAAAGTGTCTTGCATATATATATATATATATATATATATATATATATATATATATATATATATATATATATATATATATATATATATATATATATATATATATATATATATATATATATATATATATATATTGCATGTGTGTGTCCATGTATGTATGCATGAATGAATACAGTAAGCTAGACAACCAGTGATTCTAACTGTTACCACTATCATATATTTTGGTTTTGTTTTGTTTTGGAATTGTTTGACCAAATGCTTTACTTACTGTTTTAATTATTTTTAAAAATCGATTAACACACACACACATATATATATATATATATATATATATATATATATATATATATATATATTTCGTTTCTGAATTTGTTTAGCAAGATTCTTTATCTGAAATCGTGTGTTGAAACCGATATTGTTATACTTTGGGAGGGTCATGTTGCCAATAAGAAACACACGCACCAGTTGCTTTCACTTCAATTTAATTTATTAAATATTTATAAATTTACAAATTTATAAATTTCTGGTTGGTTGGTTGGTTCCACAACCAGATAGTTGTTTATATATATATAGTCATAGTTCTTTCGTCACACACTCTGTGACCTCTTCAGTGACTGGGGATTTCTTTCTTCGTTTCTGTGCCTTTCCTTTCTTCTATCCTACGCCATTTTGTTTGTGTGTCACAAACAAAATGACACACAAACAAAATGGCGTAGGATAGAAGAAAGGAAAGGCACAGAAACGAAGAAAGAAATCCCCAGTCACTGAAGAGGTCACAGAGTGTGTGACGAAAGAACTATGACTATATATATATAAACAACTATCTGGTTGTGGAACGAACCAACCAGCCAGAAATTTATAAATTTGTAAATTTATAAATATTTAATAAATTAAATTGAAGTGAAAGCAACTGGTGCGTGTGTTTCTTATTGGCAACATGACCCTCCCAAAGTATAACAATATATATATATATATATATATATATATATATATATATATATATATATATATATATATATAACAGGAGGCTGGACTGGTGTAAATCCTTGAAAGGTTTATTATACTATGATCATTTCAATGACCAGGTTCCATATGAATCCGGTGATATCATCAGGTATTGGAATATAACAAAGGAATATGTAAAAAACCATGGGTCCGAAAAATCAGAGACAGAGAGGACCACTGACCAACTAGCTTCTCGGCCAATCGCCCTCAAAGTGGTGGCAACTGAATATACTAATGAACATCTGTGGAGGGGCGAAGGCTTATAATGCACTACCACCACTCCGTCAAAGAAGAAGGGGAAGAAAGAAAGAAAGGGAGAAAGAAGTGTAGTGTAAAGGGTCATACAACATTCATGCTAGAAAATGCCGCGAAAAAATGCGACACCAAAGAATCTATAATGGGTGTCTGTATGGTCTAATGTGTGAACCGAAGATTGGAACGTTAAACTTATGTTGCGAGTTATAGGATGAAATTAAATTAAATTAAAAATATTAAATTGCAAAATGATAAACTGAAAAATAAGTTATTAGAGAATTAAAGATTAAGGTGACGAGATTTATTTATTTAATGAACTTACGGAGAGAGTCTTATATTCTTTAATTCTCTTTAATGAACCAACAAACCTAAAGAAATATATATATATATATATATATATATATATATATATATATATATATATATTTAAAATCGATTTAATAAACACATCAAACAATTACAGGGGATAATTTATAAAGAGTGTAAACACACATAATTACGAAGGTAACATTTAAAATTAACGAGAAAATCGAATATAGATACCTTGTAATAATGATTAATTTCCTTTGTATATATTTCATTAAAGAAATATATTTAACCACTAATGGTCAAATCACGATGTTAAATCCCGGATCATCGGCAAAGGAGATTTAACTATGTGTGATTACACACTAAAAGCAAATCTGGAAATGACGAAAAGCAGGTGTGGTTATTTTGTAATAAAAACGTGGCGTCAACTAAGTGATGTGAATAGGATTATCGACAGCTAGAAATAGCAGCCTTTGACACCACAGCTAGGCTGTTCGTCGGTAAAAAACAGTGCCACGAAATTTTCTGGCTGGGAAATGACAACGGGTAGGGTGGTGCAGGTATACTACTAGCTGACAAATGATTAAATAAGGTAATCTAAGTGGACAGGGTAAACGCGAGAATAATTAAACGCAGGCTAGTCCTGAATAAAATAATAGCTACAATCATATCCGCTTACGCACTGCAACCTGGGTTGCCTGACGATCTTAAAGGTCGGTATTATGACCTTACGGGGTCGATAAAATAAAGTACCAGTAATGCACTGAGTAATTGCTGGCCTTGTGCCTAAAGTAGAAACAATTATGAGTCTATAATGCAGGGGATGCAATGGGAAACCCAGTGATAGCTTCTACAGAGTCCATGGAGTCTACGGGTTTGGAGCAAGTAATGAAGGTTACAGGCTTCTAGAATACTGCGACGCCAATAACCTGTCGATATGTAACATTATAACATTAACTTAAAAAAACCCAACAACCACCTGTTGGTTATATATATATATATATATATATATATATATATATAACGAAGGAAATGTGGTAAGGAACCAGGTGGACCATAACGCGCCAAAGTACTCAATACTTAGGGTAGTAGAGTGTGTAATAGGAACGAGCTCAGCCGTCGGGGTCCTACTCGTTCCTATATATATATATATATATATGTATATATATACATACATATATATATATATATATATATATATATATATATATATATATATATATATATATATATATATATATATATATATATATATATTGTTATACTTTGGGAGGGTCATGTTGCCAATAAGAAACACACGCACCAGTTGTTTCATTTCAATTTATTATAATCAATTTATAAATTTAGGAATTTATAAATTTCCGGTTGGTTGGTTGGTTCCACAACCAGATGATTGTTTATATATTGTCAAAGTTCTTTCGTCACACATTCTGTGACCTCTTCAGTGACTGGGGATTCTTTTCTTTGTTTTTGTGCCTCTCCTTTGTTCTGTCCTACGCCATCTTGTTTCTGTGTGTGTCTTGTGTGCTCAGTCTGCGCATGCGCCACATCCGGGTGTCTGCGGGTGTTTATATTCGTTTATTTATTTGTTTATTTACATGTTACTGGTTGGTTGCTTGTTCTATGTGCGTGTGTGTTTTCATTTTGTCCTTAATTGTAAGTTGTGATGTTGCTGTTCCACTCATGTTTTCTATTTAATTTTGGTTGTAATTCTTTTATGTTTATTGCCTCTGTGATTTGTCTAAACATTGCGTCTTTTCTGTGTGTAGATTCTATTTTTATTTCTATGTTCTCTAATTTACCCTTATGTTTTATTTTAGCATGTTGGTAGAGTACAGATGATTCTTTACTATCTTGAAGGTCTCGCCAGTGTTCATTTATCCGTTCCCCTACACTACGAGCTGTCTCACCTATGTACACTATATTTTTATCTCTACATTGTCCTTCAGTACATCTTATGCTATATACTACATTTCTAGTTTTACAGTTAATATGGGGGCTTAATTTACAGGTTATACATTTCTTATCTATACAGGGGTCTTTGAAAAGGGTATGTCTTGCTAATAAGTGTTTTTATGGAGGTACCTGGTCTTTCTACTATCTTAATATTGAGTTTATGTTTATTTAGGGCCCTTCTAAATTTGTAAGCTAATTCACCTCTAGGGGTTGTATCGATGAACATTACACTCTGGTATTTATTGCTATCATACCATGAGTTTATTCTATTAGCCTTATTCCTAGTTCTTTCTATTATATTCCAAAATTTGCTCCTATACAAGGGGCAGGTCCCATTTGTGTCATTATAAACCATTTTTTCCCATTTGGTTCTGGCTCCTCTATACTCTCTGATTTTATCTCTCTGATTGTAGCCAGAGAACTGCATACGGTGGATGAAGTGTTGTATGTGTCTCTCTAGTTCTTCGGGGTTGCACATGCGGGACACGTTTCTCATCACCCGTACCAAATCCGCAATTAGTATGTTGATTTTGGTATGGTCCGAAACGGCCGAGTTTCGGTGGATCAGGTATTTGGAAGTCATGGGTTTGGCATAATGGGAATGGAGGATTTGTTTTTTGTTATTAATGGTATCTAACCAGAGTTCTGTGTCTAGTACAGGTAATCGATGGTTGGGGTGTTTACTTAGGTAGTCTATAGTAACTCTAATACTCTGGTGGATGGAGTTAGCTATTTGCTGGATGCTTTCCATTGTGTTTTTCCCTAATTCCTGACTGTTCCCTAATTCCTGACTGTTCTCTAATTCCTGACTGCTCTCTAATTCCTGACTGCTCTCTAATTCCTGACTGGTCTCTAGTGGGGGTGTTTTAACTACGATGTTTATATCATCAACGTAGCGGGAGTACATTATGAGGGTTAAGGGGTCTTCTATTTGTTCTTTAAGTTCAAGTTTAAGTCTACTGTCCCACCATACCATGAATAAGTTAGCTATGTCACCTGCAATGCTAACACCAATGGCTGCTCCCTCCTCTTGGGAATATGTTTTTCCATTAAATTTGAACATATGTTCCTTAAGGGTTAAATTTATGCTGGACCCCACCGCATGTGCAATCATTTTCTTTAGTTCATCGTGGTTTTGGGGGGTCCCTATGGTTCTGGTCCACCCGTTCCATCTATCTGTGTGGGTTTTCTTGGCCATTGAGGTAATGGTAGGTGGTCTGCCTCTTGCTGGTCTTGTAGGGCACAGGTTGCTAAGGTCATATGTGTCTAGATAATTATTACTATAGGTAAGTTTAAGTAGGAGTCCCAGCTCACTGGTATCAATCCCACGGAACTCAACATTGCTCTCACTGATCATTTCTACGCATTTCTCCACAGCAAAATCCACGTCAATAGATGGATACAGGGACACAACATCCATACTATCTATTATGCAGTTTGTTAGGTCCCTAGATCGGTTACTCTCGCCGATTCTGCTGAGGAGGTCCTCCGTGCTGTCACATACATATGGGGACATTTCAATGATCACAGTACTCCGGTTTGGTGTGATTATCGGTCATCCAGCTATGTTGTTGGTGGTTGGATTCAATTCTATTCGCCCGAACGTTGAACTTTGGTGTCGATAGGACATTAATGAGGCAGGGTGAGATCGGAGAGGCTTGGATCTCGCCATACGGGCCATCTTCCTGGACCCAGAAGGTAAGTCGGTGGTGCTGGACGTGACCGGCAGCGAAGGCAATGCTTTCAAGCTAGTAGCCGTCTACGCCCCAACTGGGGCAGGACGGCCAGATTTCTTCAGCCGTCTAGAGACCTTTCTTGGAACGTCCCGCTCTTTAATTTTAGTGAGCGACTGGAACGGTATCTTGGATGCACGCTGGGATTGTGTGGGCTAGTGGATAGGTGAGGAGGGTGCAAGAGCCTCACCAACTTGCTCAGACGTTTTGAACTGTCTGACAGGTATCGACTGGATCACCCGAATGTGCCAATGTGGACATGGACCAATCGCATCGTGTCATCCAGATTGTATCTCGATAGGGTATTTTGCAGAGAACAATAAAAGGCTAGTATAAGTTGTCCACAATTTAAAATAGTTGACTACACAGACCACAAATTCGTGATTTGTGAGATTGACATAGACAGATTTCATAGACAAGGACCCGGTTACTGGAAGCTGAACGCATCTTTCCCGGCGCGCAAAGCCTACAGAGACCGGATTAGCGTATTAGTTAAGCGGGCATTGACGGGAGCGGTCGTAAACAACAGGTGGCGGTTTGCCCTGAAAAGCAATTAAAGTAGAGTCAATTAGGTTTAGCAAAGGACTAGTGAGAGAGGAAAATAGAGTAGAGGGAGAGCTAGTTAGAAAGCTAGAAGAGGCGTTTAGGACAGGCATCGCAACCGACGTGCTTACGGCGAGATTGGCACTCGACCAATTCTTCAACGCAAAACACGAAGGCTGCGTTGTCGAAGCTAGACCACGTGCTCCGAAACACGAGGGGACGAAAGCCATCCAATGGGCCCGGGTGGCAGAGGCGCGACGTAGCAACAAAGCCACAATTCAGTCTTTGTCTGACCAAAACGGGCGCGTGTTACTCGAACACGAGCAGATGTGTGAGGCTTTTTAGCAGCACTTTGTTGAACTGATCGGGAGCAGCGGCGGGCCGGATCGGGGTATGGACTTCAGTGCATACCTCGACGGACTGCTTCTGCTCTCGACGACTCAACTTGAATCACTCAACTTGAATCACTCAGTTCATTACGTGGAAGTTGTGCTGCTACAGATCCTGATAAACGCTTTCTATGGTTCTCTGACTCTCGACGAGCCACTGAAACCTGATCACGCTTAAACTTTGAAGATACCTTTTTCTGGTAACCTTTTTCTTCAGCACCCAGAGATACTTTTTTCTGGCAACGCAGGGCTTCGAGAAATGTAGCATCTTCCATTTTCTGTTCATTATTACGAAGGTCTTTCAAAATTTTCTTTTCAACATCAGTATGTGCAATGTAGAAATACGAATCCAATTAAGAAATAAATAGTGCTTCCTTTTCTTTGTTTGAACCTTTCTTTTTTTGTAAATTTCTGTATTCACTGTACATGTTCATAATTTTCAGTTCCACTTTGTCTTTTCGTTGAGTCGCCACACCAGCTTTTTCCCACTGACTAACTACTTCCATCACAAGCCTATCCGCAATAGCACCATTGAAGCTCACATGCTTTTCACGTTTCATAGGACCATCTTTCAGGTAGAAGAAATATCTTAGAACATCCCCCTTTGTTGGTATTTTGTTTGGTGAATAGGATGTAACATATTGCCCCAGGAGCCATATTTCTCGATCATCACAATGGAGCGAGTAGCTACAACTAGGCCCACTGGTTTCCGCCATTATTCTGCCAATTTGCAACTATTAGGCAAAGCTTAAATTAGTCTGAAATAATCAAAATTACATTATAAATTGATAATATACAAAATGTCATGAGAAAAGGCATAGGGGAGCTAAGAAAAAACACTTTTGTGTAGAATGTGAAATTCTGGAACACCCTAATATATATATATATATATATATATATATATATATATATATATATATATATATATATATATATACTGGAATTGAACCATCAGCATAGTTGAGGTATGTCTCACATCAATTTATATATTTTATCTGATGAGGCCGTACTGAAAAATCAGCACAGTACCTCCGAAATATATATAATAAAATATATTTTGATTACGTTGAATGTCTATATTTATTAATATTTTGAATTAATATTATATATATCATCATCATCATCATCATTCCATTTTATGTCCACTTTTTCCCTGCTTGCAAGGGTGGGACGGGAACTGATTCTGGCTTGATTTTTACAGCTGGATGCCCTTCCTAACACCAACCTCATTTACAGTGAGTGCTGGGTGCTTTTTTGCCGTGGCACCTCCACGACCACTTTGCAGTGCAATGATATGGACCCCAGTCCCTATCATCTCATTTTTACAGCTGAGTAAACTGGAGCAATGTGAAATAAAGCTCAAGGAAACAACACATCACCCAGTCTGAGAACTGAACTCACAACCTTTCGATTGCAAGGCCAATCCTCTAACCACTAAGTCATGTGCCTCCATATATATATATTGAAAGGATAACAAGGACGATTGGTTACTCCTTCATTACATTTATTGGTAGGTGACGCGCGTTTCGCCACTGATCAGCTCAAGGTTCGATCTGTATCGATCTTACCCGACTCTATAATCGGCAGCTCGACGGACCCTACACTCCCTATATATATATATATATATATATATATATATATATATATATATATAGAGAGAGAGAGAGAGAGAGAGAGAGAGAGCGACATGGCTTCTACAGGACTAGAACTGTTTCAATATTTATACTCTGCTATGTATTGAGTACCTTATCTACTGTGGTTACCCCCGATTGAACCCGGGATATACTTATATATATATATATATATATCCTAAAGTTGTCATTGCCAGTTGTGAGTAGGACTGAGAGTCTACTCACTACTAAAATGCCCCATGGTGGAGATGTTTGAACTTGACGGGGAGAAAAGGCAGCGGTGAGTTACTAGTGCCTTAAAACCAGTTGCTCCATGTTGACACCGAGTTGAGAAACTGGAACTCTTTATCTGAAGTAAAAGCAGTCTACCAAAGAGAAGGAATACTTTGAAATCAAATCCCATCAGCACAATGCCAGGAAATACAGGGTATGACACACCCAGTGTACAATATACCTGTGGGAGTGACATTCCCTAACCTTATATAGAAGCAAATGTCTAGGGGAATGGCTACTCCAAAATAACACCCACATCTTTATTAAGCTAAATATCTTGTACTTGCTTATTTCTGGATCACTTGGTCTTATAACTCAAAGACTTTGCAGTATTCCACAAGATGTTACCGACTATAAATCCATGTATAGGCATTGCTGAGAGCTATAGTCTAATCTATATATCTATATAATCAAGGTGCCATTATACACACACACACACACACACACACACACACACACACACACACACACACACACACACACACACACACACACACACACATATATGGAAATTTGGGACTTGACTCATTCTTCCTCACTTTTCGTTGCTTTACCATCTTTGTTTGTTTACACTCTCGCACGTTCCCCTTATTTACGTGTCCCAACGACTTTCTTTGGCCGTTGCTCGCACCAACCGGAGGTATATGGTCTTTAAAGCGATGAAATACCGATGATGGGTGTAAGATCACTGATGAAGGACTAACTTTATTCATATATATATATATATATATATATATATATGTGTGTGTGAGTGTGTGTGTGTGTGAGTGTGTGTGTGTGTGTGTGCACATACACACTTACACACACGTATATATATATATATACACACACACACACATATATATATATATATATATATAGAGAGAGAGAGATAAAGAGAGAGGGAGAGAGTGAGAGAGAGAGAGAGAGAGAGAGAGAGAGAGAGAGAGAGAGAGAGAGAGAGAGAGAGAGAGAGAGATAGAGAGAGAGAGAGAGAGAGATAAAAGAGAGAGAGGAGATCAATAGAAATGATTGTTGGTTACCAAGTGTGAAAGAATTCAATGTATTAATCACGTATGGTAAACACAAAATAATTGAATTTAGGCGTTGAATTGAATAGTGTTTCTAAAGAGATATAGCTCTGCTCTCTCAGAAACTTACCTTTATGAAAGCAGGCAACAGGAAGAGATATGGAGTTGATGTACATTTTTCTTGAAGGGGAAACATCTCTATATAAATTTGACCGACTTCCATCCATCCATCCATCCGTCTATCCTTCCGTCACACAACGATTGAGGGGAGAAGGGGTGATGATATCACGCACGAGAGGTGATTGAGAATGTAAGGGGTGATGACGTCTCGCACTAGAGGTGATTGAGTAAGGAAGGGGTGATGGCGTCTCGCACTAGAGGTAATTGGGGAAGGGGTGATGACGTCTCGCACTAGAGGTAATTGAGTAAGGAAGGGGTGATGGCGTCTCGCACTAGAGGTGTTTGAGTAAGGAAGGGGTGATGGCGTCTCGCACTAGAGGTGATTGAGGAAGGGGTGATGACGTCTCGCACTAGAGGTGTTTGAGAATGTAAGGGGTGATGACGTCTCGCACTAGAGGTGTTTGAGAATGTAAGGGCTGATGACGTCTCGCACTAGAGGTGATTGAGGAAGGAAGGGGTGATGGCGTCTCGCACTAGAGGTAATTGAGGAAGGGGTGATGACGTCTCGCACTAGAGGTGATTGAGAATGTAAGGGGTGATGACGTCTCGCACTAGAGGTGATTGAGAATGTAAGGGGTGATGACGTCTCGCACTAGAGGTGATTGAGAATGTAAGGGGTGATGACGTCTCGCACTAGAGGTAATTGAGGAAGGGGTGATGACGTCTCGCACTAGAGGTGATTGAGAATGTAAGGGCTGATGACATCTCGCACTAGAGGTGTTTGAGAATGTAAGGGCTGATGACATCTCGCACTAGAGGTGATTGAGGAAGGAAGGGCTGATGACGTCTCGCACTAGAGGTAATTGAGGAAGGGCTGATGGCGTCTCACACTAGAGGTGATTGAGGAAGGAAGGGCTGATGACGTCTCGCACTAGAGGTAATTGAGGAAGGGGTGATGACGTCACACACTAGAGGTGATTGAGGAAGGAAGGGCTTCTGACATCTCGCACTAGAGGTAATTGAGGAAGGGGTGATGACGTCACACACTAGAGGTGATTGAGGAAGGAAGGGCTTCTGACATCTCACACTAGAGGTGATTGAGGAAGGGGTGATGACGTCACACACTAGAGATGATTGAGGAAGGAAGGGCTGATGACGTCTCGCACTAGAGGTAATTGAGGAAGGGGAGATGACGTCACACACTAGAGGTGATTGAGTAAGGAAGGGCTGATGACGTCTCGCACTAGAGGTAATTGAGGAAGGGCTGATGACGTCTCGCATTAGAGGTAATTGAGGAAGGAAGGGCTTCTGACATCTCGCACTAGAGGTAATTGAGGAAGGGGTGATGACGTCACACACTAGAGATGATTGAGGAAGGAAGGGCTGATGACATCTCACACTAGAGGTAATTGAGGAAGGGGAGATGACGTCACACACTAGAGGTGATTGAGTAAGGAAGGGCTGATGACGTCTCGCACTAGAGGTAATTGAGGAAGGGCTGATGACGTCTCGCATTAGAGGTAATTGAGGAAGGAAGGGCTTCTGACATCTCGCACTAGAGGTAATTGAGGAAGGGGTGATGACGTCACACACTAGAGATGATTGAGGAAGGAAGGGCTGATGACATCTCGCACTAGAGGTGATTGAGGAAGGGGTGATGACGTCACACACTAGAGGTGATTGAGGAAGGAAGGGCTGATGACATCTCACACTAGAGGTGATTGAGGAAGGAAGGGCTTCTGACATCTCGCACTAGAGGTAATTGAGGAAGGGGTGATGACGTCACACACTAGAGGTGATTGAGGAAGAAAGGGCTGATGACATCTCGCACTAGAGGTAATTGAGGAAGGGGTGATGACGTCTCGCACTAGAGGTGATTGAGGAACGAAGGGCTGATGACATCTCGCACTAGAGGTGATTGAGGAAGGGGTGATGACGTCACACACTAGAGGTGATTGAGGAAGGAAGGGCTTCTGACATCTCGCACTAGAGGTAATTGAGGAAGGGGTGATGACGTCACACACTAGAGGTGATTGAGGAAGGAAGGGCTTCTGACATCTCGCACTAGAGGTAATTGAGGAAGGGGTGATGACGTCACACACTAGAGGTGATTGAGGAAGGAAGGGCTTCTGACATCTCGCACTAGAGGTAATTGAGGAAGGGGTGATGACGTCTCGCACTAGAGGTGATTGAGGAACGAAGGGCTGATGACATCTCGCACTAGAGGTGATTGAGGAAGGGGTGATGACGTCACACACTAGAGGTGATTGAGGAAGGAAGGGCTGATGACATCTCGCACTAGAGGTAATTGAGGAAGGGGTGATGACGTCACACACTAGAGATGATTGAGGAAGGAAGGGCTGATGACATCTCACACTAGAGGTAATTGAGGAAGGGGTGATGACGTCACACACTAGAGGTGATTGAGGAAGGAAGGGCTGATGACGTCTCGCACTAGAGGTAATTGAGGAAGGAAAGGCTGATAACAAACTACAGCCTTGCAAAATTTCTCTTGTAGGCCCTGCATGTGTGTAAAAATTAGGAGACATGGAGCTCTATTGGAAGATATGGAGTTGGGAAGGCTAATAGTAACAGCCTGCTCCTGTTGTAGCTGCGTACTAAGTCCAACTTCTATTGCATAGAGTGGATCATGTCATGACGTGGATGCACCCAGGTTCCTGACAGTGGCACTTAATCGGTTATGTAATTGCTTGCAAACATGACATGTAGGATAGCTGTAATCTCAATTCTACTTGAGGTGTTAAGTGCTGGACTGATCACTGTTTAGTAAGAGCAAAAATGCATTGAGTAAGAAACTAGAAATCATAACGCCAGAAACTAGAAATCATAACACTGTTACACTTCCAAAACACCTTGATGTCAGCAAGCTGAGATCTGCGATCCGAGATCTCCACAAATTCAAGTTATTCTGCATGAACGTATCACTGCTATCATTGACACTTCTTCTTGGGCTGTAGTCAGAGAGGAACTTTATAATGCAGCACATGAAACTCTTAGAACTACAACAGCAAAAAAATCGGGTTTGGTTTGATGAGAATGATCAGGAGATAAAAGCAATATTGTTGAAGAAGAATACCATCAAAAAGCTAATGTTAAAAAAAGACTTATTGAGAGCTAGAAGATGTCAACTAGAGGACTATTTTTAAAAGGCTAAGGCTGATGCTCAGAGCAAATTACGTGAAATGAATAAGTGGTCAAAGCTTGCATATGACCAAAGAATTCAAAGGAATTCTATAATTTGATGAAACTAGCCTTTGGACCAAGATCCATGAAGATAACACCACTCAGATCCAAGGTTGGCTCAAATCTTCTGACATACATGGATAGCATAGTTAAAATATCGAAGGAACATTTCAATGATTTTCAAATAGAGCTTCTCAGGTTGACCATAACTTTAATAACTATATTCAACATAGACTCACAGTGCTTTATGAAATATGGCAAAAGGGTGAAATAGCAAAGCATTGGAAAGATACAACAATGATCTCTTTATACAAGACCAAAGGTCAGCAGGTAGAATATGGAAATTAATCTGTTGACTGCTGCATATATTTTACACAACTACAGTTGCTGTGCCAGGTTTTTTTTATTCAGTAAAATAACTATTTTTTTTAACAAACATTTATTCACGACACATGATTGACAAATGTCACATCAATAAACTAGTAACCCCATCTAGCTTCGAAGTTATGAACTGTTGGAAACGAGTTCAAACATGTTAGGACTTGTCCGTGGCACTGGAATGCATTCATGTTAGGATGAATTATCTCATCCACGACACTGAAGAGGTTAAAGAGAAATAACTCTTCTATGTGCTTCAAGAAAAATTCTTGCATCATCATGCTTTCAAGACTAAATAGTAATATATCAAACCTGATCACACCAGAATCACAATGGAGCTTTCAACCCAAAAGAAATATGATTGATATAATATTTACAGTATTTCAAATTCAAGAAAAGTGTTGCAGACAGCAACAGGACCTGTATCAGGTATTTGTGGATTTAACAAAAGCCTTTAATACGGTGACCAGAGCTGCTTTGTGAGAGATCCTTGTCAGGTTAGGGTGTCATGAATACTTTGTTAATATAATCAAATCCTTTTATAACGACATGGAAGCCTGGGTAAATATTGGTGGTATCATTTCAAAGCCAATCAAAGTTTAAAATGGTGTTAAGCATGGTGATCTTATGTCTCCTACACATCTCTCTATTTATTTCCCTGTGGTTCTCATTGACGCCTTCAGGAACTGTAACGAAGGCATCTCCATCAGGTATTGCTCCTCATGAAAACTTTTCAATATCAGAAACTTTATTGCAAATACTAAACTCCTCCAAACTCTCATTTGCAATCTTCTTTACATTGTTGACTGTGATCTAGGTTCCCATTTACTCAGAGGTATGCAAAACTTCATGAATAGGCTATCTTGTTCATGTAAAGCCTTTGGATTTACTATTAGCCTCAATAAAACTGTAGTAATGTTTCAACAAGCTCCAGGATCTTCTTATATAGAAACATCGATTAATGTAGATGGACAAAAACTCAAAGTAGTCCATAAGATTACATATTTGGGAAATGGCCTCCTATATAAAAAAAAAGCAACCAATTCTTTTACTTGTCTTAGGATACATCTTTGGAGCTGGAGGGAATTAGAAAAGAGACAAAAATTGCTGTGTATAATGTATTTTTCTGGCTATTCTCTTATATGTGAAGGCATGTAGCTGAGTGGTTAGAGAATTGATTCACAATCGTGAGGTTGTAAGTTCGAATCGCGGACCAGGTGATGTGTTATATCCTTGAGCAAGATACTTTATTTCATGTTTCTCCTTCTGCCTGGATTTGCAACTGGTAGATAGTATTAGCAATTGGAAAGACCAATGGAAACATGGTTCCCTAGGTCCGATTTCATGCGGTCTGGGATCTTGTCGATCGACTGTCTCTTATATTTCTGTGAGACCTGGGTTGTCTATTGCAGGCATAATAAATACTTTGAATGGTTTCACCAGTATTGCCTGAATGACATTCTTAGGGTTCACTCGAGTACACAGGATTGTTTAAAAGATTCCTTAACACAGTGCAAATTTGAACCATCTCACTTGAGAGGTCATGATATTAGATACATACAAGTGTTGTATTGCTATATCTGATGGTGTAAGACTTTTCAGAAATCTGTTTCAGAATGGGCCAGCATTAAGCATGCAGCTAAGAAAGGTCAACATGTGGAGATCTCTGTATCTCAGTTTGTATGCAATGTATATGGTCAAACATGCCTGTAAAAAGATGGCTTTATAAGTTACATACATAAGCATGCAAGAATGCCAGAGGTTGAATATGACCAATTCTTTGCAGCCAATTCGGCATGTACATGTGGCAGAGAATTTTCAGATAAGTAATATGCCCTATTACTTTTTTTCTTTAATAAAAAACAATTCAGTGAATTATGGTGTTCGCTCTAATATAACTGTATACATATAAGTATGGGTATTTTGTATATCTAGCAATATATGGTATGCTTATGAATAAACATTTTCAAAGCCTTCAACTATGAATTTGGAAACAGATGATACAGCACCATCTGGTGGATTCCAGCAGAATCAGGGGGGGGGGGGGGAGCGACATCGTTTCTGACTTTAGTTGTTATCAAGACAGTGCTCTATTACCCTGCATTCTGCTGCAATTCAATACAGAGGAAAACATATAGTTTTGATACCTATGTACATGGGCTGATTAGCCTCATTTGCATATAGAGCTATCAGCTAGCTCGGCTGCAAAATAGAATTAAGGTGTTCGCTCTAATATTGCTGTATATATATATATATATATATATATATATATATATATATATATATATATATATATATATATATATATATATATATTGGTAAACGGAATAGAAAATGCTGACAAATTGTTCACAGTGAAAAATAGTTTAATTAGGAATAAGTGATAATTAGTAATAGTATTGGTTAGTATTAAGTTTTGGTTTTAAGTTTTACGGGTTGCGCATTTCTAATGCTTTTCAAAAATAATTTTGAGATAGAGCGCCCGTGATGTTTGCTCTGATCTCTCTCTCTCTCTCTCTCTCTCTCTCTCTCTCTCTCTCTCTCTCTCTATATATATATATATATATATATATATATATATATATATATATATATATATATATATATATATAAGTATGAGTATTTTGTATATCTAGTAATATACATTAATAAATATTTTGAAAGCTTTCAGCTGTGAATTTAGGAACTGACGACATAGCGCTACCTAGCAGATTCCAGGAATTTCCTAGCTTTCTCATAAATTTCAAAGAGATGATGAGAGCTGCTGTCAAATCCCTGAAACTCACAGAGGTGAGGACAAAGGAAAATCAATGTGTTGAGGTATGCTGTTCTAGAAAAGAACATTCCAACCAACACCTACCAGCATGAAAAAAAGTAGGTGGAAAATAGTGATGATGATGATGACGGTGGTGATATTACAAAACGCTAGAGGTTATCTATACAACTTTATAGAGGTGCATACAAACTTATATATGTTAATGCATGTGAGAAAAAACAAGGATTACACACCTCAAATAACAGGTTCTATGTATGTATGTATATATATATATGGTTGAGAAAACATGAATGGAATAACAACAACAAACATACCTAAACACACAATAATGACCAATACTGGCAATATCATAACAATATCCCCAAATATAACAATATATATATATGTATGGAATGTAGAAAAGTGACATATATATAAACAAATAGTAAAAAGGAAAAAAAAGCGGAAATAAGACTTTACAAAGAAATATTTTGATATTATACTGCCCTCCAGCATTTTCTACTGTATTTCTTTCCTTTTTACTATTTGTTTATATATATATATATATATATATATATATATTCATTAGTTAAGCAAAACAAGACCACAAACTTCACAAGGAAGGCATTATTAAAAGATTGTCAACATATTTTAGTTTGATGTAAGGAATGTAGAGAATAATAATAATAATATTAATAATAATTGTTTCTACTTTAGGCACAAGGCCAGCAATTACCAAGTGTATTACTGGTACTTTATTTTATCGACCCCGTAAGGATGAAAGGCAAAGTTAACCTCGGCGGGATTTGAACTCAGAATGGCAAGGGCCGTAACTCTATGCGCCAAAGCATCGCATCCGATACTCTACAAATACTGCCAATCCACCGCCTATAATATTAATAATATTAATAATAATAATGTCCGTTTACAATTGTTTCGCTACTCCATATAATATTTCTGGATCAGATGACTATATATCATAATTGATCTGGTTCAGTTGAAAATAATTAACATATTTAAAAAACAGAGTGGCTCATTGGAACTTCAAAGGAATATAAATTAAAATAATGGGATAATGTTACATAATATAATGTTCCATATATTGGTTTATACTATGGTGTCTTGGTTGCATCAGCTGTCAGCCATAATCAAGCAGTATTCATCTGTCGAGGCTGCATTGACACAATGTATACAGTGTGTATTGGGAAGATTTCATCATGACTCTGGTATTACCACCATGCAGGAATGACTGGATGATTTTTATCACGGCACCAGCACTACTACATTATAGGATGGACTGTCACTTTACAGTGAGGTACTACGTTATTGGATAGGCTTGGTGCATTTTATAATGACACCAGCACCACCCCACTACAAAACTAGGATGCTGGGTGTCCTTGATCTGGTTTGAGAGCATGATTAGGAGTGGGGCTGAAGGGGTAGATACATTGAGAGGGGAAGAAGTGTCAGGTCATGGGGGATGGGGTGCCTTGAAGCAAGTGGATGATGTCTGGCATATTGTAGGGAGCGTCTGGCTTCCCTCCATGTTTATGCTACTGGGAAGGGGGAGGGGCAATGGATCATAGAGTTTACCATAGAGCAAGTGGGGGTCTGATGTTATGTTCCAAGGGGTCCAGGTCTGTGTTTTCTTTATCATTTATTTTATTTTGTTTTGACCTGTTTAGATTGATTTGCTTTTTGGCTTAGGTGGTTGACGCTTTCTTGACTACTATTTCAGTTTTGTATGGCCTCTTAACATATTGTTTAGCTCTAGTTTTTTAACTATCGAGCGCTTGCCTGTTTCATATCTGATTTTTGCGTTTCATTTCACATTTTCTACCCGCTGAAATGCGATTCTCTCTGAATATATATTTGTATATATATATATATGCTTGTTCAATTATGCCCAAAATCGAGGATTTTATTTAAACCTTCTCGCTAACTACCCCATACCCCTCCCATCCGCACCCAATCACCATCATTATTACGTGGACCAATCATAAGTCACCGGCCTATGCTATCACTTCTTAAGTTTAGACCTGGTTGCCTTTCGATATGATGGATGGACTACGGAATTCTGGAAAGTTTGAAAATAAAAAAAAAATCTGGACACTCAGTGACAATGCCAAAGTTAAAGACAAATTCACCTCATGCTGCCGGTCGAGAATGCAAGGACTCCTCCTCTTTATTTCGGCCGCGGATGACTAACATAACCCCATCCCCCCTGCGCCCCACCGTTCCCACCCTCCAAACGCAATCCAAAACTTCAGAGGTGGTACCATGAATGTAGACACCTTAAAAGGTCGCTCTAACGAGGTTGTAGAAATGCTTGAACGTAAGGAGGTCGATGTTTGCTATATTCAAGAGACCAGGTGGAGGGGTGGGTCTGCTAAATTCATTGTGGGTAAACAACGATGCTATAAGCTTTTCTGGGTGGGAAATGACAATGGGCTGGGTGGAGTAGGAATCATGGTAGCAGAAAAGTGGGCAGATAAGATAATAGACGTAAATAGAGGGAACGACAGAATAATTAAAATAAGACTTGTCCTCAATAGAACTACTGTGACAATAATATCTGCTTATGCACCACAATCCGTACTGCCTGGCGTTATAAAAGAGATATTCTACCTCCCAAATAACCGACAGTGACTACATAATTATCGCTGGCGACCTAAATGGTCACGTTGGACAACATTGTGACGGCTATGACGGAATCCATGGAGGCTATGGGTTTGGTACTAGAAATGAGGAAGGCTCCAGAATCCTGGAATTCTGTGACGCAAATAACCTAACTATCTGTAACACTAACTTCAAAAAACGAGACAATCACTTGATCACCTATAGATCAGGGGAAAACACCAGCCAGATAGATTATATCCTTACCAGAAGACGTGACAGAGTGTCTGTTGTAAACACTAAATTCCTCCCCCATGAAGAATGCACCTCTCAACATAAACTCATAATTAGCGACCTCATAGTCAGGACGAGACGTACTCGACAACAGAGAAGGACTATCCTCAGGAGAAAAATATGGAAGCTAAAGGACCCGACAGCCAGTAATAAATTTAAAAGCATATTACTTGATGCTTTTGATAGTAAGGAAGAGCAATTAGAGTCGTACAATATAGAGGAACAGTGGGAATTCCTGAAATCTAACCTGCTGATGGCGACAGATGAAATCTGTGGTGGAGCAGACCTATAGGCAGGAGGAGAGTAACTTGGTGGTGGAACAGTAAGGTGGAGGAGTCAATCAAGGCCAAAAAGCAGGCTTGGAAAGCATGGCGGGATGGGGGAAGTAGAGAAGACTATCAAGTGGCCAGGAGGGAAGCTAGGAGAGAAGTGTACTTCGCAAGAAGGGAAGCAGAGGAAAGAAAGTTCAAGCATGTTCTACAACGCGAGGACCCAAACCGTGAGGTGTTCAGGATTGCTAGACAATGTGTTAAGGAAAACCGTGATATTGTCGGGGAGAAGTGGGTCCTTAATGATGATGGTGTACTTGCCATCATTGACACTGATAAGAAGGTAGCTTGGAAGTGTCACTACAAAAGGCTACTAAATGAGGAGAATAAATGGGAGAAAGACAGTCTCCCCCACATTGATCCAATAGAGGGACCAGCAGTGCAAGTTGAAGGTAGTATAATAAGTAAGGCGATCAAAGATATGAAGACAGGCAAGGCGGCTGGGCCTTCGGAAATAGTTGCTGAAATGCTGAAAGCATCTGGAACAGTGGGACACACTATGGTTACCCGGATAGTAAAGCAAGTGATACAGAATGGGGTCGTTCCGAAGGACTGGCGTAGCAGCATCATCATTAACTGCTACAAGGGTAAAGGAGATGCCCTAGATAGGGGAAACTATAGAGGCATTAAATTAATTGACCAAGTCATGAAGGTCACAGAAAAAGTAATAGCGCAACTAATCAGAGAGCGAATTGATCTAGATGAAATGCAGTTCGGGTTTGTGTCAGGTAAAAGTACCACAGACGCTCTTTTCATTGTACGACAACTACAGGAGAAGTACCTAGCTAAAAGTAAACCCCGATACTTAGCTTTTGTTGACTTGGAGAAAGCCTTTAACAGAGTCCCCTGCTCCATTATCTGGTGGGCTCTTAGAAAACTAGGTGTTGATGAATGGCTTGTGAGAGCTATACAAGCCATGTATAAAGAAACAGTCAGCAAGGTTAGAATTAACAACGAATATAGTGAAGAGTTTAGCGTAAAAGTTGGTGTTCATCAGGGCTCCGTCCTTAGCCCCCTACTATTTATTATTGCCCTTCAAGCTATAACAGAGGAGTTCAAGAGCGGCTGCCCATGGGAACTCCTATACGCAGATGATCTAACGCTCATAGCTGAATCAATGGCTGAACTAGAGAAGAAATTCCAAACATGGAAGCATGGCCTAGAATCAAAAGGCCTTAAAATTAACCTGTCTAAGACTAAAGTTCTAGTTTGTAGGAAGGAAAATAGGGCACTGGTCCCATCTGGGAAGTGGCCATGCTCAGTGTGTAGGAAAGGAGTAGGCAGAAACTCCATTTTATGTCCCAAATGCAAAGTATGGGTGCATAAAAGATGTAGTGGGATCACAGGTAAGCTAACTAAGAATGTAGATTTTATATGTGGCCGGTGCTCAGGTGCAATAAGTAGCAGCAAGTGCCCACAAAATACTAGCTCATTCCATTGCACAGATGGTTCTATAGAAATAGTGGGCACCTTCCGTTACCTGGATGACAAAATCAGCAGTGGTGGAGGGTGCTCTGAAAGTACAGTAGCTAGAGTCAGAGCGGGATGGAAAAAGTTCAGAGAGCTTATACCACTATTGGCCGCTAAAGGGTTCTCTCTAAAAATGAAAGGCAGGCTGTATGCGAACAGCAATGTTACATGGCAGTGAGACTTGGGCATTGTGTGCAGAGGATATACGCAGACTGGAGAGGAACGAAGCTTACGTGAACGGAAAAGCATAAATGAACTAAGTGAGAAATTAGAAATAAGAGGGATCAGATGTTGTTTACTCGAGAGAAGACTACGTTGGTATGGTCACGTGATGCGCATGAAAGACGACAGCTGTATAAAAATGTGCAGGGCGATAAAAATAGACGGTAGCCATGGAGTAGGCAGACCCAGAAAAACCTGGGATGACTTGATAAATTCCGACCTCACACACTTACACCTCTCCAAGACAATGTCACTGGACCGAGATCTTTGGCACTACACAGTAATACAGAAGACCCGCCTTGCCCGAGTACAAAGCGAAACCTACAGTCAGTAGGCACCTCTTAACAAAAATACACCCCGTCCCACTACCTCCACCCCATCCACACCACGACGTAAAATTATGTTGGTACCACAACATCCAGTCTGAAATAAATGAGGTCGTGTAGGTGTCACGACTAAAAAACACACAGTCCACGCTGTAATGTGGCCGTGTAGGTAACACGGTAAAAACCTCCCAGTCCACACTGTAAACGTGGTTGGTGTTAGGAAGGGCATCCAGCCATAGAAAACCCGCCAGACAGTCCCGAGCAAGACAAGCAATCTTGCCTCAACTGGGACAATTCCCGTCCAGACCCATGCTACCGTGGAAGATGGACGTTAAACGATGATGCTGATGATGATATATATTAATATATATATATATATATGTATGTATGTATGTATGTATGTATGTATGTATGTATGTATATATGCATATATTTATATATATATATATATATATATATATATATATATATATATATATATATATATATATATATATATATACATGGAAAGTTATATTTAAAATTGTTGGGTTACAACTAGTAAATATTTATAACTGATATAAAAGCACTCGACAAATATTTGGAGTATATTTACAATATTAAATAAATGGAAACTATATTTATAAAACCATATTTATTTCATTATATATATTTCGGGGATATCATATTAACAATATGCTATGCCTTCCTCAGACAAAATACAATATAAACAGTTTTATAGATGTGGATTCACATGGATGTTTGTAGCTATCACTTAAACATATGAATTTTTTTTAAAAACTAAACATAAGATAATTAATTTTCACACACTATGGATACTTGTCTCATTCAGGAATACTGATATTTACAATATAGTGGAAGTTTTATAAATACTAATACATTAAAACATAGGGTTTTTACGCCTCGAATATATCTGGCTATTTTTAAATTTTTTCTCTCGCTATTTTTTTCTCTCTCTATATTTTTTTCTCTCTCTATATATCTCCCTTACATTAATACTAGAGCTAAATAAATAAATAAATAAATAAATGTATCATTGATACATTTACTCAACTGACCTCCCACTACCTAATTTTCTATATATATATGTATCTATCTCTATTTCATCTCTCTCTATATATATATATCTCTTTCTGTTTCTTTACATGAAGTTCTTCTCTTTATCTATCTTTCCATCTCTCTATTTTGTTCCATGCATTTCTTCTTTTTCTTCCTTTTCTTCGTTTTCTGTCTTTCTTTCTTTTTTCTCTCTTTCTTTCTCTGTGTGTAAAATTTTTTCACTGCCAGTTCAACCTCTTCAAATGCAAGTCGGTGTTGTTACGGTATGTCGAATCTATTTATCTATAAAACTGTTTATATTGTATTTTGTCTGAGGAAGGCATAGCATATTGTTAATATGATATCCCCGAAATATATATAATGAAATAAATATGGTTTTATAAATATAGTTTCCATTTATTTAATATTGTATATATATATATATATATATATATATATGACGATAGCTAATAAGCTTGAAACTAGTACAACGTTCCTTTGTCAGTGTTGAACAAATGAGCAACGATGGTTGCTAGACACTGCGGCTTAATACGGGATGTTTGTTTACAAACACACCGAGCATTATAATAAATGTTCGGTAAATCCATACGTACATATATATATGTGTGCATGTATGTATATATATATATACATAGTACTGTACGTCTGTATACATATATGTATGTACGTGTACATACTTATATTTAAGAAACAGCCGTACTAAGAGTGGGAAATGAAATTGATAAACCCTTCATCTGTCAGATAAAAACTGACTATTACGGCCACCTGACCTACATTGTTTAAAGACACCGGCTTATCTTTACACTAGATATAATACACTCTACGACAGCTTTTAAATGTCAATTTTATACATCTGCCTCATGTCAGCTAGTTATACACGCTAAAATCGTAAATATACTATACTTCCCACCTAGATTGATGTTGTGATTATTTCAAATAATTTATTGATAGCATTGTTGATATTGTTATTATTGTTCTGACTGAATGTCATTACTACTACATATAGTAGCCATGCCTGTATATTCTTTTCATTCTCACAAGCTCCGATGAATTGACTGGTTATAACTTTGTATTGACGATCGAGTAACGTGAAAATAAGCGGATAGCGATCTCTAGACCTACCAGTTCAGACAAACAATTGTCAGCAATGAGATTAAAAACATTTTTTTGTATAGCAAACCGTGTCACTCTTCTTTCCTGATTTATTATTCCTCCAAGTGTTTACAACATAGGAATTACAGCGTACTCGCAGCATCACTATGGAAACGCCTTGTTGAGTCAAACTTAGCCAAGCGTTGATATCATCCACTATCCGGAGTACCATAACTGGCTACACCTAAGTGGACTACCTATAGCAATAATTTGTTACCCCATATATATATTAATATATATATATATATATATATATATATATATATTTATATATATATATATATATATATATATATATATATATATATATATATATATATATATATATATATATATATATATATATATATATATATATTGTTATACTTTGGGAGGGTCATGTTGCCAATAAGAAACACACGCACCAGTTGCTTTCACTTCAATTTAATTTAATATATATTTATAAATTTACAAATTTATAAATTTCTGGTTGGTTGGTTCCACAACCAGATAGTTGTTTATATATATATAGTCATAGTTCTTTCGTCACACACTCTGTGACCTCTTCAGTGACTGGGGATTTCTTTCTTCGTTTCTGTGCCTTTCCTTTCTTCTATCCTACGCCAAAAATGGCGTAGGATAGAAGAAAGGAAAGGCACAGAAACGAAGAAAGAAATCCCCAGTCACTGAAGAGGTCACAGAGTGTGTGACGAAAGAACTATGACTATATATATATAAACAACTATCTGGTTGTGGAACCAACCAACCAACCAGAAATTTATAAATTTGTAAATTTATAAATATATATTAAATTAAATTGAAGTGAAAGCAACTGGTGCGTGTGTTTCTTATTGGCAACATGACCCTCCCAAAGTATAACAATATCGGTTTCAACACACGATTTCAGATAAAGAATCTTGCTAAACAAATTCAGAAACGAAATATATATATATATATATATATATTTATATATATTATATATATATATTAATATATATATATATATAAGACCCGACTTCCATGGGTACAAGCCGAAGCTGAAGCATATAGACAATATGCCTCCACCCCCTCCCACTGCAAAGTGGTCGTGGAGGTGCCACGGCAAAAAAGCATCCAGCCCACTCTGTAAAGTGGACATGTAGGCGCCATAGAAAAAAAGGACCCAGCACTCACTGTGAATGAGGTTGGTGTTAGGAAGGGCATCCAGCTGTAGAAATCAAGCCAGAATCAGTTCCCGTATTAGGAAAACAAGGTGAGCCGACTGGACACTTCCCACAACAGGACAACTCGTCTAACCCATGCTAGCGTGGAAGAACGGACATAAAGCGGTGATGATGACGATGATGATATATATATATAGAAGTGGTTGATAGCTTCCGGTACCTAGGTGATCAGATTAGCATGGGAGGGGGTGTTCCAAGGCCATAGTATCTAGAATAAGGGCGGGTTGGAAGAAGTTTAGGGATCTGCTTCCTCTGTTGACTAAGAAGGGTTTCTCCCTGCGTACGAAAGGACAGTTATATGATGCCTGTGTGAGATGCGCGATGCTGCATGGTAGTGAGACATGGGCAGCAACTGCAGAAGATATGCGACGGCTGGGGAGAAATGAAGCAAGTATGCTTTGTTGGATGTGTAATGCCAATGTGTGTGAATGACCAAGCATAGACGAGTTGAGAAAGAAACTGGGTATAAGAGGGATAAGCTGTGATGTGCAGGAGAGGAGACTGTGATGTTATGGACATGTGATGTGCATGGAGGTTGTTCGATGGGTGAAGAAGTGCCAAGAAATCCCAGTAGAAGGAAGAGGCAGTAGAGGTAGACCACGAAAACATGGGCGGAGATGGTGAGGCCAGAACCCAGATAGCTGAAACTCACGGTGGAGATGACGAAGGACCGTGACAAGTGGAGAGATGCTGTGCCGAATAGGACCCGTCCAACCTTTGCAAGCAGGGAAAAGCGGACGTAAAATGATGATGATGATGATATATATATATATTAAGATAGAAATGGCTTCCACAGGAATAGAACTGTTTCATTCAGAGGAAATCATCAGGAAAGCCTAAAAATGTATACTCTGTTATGTATTGAGTACTTTACTTACTATGATTACCCTCGTTTGAACCCAGGATACACACACACATACACACACACACATCACACACACACATCACACACACACACACACACACACACACACACACACACACTGACACACACATTCACACACATGCACACATGCTTACACCCACATACATATGGAACATCTTGACACATATATACGTACATGCACACACATACACACATACATACACACGCACCCTTACGCAGATGCATTTTCACTCACACATATACACTCACACACACATGAGCACACATACACACACGCAAGCATTCTCACACACACACGAACACACATACACACACACACATGCATACTCACACACACACGAACACATATACACACAGGAATACACATACACACACACTCACACACACTCAAACACACTCACATACATACGCACCAACACCCACTCAAACACACACACACACATCAACACACTCACACACAAACACACTCACACACACACATCAACACACTCACACACACAAACACACACACATCAAGACACTCAGACACACGCCAACACACACACACACACATATCAATACACTCACTCACACACCAACACACTCACACATACACCAACACACACTCACACACACACCAACACACTCACACACACACCAACACACTTACACATACACCAACACACACACAAACCCACTCACACAATACACTCACACAAACAACTCACACACACACCACACACACACACAAACACACACATCAACACACACATCAACACACTCACACATACCAACACACTCAGACATACCAACACACTCACACACACGCACCAACACATACTCACATACACACAAACACACACCAACACATACTCAAACACACTCATACACACACAAACACACTCTCACATACACATCAACACAATCACACACACACTCACACACACACAAACACAAACACACTCACACACACACACACAAACACACTCATACACACACATCAACACACTCATACACACACCAACACACACACACACATCAGCGCACTCACACACACCAACACACTCACACATATACCAACACACACATCAACACACAAACATGCTCACCAACACACACACACACACCAACACACACAAACATACTCACACACACACCAACACACTCACACATACACCAACACACACCAACACACACACTAACACACACACACCAACACACACACACCAACAAACACACACACAAACATCAACATATTCACACACACACACACACACACTCTAACACACACACACTCGCACCAACACGCACCAATACACACACCAACACACTCACACACACCAACACACACAAACACACTCACACACACATCAACACACACAGATCAACACACACTAACACACACACACCAACACACACACCAACAAACACACACACAAACATCAACATATTCACACACACACACACACTCTAACACACACACACTCGCACCAACACGCACCAATACACACACCAACACACTCACACACACCAACACACACAAACACACTCACACACACATCAACACACACAGATCAACACACACAAACAC
>OZ024741.1:219699150-219700937 GCA_964016885.1 Eledone cirrhosa
TTTTCAGGTTATATAACTGTTATTGAAACACGTGTCAATAAATTCCTTTTACTGAACTGTATCCATTTACATCCTTCTATTTTTCTCCGGATTACATTTGAAACTACAACTGGAACCGTCGAGCAAACTCTACGTGAGCTGTCCATCTACTGTGTGTAATATTCGTATTACAACACTACAGAAAATACTATATATATATATATGTATGTATATATGTATATATATACATATGTATACATATATATACATGTATATATATATATATGTATATATATATATATATATATATATATATATATATATATATATATATATATATATATATATATATATATATATATATATATATATATATATATATATATATATATTATATATATATATATATATATACATATATATATTGAAAGAGTGAAGAATAACATGGCCAACAGTACAAAAAAGGGTTTTATTTACATGTTAGCTTAACCAGATCGATGATTTGGTTAAGCTAACATCGTCTTTAAAATTGAGTGGCACAGCTTCAAGTGTTCAGCAATTTTTAGACAACTTAATCAGTGAAACAATTGTTAATACTGTAAATAAAACCCTTTTTTGTACTGTTGACTATGTTATTCTTCACTCTTTCAATATTATTACTCCAAGATAAACTTACATAGGAATTCCCGAGAAATCACAAACACGCCACCTACGGAAAGGTCAAACAACGCCATACGCTAAAACTATCCACAATACGGAGTATTCACAACCTCTAACAGGATTACCTATAACGATATTTTGTTACCCCTTATATATAATAGGAACATCTGCCTTGTATAATCGAGACGTATCCGAGGACCGCGCGATTTCAGAGTCATATTTGATCATCATATCGATCGCGCCCAAGAAACAATTGTAATATGTCCAATAAATACCTTTCGTCGCAACACTGATTCTCTTTTTTCTGTGATATGATATATATATATACAGTCCACGCTGTAATGTGGCCGTGTAGGTAACACGGTAAAAACCTCCCAGCCCACACTGTAAACGTGGTTGGTGTTAGGAAGGGCACCCAGCCGTAGAAAGCCTGCCAGACTGTCCTATACGAGTGAGACAACCAATCTTGCCTCAAGTAGGACAATTCCTGTCTAAACCCATGGTAGCGTGGAAGATAGACGTTAAACAATGATGATGATGATGATGATAAATATATATATATATATATATATATATATAATATATATAACTTTGAAAGAAATAGAAGGCTAAACAATGCAAAATGGACTATAAGATGAGGTAACGAAAAGTAAAAGTTACCTGGTAATCATAGTTTTGTTGTTGTTCTTTTATCTGTCCGATATTTCGGGACCAGTTTTCAAGCATTATTTGCTAGTCAATTCACTTTCCACATATATATAAAACAAATTAGAACAAACACAAATATAAAACAAACAGATAAAGAAGTAAAAATCTGATAAACAGGTGTTTCCTAGCAACATGTTTATAAACATATTGAAAGAGATCAATGATATATATGTATTGTTAAATGATTGGCCAGTCCTTATACCCCATACTGATCAGAACAACAACTATATTCTTTAGTGTTGGTACATAGCTTAGTGGTTAGTGTGCAAGGATAGATTTACACCTACTGAGGCCCAAACCTATTTGATATCTGAGGCCATTGTCCTAAAAAAATATAATCATAATTTTTTATATTAATGTTAATGATAAAGAATACATTTTTATATCATCATCATCATCATCATCATCATCATCATCACCGTTTTTACGTCCCTTCTTCC
>OZ024741.1:219716137-219771137 GCA_964016885.1 Eledone cirrhosa
ATATATATATATATATATATATATATATATATATATATATATATATATATATATATTCAGTAGTTAAGCAGAGAAGACATTAGTCGAAGAGTATCAACATTAAGTGCAGTTTAATATAAAAAAGAGAATAAAATGTCAGTTTACAATTGTTTCATACTCCATATAATGTTTCTGGATCAATCGATAGTAATATCGTTATTGATTTGGGGCAGAGAAAGATAATTAGCATAAAATAATATTATGGAGCAGCTCCTCGGAACTTGAAATTAGATAATGAAAATATTATGTATAAAGTAGAAATAAAAATAAAATAAAATAAGAGGGTTACGTATCCGTAAATAATCGTCAGATTAGCAGACCCCTAGAGGAGCCCCTGGCACTGGAGAACTCAAGTGTATGGTATAAAGAAACATTACATATCTGTCGAGGCTGAAGGTAAAGAATGCCGCCTATCGCACAACAAGATGGCTTCTTGTAGGGAAATTACCTTATTGTACAGAGATGGGTTTCAAGGGAAGTAACTCCTTGAAGAGCTTTGATATCACAATGGGCTCTAGCGACTCTGCGCAAGTCACGGACTTAGTTGGAATCTACCTCTTACATCACATTAGTGCTGAGCTCCCAACTTTGCAAGGTAGATTATATAGGGACAACGCCCTATTTGCAGTCCACAACTGCACGAATCGCAGCATAGACTTGCTCAAACAACAACTACATAGATTCTTTAAAAATAACGGTCTATCTATTACCATCGAACCTAACCATAGGGTAGTGAATTTCCTAGATGTCACCCTTGATCTTACTAACAATTCATATTACCCTTATCATAAACCAGGCGAGATACTTACTTATATTAGCCCCCACTCTAACCACCCACCGGCAGTCATCAGAGCGATCATTAATTCTATCTTATATAGGATTTCCATGGTATCCGCCAATGAGGAGATATTTAATGCCCATGCAGCATATTATAATAAGGCCCTTCCTGAATCTGATTATATACAATCTATATTCTACATACCTAAAGGCCAGAACACAGAATTTCACCACAAATCCAATTACTTTAACAGTAGAACTAGAAACACATTAGCATTTAGCCAGATTTGCCGGAAATTTAGGCCCGCCAATACCTATAAAAGTAATCGTAATAGTGGCAGAGGACTACTCCCTACTCCTAGTAGCAGATTCAGAATCAACCTTAGAATACGAAAGAATACTAGGCTGACCATTAGCAAGCACCTTGGCAATAATAACCCTATTAATGCCCTTGCCAATTCTGCTAGACCCCACAGAAATAACAGGCCTAGAAAAATCACCTGGCTTATCTAATTTAGCTACTAACATCCCTAAACGCTTCTTCTCCGCCCTATCTAAACACCCCCCCCCAACCATAGATATTACAAACTCTTTAATAAAAACAATATTAAAATCACCTTCTCCACCACACCGATCTTAGCTAGCCACATCGCATTTAGCAACCACCATAAACTAAAAAATATAACTCCCCCACTGCGGTACCACCACCCCCTATAAGTAAACCATGTAACCACACCAATACTCATCCTAGTAGCAGAACTCCCCCTCCAATCACATTAGTACACAGCTCAAACAACCCTGTTCCTACTAATCACAATCCTAATTGCAACTGCCCCAACCCTACTGCATGCCCACTTAACGGGCAGTGCCTTACGCCCAATATCGTTTATAGGTGCATCGTTAGAACGGCCTCATCTACTAACTCCTATATTGGCTCTACATCTAACCCATTTAAGATTCGCTATAACGCGCATTCATTTTCCTTCCGCGACCCTGGCCATAGATGCTCTACTTCTCTAGCTAGGCTCATTAAAAACCTTAAACTGGCCAACATTGAACACTCACTAACTTGGGCTATCTTGACTAGATCTCCAACGTTTAACGGGAGAAGAAATTGTTGTGATCTCTGTCTCACCGAGGCCTATTACATAACTCTGTCAAGGCCACCCACCATCAATGACAGGAATGAGTTGGTCATCAACTGCCACCACCGCAGAGCGAGCACCTTCGCTAACAGAATATTCGACCCACCTTAGATTATCATTTAATCACGCTCCTCCCTATAACTAACAAACTAAAACATATTTAGTCCGCCACATAAACACCTATAAGTTACCTCCCTTACATTATCTTAGTCACATATCTCATTACGACTTTATCTATAAGCTACCTCCCTTTCATTATCTAAGTTATAACTCTCATTGTCGCCTTTAGCTCTTCAAGGAGTTACCTCCCTTGAAACCCATCTCTGTACAATAAGGTAATTTCCCTACAAGAAGCCATCTTGTTGCGCGATAGGCGGCATTGTTTACGTTCAGCCTCAACATATATGGAATTTTTCTTTATACCATACACTTGAGTTTTCCAGTGCCAAGGGACCCCCTCTAGGGACCTGCTAATCTGACGATTATTTACGGATATGTAACCCTCTTATTTTATATTATTTTTATTTCTACTTTATACATATTAATATTTTCATTATCTAATTTCAAGTTCCGAGGAGCTGCTCCATAATATTATTTTATGTGAATAATCTTTCTCTGCACCAAATCAATAACGATATTACCATCGATTGATCCAGAAACATTGTATGGAGTAGTGAAACAATTGTAAACTGACATTTTATCCTCTTTTTTTATATTAGACTGCACTTAATGTTGATACTCTTCGACTAATGTCTTCTATGTGAGCTTGTGGTCTGGATTTGCTTAACTACTCAATATTTCCAGCTCTGTACACCTAACCTCCACATGAACCCAGTTTTCCAACTGCTTTCCACTGCATACTGCACATCCAGCACCCGCTTCTAAGCTTTGGCTTCTAATACCTTCACCAATCTCTCCTAGCCTATCAATATCTCTCTATTTAAGATTGGTTTACTGTTGAACTGTCTATATATATATATATATATATATATATATATATATATATATATATATATATATATATATATATATATATCTATATATATATATATATATATATATATATATGTATGGAATACTGTTGGCTTCTTGCTACAATAATTTCTATACTTTTCATTTATATATATATATATATATACAGTATATATATATATATATATATATATATATATATATATATACTCCTGCTGAGCAGCCTAATTTGCATATTGAGCGAGTTAAACTGCTCAGCCGTTAATTTTCATAAGGAAAGTATATACTTTCGAACGTTCAACTATCTGGCAGATGGGTAAACGGTGCTGATGATAGCTAACAAGCTTGAAACTAGTACATCGTTCCTGTGTCAGTGTTGAACAAAAAGGTGACGTGGTTGCCTTAACACCGTATGGCATAAATTCAGGCTGTTCAGTTTGTTTACAAACGAACAAAGCGACGTTATAATAAGCGCCGCTAAACTGATACGTGCATATATGTATGTGTACCTGTATGCATATGTATATATATATGTATATATATATATATATATGTGTGCATGCTACTGTACGTCTGTATACATATATGTATGTACGTATACATGCATACTTACATTTAAGTAAGTGCCATACTAAGAGTGAGAAATGAAATTTCGTTTTCATTTTGTTTCATATATATATATATATATATATATATATATATATATATATATATATATATATATATATATACACACACACGTGTGTGTGTGAGTGTGTGTGTGTGTGTATGTGTGTGTGTATAATTAGATAGAAGGGTAGATAAATCCATTAAAACCGTAAATATAGCCGGTATTTTAGACAGTACATAAATATGGCCTTATCCGTGATGGTGGGGAGTAGACGTGAACGCACGACATATGTCTTTTGGTCTCCATTGAACGACCACTCCTTCCTCTCTGCACTCTTCAGAGTATCTTTCAAATACTTTACACATCACTTCATTTTGGAGTGATTCATTTGCCGAACAGATTTCATTACTACACACTTTAATCCAACTTTCTGTCTCAACCTAATTGAAGAGAAAGAAAAAGACCACCAAATAAATAAATATAATACTTAAATATGTTTTAATATACAAAACAATATTTTTAATCATCTTAACAGCGCAGTAAATAAATAAATATGGTACAATAATTCACCATGTATATGCACACACATAGATATATAAGCACAAATATATATATAATATGTGTGTGTGTGTGTGTGTGTGTGTGTGTGTGTGTGTGTGTGTGTGTGTGTGTGTGTGTGTGTGTGTGTATTACGGCACAATTATTTCACCTCAACTGTCCCGCTTTCTTTAATATTACACCAAAAACACATTAAAAGAGAAACAGATCCCATAAAATTCAAAACGTCTTTAGACAGTATTTTTTAAAGATTAATATTATATTTATAAATTAAAACAAAACGATATGGGAGAAAACAAAGACAAATAATAAGAGGTGGAGAGAGAGGGGCGGGGGAGAAAGAGAGAGAGAGAGTGTGTGTGAGAGAGAGAGGGGAGAGAGAGAGAAAGAAAGAGAGTGTGTGTGAGGGAGCGAGAAAGAAAGAGTGTATGAGAGAGAGCGAGAGAAAGAGGCAAACTCTACATCTTTGCCTGGATGGCATACTTCAGCTGCATCCAGCAAAAGTATTGCCGCTAAGAATAGCCAGCGTCATCCGTTGTATCAGCCATTCCACCCCCACGAGCACCTTCCATGTGAGATACCCTGTCTCCGATTTGGCAGAGAAAAAGGTTTGTCTGAGGAAGAAGGACACAGGAGGATTCAATAGTGACTGGCATAAAAAAGAATTGGATGGCCAACGCCAATATTTAAGGATATGTTTGACTACCATACCGTTAAAAACATTTAGAAACCTCGTTCTTAACCTTTAGAGATTTCCTCTATCTTTCACAGAGAAATTTCAAGAACCCAAGGAGATTTGGATATTTAATTAGGAAAATAATTTTTAAAGTAATA
Organism: Eledone cirrhosa; assembly: GCA_964016885.1. Lineage (NCBI taxonomy): Eukaryota > Metazoa > Mollusca > Cephalopoda > Octopoda > Eledonidae > Eledone > Eledone cirrhosa. Next base: position 219,721,073 of record OZ024741.1, read on the forward strand.
AAGTTCTTTATTATCTTTTTTGCTGGGCTAAGTTTCCTTATTGCTGGTGTTAAGAATGCGAAGTTAATATAAGTCTGTTAATGTTATGTAATAAACTGTGTTGTATATAAGACTACTAATATTAAGTTAATATAAACCTGTTAATGTTATGTAATAAACTGTGTTGTATATAAGACTACTATTATTAAGTTATTATAAAGCTGTTAATGTTATGTAATAAACTGTGTTGTATATAAGACTACTACTATTAAGTTAATATAAACCTGTTAATGTTATGTAATAAACTGTGTTGTATATAAGACTACTAATATTAAGTTAATATAAACCTCTTAATGTTATGTAATAAACTGTGTTGTATATAAGACTACTACTATTAAGTTAATATAAACCTGTTAATGTTATATAATAAACAGTGTTGTATATAAGACTACTAATATTAAGTTAATATAAACCTGTTAATGTTATGTAATAAACTGTGTTGTATATAAGACTACTAATATTAAGTTAATATAAACCTGTTAATGTTATGTAATACACTGTGTTGTATATAAGACTACTAATATTAAGTTAATATAAACCTGTTAATGTTATGTAATACACTGTGTTGTATATAATACTACTACTATTAAGTTAATATAAACCTGTTAATGTTATGTAATAAACTGTGTTCTATATAAGACTACTAATATTAAGTTAATATAAATCTGTTAATGTTATGTAATAAACTGTGTTGTATATAAGACTACTAATATTAAGTTAATATAAACCTGTTAATGTTATGTAATAAACTGTGTTGTATATAAAACTACTACTATTAAGTTAATATAAACCTGTTAATGTTATGTAATAAACTGTGTTGTATATAAGACTACTAATATTAAGTTAATATAAACCTGTTAATGTTATGTAATACACTGTGTTGTATATAAGACTACTACTATTAAGTTAATATAAACCTGTTAATGTTATGTAATACACTGTGTTGTATATAAGACTACTACTATTAAGTTAATATAAACCTGTTAATGTTATGTAATAAACTGTGTTCTATATAAGACTACTAATATTAAGTTAATATAAACCTCTTAATGTTATGTAGTAAAATGTGTTGTATATAAGACTACTAATATTAAGTTAATATAAACCTGTTAATGTTATGTAATAAACTGTGTTGTATATAAGACTACTATTATTAAGTTAATATAAAGCTGTTAATGTTATGTAATAAACTGTGTTGTATATAAGACTACTACTATTAAGTTAATATAAACCTGTTAATGTTATGTAATAAACTGTGTTGTATATAAGACTACTAATATTAAGTTAATATAAACCTCTTAATGTTATGTAATAAACTGTGTTGTATATAAGACTACTACTATTAAGTTAATATAAACCTGTTAATGTTATATAATAAACAGTGTTGTATATAAGACTACTAATATTAAGTTAATATAAACCTGTTAATGTTATGTAATAAACTGTGTTGTATATAAGACTACTAATATTAAGTTAATATAAACCTGTTAATGTTATGTAATACACTGTGTTGTATATAAGACTACTAATATTAAGTTAATATAAACCTGTTAATGTTATGTAATACACGGTGTTGTATATAATACTACTACTATTAAGTTAATATAAACCTGTTAATGTTATGTAATAAACTGTGTTCTATATAAGACTACTAATATTAAGTTAATATAAATCTGTTAATGTTATGTAATAAACTGTGTTGTATATAAGACTACTAATATTAAGTTAATATAAACCTGTTAATGTTATGTAATAAACTGTGTTGTATATAAAACTACTACTATTAAGTTAATATAAACCTGTTAATGTTATGTAATAAACTGTGTTGTATATAAGACTACTAATATTAAGTTAATATAAACCTGTTAATGTTATGTAATACACTGTGTTGTATATAAGACTACTACTATTAAGTTAATATAAACCTGTTAATGTTATGTAATACACTGTGTTGTATATAAGACTACTACTATTAAGTTAATATAAACCTGTTAATGTTATGTAATAAACTGTGTTGTATATAAGACTACTAATATTAAGTTAATATAAACCTGTTAATGTTATGTAATACACTGTGTTGTATATAAGACTACTAATATTAAGTTAATATAAACCTGTTAATGTTATGTAATACACTGTGTTGTATATAAGACTACTACTATTAAGTTAATATAAACCTGTTAATGTTATATAATAAACAGTGTTGTATATAAGACTACTAATATTAAGTTAATATAAACCTGTTAATGTTATGTAATAAACTGTGTTGTATATAAGACTACTAATATTAAGTTAATATAAACCTGTTAATGTTATGTAATACACTGTGTTGTATATAAGACTACTAATATTAAGTTAATATAAACCTGTTAATGTTATGTAATACACTGTGTTGTATATAATACTACTACTATTAAGTTAATATAAACCTGTTAATGTTATGTAATAAACTGTGTTGTATATAAGACTACTAATATTAAGTTAATATAAACCTGTTAATGTTATGTAATAAACTGTGTTGTATATAAAACTACTACTATTAAGTTAATATAAACCTGTTAATGTTATGTAATAAACTGTGTTGTATATAAGACTACTAATATTAAGTTAATATAAACCTGTTAATGTTATGTAATACACTGTGTTGTATATAAGACTACTACTATTAAGTTAATATAAACCTGATAATGTTATGTAATACACTGTGTTGTATATAAGACTACTACTATTAAGTTAATATAAACCTGTTAATGTTATGTAATAAACTGTGTTCTATATAAGACTACTAATATTAAGTTAATATAAACCTCTTAATGTTATGTAGTAAAATGTGTTGTATATAAGACTACTAATATTAAGTTAATATAAACCTGTTAATGTTATGTAATAAACTGTGTTGTATATAAGACTACTAATATTAAGTTAATATAAACCTGTTAATGTTATGTAATAAACTGTGTTCTATATAAGACTACTAATATTAAGTTAATATAAATCTGCTAATGTTATGTAATAAACTGTGTTGTATATAAGACTACTAATATTAAGTTAATATAAACCTGTTAATGTTATGTAATAAACTGTGTTGTATATAAAACTACTACTATTAAGTTAATATAAACCTGTTAATGTTATGTAATAAACAGTGTTGTATATAAGACTACTAATATTAAGTTAATATAAACCTGTTAATGTTATGTAATAAACTGTGTTGTATATAAGACTACTAATATTAAGTTAATATAAACCTGTTAATGTTATGTAATAAACTGTGTTGTATATAAGACTACTACTATTAAGTTAATATAAGTCTGTTAATGTTATGTAATAAACTGTGTTGTATATAAGACTATTAATATTAAATTAATTGAAACCTGTTAATATTATGTAATAAACTGTGTTGTATATAAGTCTACATATATTAAAGTAATAGAAGTCTGTTAATGTTATGTAATACATTATTAGCAGGTATGGGTCTATAATTTGTAAACGATATGTGGGTGGGAGTACGGGTGGGGAATGGGTAAAAGAGGCAGGGTTGATATAGAACATGGTTAACATTGATCTAAATGAAAAATTTAGAAAATCTATTTACTAACCAATGAACGACAAGGTTGAACTTCAGTTGATTGTAAATAGGAACACTTTATGGCGGCAACATCTTTCAAAGGATTATTTTTGCAAAAATCTGGAATACTGAATGATGGATCGCACTGAAAATATATGTTGAAAATAGGGTAGGTGGCTATTGTTGTTGTTGATGGTGGTGGTGGTGGTGGTGGTGGTGGTGATGGTGGTGGCCATTGTTGTTGTTGTTGGTGGTGGTGGAGGTGGTGGTGGTGATGGTGGTGATGGTGGTGGCCATTGCTGTTGTTGATGGTGGTGGTGGTGGTGGTGATGGTGGTGGTCATTGCTATTGTTGATGGTGGTGGTGGTGGTGGTAGTGGTGGTGGTGATGGTCATTGCTGTTGTTGATGGTGGTGGCGGTGGTGGTGGTGGTGATGGTGGTGGTCATTGCTGTTGTTGATGGTGGTGGTGGTGGTGGTGGTGATGGTGATGGTGGTGGTGGTGGTGGTAGTGATGGTGGTGGTCATTGCTGTTGTTGATGGTGGTGGTGGTGGTGTTGTTGGCGTTGTTGGTGGTGGTGGTGTTGTTGGCGTTGTTGTTGGTGGTGGTGTTGTTGGCGTTGTTGTTGGTGGTGGTGGTATTGTTGGCGTTGTTGCTGTATGTCAATATGGCACCCCTACGCCTCCTCCGGGAGTTACGGAGCCATAACATACACTAATTAATTCCGCTTTATACGTTCTGAGGTCAAATCCAGATAGAGGGCTATACTGCTTGTTACACGGGGTGGGCTGCAAAGTTCATAGGCTGACTATGAAGGAGTGATGTTAGGGCTGCGAAATCTTGCGTGCATTAATTTCAGCTCTTCTTATTAATAGCAGCATTGTTTCTTTCCAGGGATTATGTTGAAAAATAAACCTCATTTGGTCATTCCATTAGAGTATCTTGGTCAGCCTAGTGATGCTAGGGCTGTGAAATCTTGCGTGCATTAATTTCAACTCTTCTTATTAATAGCAGCATTGTTTCTTTCCAGGGACCATGTTGAAAAATAAACCTCATTTGGTCATTCCATTAGAGTATCTTGGTCAGCCTAGTGATGCTAGAGCTGTGAAATCTTGCGTGCATTAATTTCAACTCTTCTTATTGATAGCAGCATTGTTTCTTTCCAGGGACCATGTTGAAAAATAAACCTCATTTGGTCATTCCATTAGAGTATCTTGGTCAGCCTAGTGATGCTAGAGCTGTGAAATCTTGCGTGCATTAATCACAACTCTTCTTATTAATAGCAGCATTGTTTCTTTCCAGGGATTATGTTGAAAAATAAACCTCATTTGGTTATTCCATGAGAGTATCTTGGTCAGCCTATGAACTTTCCAGCCTATCCTCGTACATCAGGAATCGATATAATATAAATAACAGACGAAGTATTGGAGTGGAAACATTTCATGAGAGGGAAATATGAAATTGTCGTTCAATGACAATAAACTGATTGGTTCAGTTAACATCTCTATCAGGGAAATAAACAACAACAACAACAATAACAACAACAACAACAACAGCAGCAACAAATAAAAACAAAGGAAGATAACTCCAAAATGACAATATTGTTAATATTATGTAATAAACTATGTTGTATATAAGAGTACTGGTATTAAATTAGTATAAATATGTTGATGTTATGTAATAAATAGTGTTGTATATAAGACTACTAATATTAAATTAACATAAACCTGTTAATGTTATGTAATAAACTATGTTGTATATAAGACTACTAATATTAAATTAATATAAACCTGTTAATGTTATGTAATAAACTATGTTGTATATAAGACTACTAATATTAAATTAATATAAACCTGTTAATGTTATGTAATAAATTGTGTTGTTAATATTAAGTTAATATAAATCTGTTAATGTTATGTAATAAACTGTGCTGTATATAAGACTACTAATAGTAAATTAATATAAATCTGTTAATGTTATGTAATAAACTGTGTTGTGTATAAGACTACTAATGTTAAGTTAATATAATGTTTGGGTACAAAAGCTGCGAGGATATTCGTTTCTACTTTTGGCACAAGGCCAGCAATTATTCCAGTACATTACTGGTACTTTATTTTATCGACCCTGCAAAGATGAAAGGCAAAGTTTACTTCGGCGGGATTTGAATTCAGAATGACAAGGGCCGTAACTCTATGCGTCAAAGCATGGCGTCCGACCCTCTACTGATACTGCCAAGTTGTTGGTCTTATTTTTCAACTCACCTTGGTATTGGTTTGTACGAGGTAAGTATTGGCGAAATCATTGCTATTTTTCATGATTTTACCTGACAGTGATTGAAAATCGTCTAGAAGATAAGAAAAAGATCAATTTAAATCAATTATCTATATATCTAAAACAGAAAATGTCTGTCTGTCTGTCTGTCTGTCTGTCTGTCTGACTCCCTAAAACTCGAGAAACATCCAACCGATTCTTTTCAAACTTTACACATGTAATACTTATGGTCCTATGAGTGTTTTGAGTAAAAACTATTTCAAATTTTCAATGCCCCAGGGACCGCATTAGGCGATTTAGCGATCTCTCTCTATAGTTCTTAGTCTTTCTTTTTAGATAGATACATAGATAAACGTCACGCCCTTATAATATCTGTCTGTATATCTGACTATCTGCATTACGACATTATGACGCTATGTGTGTGTGTGTATATATGTATATATATAGTGTGTGTATATATATATATATAGTGTGTAACGTTTTTCGAAATATTTACTTCTGCGTTCACAGATTGATTTTTTAGTTTCAGAAGATCCTGTTAAGGGTGAAAGCAGCGATTCTTCGCTTAAACTTTAATCTGTTATTTTAATATGTATATATATATATATAATTATATATTCGTGTACAGATATGTTTGCATACACAATGACAAAATATAAACAAACGTATTTATTTCGCGATAAAGTATTGATTTTCATCGTACGGAAAAAACCCCTGGTAATCTACGACGAATTTTTTTTATTCCGTACTTCTCTGTTCTGTTTCAGAAAGGAGGGATAAACATGCCAATCTATGTTTAGAATCCTGAGTAACGCCGGGCCATTCTGCTAGTATATTGTAAAATTATGTCTTTTAGAAGATCAAATGTTTGTACATTAGTTCTTTCTAACTTTGACACAAGACGAACAATTTTTTTTTTTTTGGAGGGGGGGGGGGGGTTTGATTCTTATCGATTCCTGTACTTAACTGCTACTTTATTTCACTGACCCTGGGTGGATGAAAGGCAAATTTGTCCTTGACGGGATTTGTACTCGTAACATAGAAAGCTGTATCTAAATACATAATAATAATTTTGTGCGACGCTCTACCGATACTGTCACTCTACCACTTTTGTATGCAGAGTAATTATTTATAAAATGTGAGTCGACTTTGGCAGTATCAGTAGAGGGTCGAACGCCATGCTTTGCAGCAAGGAGTTACGGCCCTTGTCATTCTGAATTCAAATCCCGCCGAAGTAAACTTCGCCTTTCATCCTTACGTGGTCGATAAAATAAAGTACCAGTAATGCACTGGGATAATTGCTGGCTTTGTGCCGAAAGTAGAAACAATTATATTACATCATTGATACTTCTGATTGAAATGTTTAGGGATTTTACATGCAGGCAGGCTCCCTTAACTCCTGATAGAGTCGTAGGTGCGCCGTAATAATATACGACGTTTCTAGTGTATTTTAGAACTTGGCAGAGCCTTTCTCCTCTCCACATCTGGATACAGTAGATTTCTTCCAGAAAAAGGATTGAAAGGATGAGAAAATGGAAGTGACAAAGAAATACAGAGGAAGAATCGACCCCAGTACGAGACTGGTTCATTTTTATCGACCTGGAATGGATGAAAAGCAAAGTTGACATCGCAGGTTTTCAACTCAGAGAACAGAGAGTTGAAACGAATACAACAAAGCATTCTATCTGACGTTCTAACGACTGCCAATCCGCCACCTTCAGGGATTTTACAATAAACTTAACACATGGAGATTTACATTGCGTGATTTCAAATTCTACCTTTCCATAGTCTTAACTATATTCAACTGCACGTAACAATGTACAGAATATGAAGATTGACTAAGGCGTCTTATTAAATTCTTTAGTATTTAATATGCCCTGACTTCAATTCCTACCGAGGTCAATTTTGCTTTCCAGTCTTTTAGGGCCGATAAAGTAAACTACCAATTCAATGGCCGACACTAACCAGCTTTGGAAAGAACAATGGAAATATTGTTTCTTTGAACACATCTGACAATCGGCTCCCTTCTTTTACTCTCTAATGAAGTAGAGGTAGAAGTAGAGACTCCCTTTGGTTATGAATGACCATGGGATTTGCACCGAGAAAGTTCCCTTCCGAGGCATAAAATCCGGGCAAAGATTTTATGGAAAACCAGCAGGCCCCTATGCATACCAGTCTCCCTTCTCTACGCTACTGATGTTGCCCAAGGGAAAGGAGAAGGCCCATACAGTTTGACAACAGTGACGGTGCAATTCATTTCTACAGCTAAGAGAACTGGAACAGCATGATATGAAGTGTGTTGCTCAAAGACACAACGCATCACTCGGTCTGGGAATCGAACTCACAGGATCACGTTGGAAACCAAATGCGCTAACAATTAATTAATGCACCTTCAGATTGTAATGAAGTAACATAAAACTTACCAGAGGAGTCGTAATTATAGTTTCCACACAATCCTTTAAGGAGGCTACATTTGCTGTGGGTTTCGGTCAAGGTCAAATAAACCGACGCCGCACATCCCATCTTCATTCTTATTCCTAAAGGTTGGTTGTCAATTCGAATCATTCCATTTTCCTGCGTGATGGTCACACCTGTTTCGAAGACAATATTGTACATTTATTAAGAGAGAGAGAGAGAGAGAGAGAGGGGGGATGTAGAGCAAGAGAAAGAGAGGGGTAGAGAGAGGGAATATATAAACCAAGGTCAAATAGTTTGGAAGCCAATCATAAGAAAAATATCTACTCCTACTTTAGGCTCTCTTTCTCTTTCTCTCTGAGATGATGTGGCTGAGTGGTTAGATAATTGGATTCACAATCTTGAGGTTGTGAGTTCGATTCCTGGACCGGGCGATGCGCTATATCCTTGAGCAAGACACTTTATTTCACACTGCTCCTTCTACCTGGAGTTGCGACCGATAGATAGTATTAGCAATTGGAAAAAGTGTTACCAACGGAAAAAGTGTTCCCCCGGTCCGATTTGACGAAAGTCGATCGTTCCTAAAAATATATATATATATATATATATATATATATATATATATATATAGTGAAAGAATGAAGAGTAGCATGGTTGGCTGTACAACAAGGGGCTTTATTTCAGGTAATGACAATTACTCCATTGATCAGGTGAGTCTAGGGGTCGCTAATCGCTCCAAGTTGCGTCACTCGATCTCCATTACATTATTTACCTCTGACCAACTCCTCAGAGTACAAAAACAATTCACTCAAGCAAGATATATATCGAGAAATAGCGTATAATCAAAACATCAATAATAAAATATATATGATAAATAGGTAGAGAAGTTACAGATGTAAAAAGTAAAAAGTAAAAGATAAGAAAAACGATACAGTAAAAAAGTAAGAAAATGGAAAAATAATACAAATATAAAGAAATAATGATAAGTGAGAGCATGTAAGTACAAAATATGATAGTGGTGGTGGTGAGTTAGTGTTCGTATAAGGATTCTGTGGTGGGTTTAGTGCTAACATGAAAAGTCATATTCGAGACATGCATAGATGCGTGTAGAGAGACTGAGGTAGTGACAGATAAAAGAAAAAGCAATACATTAGAAATTAATTGGGTGATACTAGTATGAGATTTAAGGGCTAAGGGTGGATGGTGAAGGGAGGTTTGACAAATGTGTGTGGTAAATCTTTTGCTGATTGTCTTGTCTTAATGGGGTTGAGGGTGAAAGTGATGTTAAGAGATTTATGATCCAGTGACCAGTTGGCCATTTGACAGCTAATAGTGATGGTGTGAATTCCATGCGTTAAAATCCAGGTGGTTCAGTTCTAATTTTGGGATTGCTGACTCGAATCATGGTGGTTTGAAATTTGTGAACTTGGTAGCTATTTTATGCCTACAGAAAATTGATCTTTCTATTTTGCTGTTAAGCAGCATATTATCGTATCTTAAAATATGGAATAGATCCATATTACAAAGTCCGCAGTGGGACATCCCATTGCTGTAGGCCGTTGCTTCCGATAATTTTGACCAGCTAATCCTATATTCCTGGTTTATGTTTTTAAGCTGTCAGATTTTATTGGCGATTATACGCCGTGAACTGCACAAAAAATACAAAAAACAACAACAGAATCTGCACTCACTAGCATTAATAAGGAAGGACTTAGCATAGTAAACAAACTGAAAATATCTGATAGAACCGAGCCTCTAATCCCTTGTAACCCCACATTTAACCTAAAGGATCACAAAAATAATTTCGAAATGGTCCCCGCATTTAGATTAATATGCGCATCGAAGTCGGATATAGGTAGAATTAACAATATATACTAGATAGAATAATCGCACAAATCAAGGACAAACTAGTAATTAAGCTATGGGGTAACCCCAACGAAGGAATAGACTGGTTCAGCAAAATAGACAGTAGAGAAACATCCAACTTCGTACAGTTCGACATTAATGACTACTACTCATCCATATCCCCAGTCACCCTATATAAAGCTCTAACCTTTGCCCAGAAAAATTCGGGTCTTACCTTGGACAAATTAAAATAATACTAGCTGCTAGGAGAACTATCATTACATTCGAAAATAGTTACTGGGAACGAAAAAACAGACAGAATAGCTTCGATATCACAATGGGATCTAACGACTCAGCACAGGTGGGAATATATATAGCGCACAACTTACATAAGGAATTGAATAACCTCCAGGGAGGAATTTATAGAGACGACACACTCCTTTTAGCCAAAAACTTAAATAATCAAAACATGGAAAAATTACGAAAAACATCAGTCTTCTTCAACAAACTAAGCCTAGGTATCACTTTCGAACTTAACTCTAAAAAGCAAACTTCTTAAATATAACACTCAACCTAAACACAGGATTAATAGAGCCCTTCCATAAAAATAACGAGAATCTAGCCTACATTAGTTATAACTCAAACCACCCCCGATCCATAATTTACTCCATAGCACAAAGGTTCTCAACGGGGGCATATGCCTCCCGGGGGGCGTTTCGGAACTCCAGGGGGCGTTTGGGAGCAAGGTCGCGTTAGGGGGGCGTTTGGAATGTGAGGGGGGGGGGGACTAGGGGGCGCTGGAGACTCTTTAGTTTGGTAAGTTTTAAAACCATATTTGTAAGCCTTTGAGACAGCCAGTGTCAATGCATTTGAATGACGTTGCAGACAGCATAACTTTAGTCTGACAGCAGCTGTGAGCAGGTGTGTCAAGACATTAACCGGTAATTGAGATCCTAAAAATTAAAAAACCCACAGTCATCTGGGTCAAGGACACTTTGAGCGCAGCCAGTTAGAATTCTATCTTTCCTTCACCGATAACAATATATTTCATGTCTGAAATTATTGACTCAACCGTAACGAGTTAACACTATGTAGATCTATTTTATTCCCTATTGTATAAATAATATTACAACTAATAAAAAGAAAGAAAACACAGAAGCGGGTAGCACACACATGTAGGACCACATACAACACATAAGCAGGTAATACACGCATCTAGGAGCACATGCAACACATAATGAGGTAGCACACACACATCTAGGACCACATAAAACACACAGGCAGGTAATACATACATCTAGGACCACATACAACACATAAGCAAGTAATACAAACATCTAGGACCACATACAACATATAATCAGGTAATACAAACATCTAGGACCACATACAGCACAATCAGGTAATACACACATCTAGGACCACATGCAACACATAAGGAGGTAGCACACACACATCTAGGACCACATAAAACACGCAGGCAGGTAATACAAACATCTAGGACAAGATACAACACAATCAGGTAATACATACATCTAGGACCACATTCAACACATAAGGAGGTAATACACACATCTAGGACCACATACAACACAAAAGCAGGTAATACATACAGCTGGGACCACATGCAATACATAAGCAGGTAATACATACATCTAGGACTACATACAACACACAGGCAGGTAATACATACATCTAGGACGACATACAACACATATTGTTTCATGAGCTACGGACGACGCAAGAGCAATGGTCGGCCAACATAAGGGCTTCGTATCTCTTCTGAAGAGAGAAAATCTATCTGTATTTGCTGTTCATTGTGTCATTCATTGACAACACTTGGCTGCGAAGAAATTCAGCAAGCCTCTGAGCAAGTCCTTGCAGGTGGCCATTGATGTCATCAATTTTATCAAACGGCATTCCCTCAATGAACGAATTTTCCAGCAACTGTGCCAAGATAATGACGAAGAATTCGTCAAGTTGCTCCTTCATACTGAAGTGAGGTGGCTTTCAAAGGGCAAGTGCTTTACTCACTTCTTTGAACTCTTCGACTCTATCATTGAGTTTCTGCGAGGACGCAACACAGAACTGTACAAGAAACCCTCGATGTGAGGCAAGACTGCGCCTACCTCACCAACATCTTCGACAAATGCAGTAGCGTCATTTTGGCTTTGCAGGGGAAGAAGATCACCTTGCTTAAAGCAAGGAATGCTGTGAAAAAATTCCTGGCCAAATTGAATGTCATCGAAAGGAATCTTTGTTGACGGGAATTCTATAATGTTCCTAGTGTCGCCAATGTTCAAAACATTGTAAGCGATGACCAACTCCAAATTTATACCACTCACCTCCGTGCGCTACACGACAACATGAGAAAACGGTTTGTCGACCTTTTGGCGATGGACATCCCAATGTGGATAGCAGATGCTTTCATAGCTAACGTCGACGATTTGGACGTTAAATTTCAGGAAGAATCCATTGAACTTCAAGCAGATGACATGATCAAAATTAGATTTCCCAAAATAGGTGAATCCCTTTTGGGGATGCAAGAGGAAATTCTATATACATACATTGATATATATATACAACCATTTATATTTTTATATATTTTTATATCTGTATATCTATTTGACCCGAAATAGGAGGTCGAATCTTCACAGTATGGATGATTAGTTTAACCACCATCTCAGTGTGTTTGGCCTTTAACGTAAGTTGTAAGTTCTAATTCATTTGAATTATAGAGCGCTTGCCTCACAACTCGAAAGTGTTTCTCGTTAATTCATGGGCTGAAATTCGATTCTCGCTAATTTTTACTTATATATATATATATATATATATATATATATACATGCAAGGGCCTTGTTCCAGGAGGGGGTACCAGGGGACAACACCCCCGCACTTTTTCAAACGTCTATATTTTATTATTTGTTTATTTGATATAATAAATTCTTTTTAAGCTTATTTTTTATATCTGAACTACATTTAATTAGCGTAAAATTTCACTTTCGTGATAGGGTCCGGGAAAGGCACTATAAGCAATTTATGCTCTTTTAAGAATCAACAAATATTGGTTTGTCCTCCTCATATTTTAAAGCAAACGAGGTCCCTGTATATATATATATATATATATATATATATATATATATATATGCAATATGTAGAAAGAGTAACACACTAGAGAGAGAGAGAGAGAGAGAGGGAGAGAGAGAGAGAGAGAGAGAGAAAGAGAGAAAGAGAGAGAGAGAGAGAGAGAGAGAGAGAGTGAGAGAGAGAGAGAGCGTGTGCCATCAATAAAACAGGGAAACCACCAGTGTATGGTGGTTTCCCTGTTTTATTGATGGCACACGCTCTCTCTCTCTCTGGTGTGTTACCCTTTCTACATATTGTATTTTAAAGAGCTCAGGATTCCTTCTCCTTTGAGCACATTATTTACAGGGAATAACGAGAGTCTATGGCTCCGTTAATTTATCGTGCTATATATATATATATATATATATATATATATATATATATTAATAAAAGGAATTCCAACTTTGTCTGATTTACTCGTTTTATTTACAATCCTTTAAAATTTATAATGGTGTTAGAATGAAATAGTATGGTAGAATATTAAATGTTAAGTCTTAATTGAACAAGTACTTTCATACATTCGCAATCTTCAGGTTCATATTCTGTGGTGACAGTGTATATTTATCTATATATATATAGTTATAGGAATAACCAAAGAGTCCTTGGAAATACATTGTTGTCATACCAAAGGCTATATATCTGCGTGTCTGGGCATATTGATATATTTGCCAACGAAACTATATATATATATATATATATATATATATATATATATATATATATATATATATATATATATATATCCCACGTCTGCAGCTCAAAGGAGGTCTTGGAGCGACTACACCATCTGGCGCCCAACACCCGAAAGGACAACGGTTATGCCTTCAGTCTTGATGTGGTCGCCCTTTATACCTCCGTACCAGCATCCCCAGCTGTCGACCTGTTGACCGAACGAGTCCGAGCATCTAACTTACACTGCTTCGGACTCACACACACGGATATCCACCAACTCCTCTCCTTCGTTGTGGATAATGCACTCTTCAATTTCCTCGGCCACACGTACAAACAAATCTCTGGGCTACCTCTGGGCTCTAGTCTGTCCAGCATACTTGCGATCTCGTACATGGACCACCTGGAACACAAGGCACTCAATACCTGCCAACCCAACGCCGTCGCCTTCTACTCCAGATACGTTGATGACATCCTGATACTTACTTCTTCCCGGGAGATGGCGAATGAAATTCAACGATACTGACCATCACGTCGATTTCACCATCGAACACCCAGGAGAAGACGGGTCACTCGCCCTCCTCGACTTCCGTATCAACATCTCGGAAGAAGGAGACATAAACACCACCTTCTACCGCAAAGCAGCGTGCAAGGACTTATTTGTGTATTATAACTCAGCCCTCCCCAACAACGCTAAGAGAGGCTATGTCCTAAATGAACTGACACGGATCACTAACAGATGCAGCGACCCGATGGGTGGTCTCACCCATACCACGCAATTCCGTAATCTACTCAGATCTAATGGTTATCCCAAGCGACTGATTAACGGAATTAGAGACCCCAGACCCAATAGACAGACACCCACTAGAAACTTAAATAAAAGCAGGTGCTTCTTTAAAATCCCCCACCTGAGTGAATATACCACGAACGCCATCCGCAGGGCCATACGGACGGAGGGACTTGACATACATTTGGCCCACACAGGACCTTCGCTGCGAAGATGCCTCTCCAACAAACCCGACGAGTCAGATGGGACGTGTTCCCTCAGCAACTGCCCGATACGGGGGGCAGATTGCCTACGCACCTATGTCGTATATAAGATTCAATGCGATAAATGTAACAAGTTTTACATAGGTAGCACCATCCGACCCCTACATGTTCGTATCAAGGAACATATCAACACCAACGCATCTTCCTTCCGTAAACACATCCTTAAATGCGGAAACCCACAGGGTAGACCCTTGGTCACAGTCCTAGCGACTGAACGCAGCATCGGATCCTTAAGGATAAAGGAAGCACTTGTTATTAAGAACCTCAGACCCCCACTTAACAACCGGGCTGAGAGAAATGAGCTGACATGGCTAACTTAACCATAGTGACCATTCACAGCCTACGGCCTGCTATCTTCACACACACGCACGTATATGCATACCCATACGCATACACACACACATCTATATTTATACACGCACACATGTTTTTACAACCTACCACCTTTCACACCCTTTGATTTCCAGCTTCTACAGCCCACTATCTTTCACACACACACGCACTCACACATATACACACACAGTTACACACACATGTATACCCATACGCTTACACACACACATCTATATTTATACACGCACACATGTTTTACAACCTACCACCTTTCACACCCTTTGATTTCCAGCTTCTACAGCCCACTATCTTTCACACACACACACTCACACATATACACACTTACACTTATACACACACAGTTACACACACATATATATTTACACACACATATCTTACGGCTTTCACACGCTAGCGCACCCTCTTGATTTAACCCATTTGGTCAGTAGCTTTTGCCACAGCCTATCACGCGCACGCGCATTCTTTCCCTCGTTTAAATTTTAAATAATTTTCTCCCCATAACGGCATTCCTGTCTTAACGACATCACAACTTTCTCCGCTTGGTCTGTTCCCTCCCCCCCTTTTGGAACTTTCCCCCGTTGATGGGCGTGAGCCCGAAATATTGGGATTAAATCTCCACTACGGTAACCCTTCTACCTTTGTTTTGTTTTCATCTTTGTCTCTCTCAATTTTCACTTTCACCTGTTTCTCCTATCTATCATTCACTTCCTACCTCGAGATTTCCCTCTGCATTGTTGTGGCTTTCTTAACTACGTATTTTACACATTTCGCAATGCTTCAAGCAAACATTAACACCCTCTTATATATATATATATATATATATATATATAAATATATATATATATATATATATATATATATATATGAAGATAGACATAGAATATTCGAAAATATTCTGTATGTTTATAATAAACATTTTGAAGACCTAATCGCTATACGTCACGTATTACAATTAGATTCTCGATAAAAGCAAGGGAAGTAACCTACGCGTTTCATTCTTATTAGAAATTTTCAGGATTACATATCCAGTGCTTTTATCGAGAATGACACAGCTAGAGACTTATAGAATACTTAGCTGTGTACAGGAACTGGTTTGAAAGAGCGGTTGCCGGTCCGGCAGAAATTAGAAATTGGATTAAATGCTCTGAAATAGCGATATATATGTGAAGATAGACATAGAATATTCGAAAATATTCTGTATGTTTATAATAAACATTTTGAAGACCTAATCGCTATAGAATAGAATACGTCACGTATTACAATTAGATTCTCGATAAAAGCAAGGGAAGTAACCTACGCGTTTCATTCTTATTAGAAATCTTCAGGATTACATATCCAGTGCTTTTATCGAGAATGACACAGCTAGAGACTTATAGAATACTTAGCTGTGTACAGGAACTGGTTTGAAAGAGCGGTTGCCGGTCCGGCAGAAATTAGAAATTGGATTAAATGCTCTGAAATAGCGATATATATGTGAAGATAGACATAGAATATTCGAAAATATTCTGTATGTTTATAATAAACATTTTGAAGACCTAATCGCTATAGAATAGAATACGTCACGTATTACAATTAGATTCTCGATAAAAGCAAGGGAAGTAACCTACGCGTTTCATTCTTATTAGAAATCTTCAGGATTACATATCCAGTGCTTTTATCGAGAATGACACAGCTAGAGACTTATAGAATACTTAGCTGTGTACAGGAACTGGTTTGAAAGAGCGGTTGCCGGTCCGGCAGAAATTAGAAATTGGATTAAATGCTCTGAAATAGCGATATATATGTGAAGATAGACATAGAATATTCGAAAATATTCTGTATGTTTATAATAAACATTTTGAAGACCTAATCGCTATAGAATAGAATACGTCACGTATTACAATTAGATTCTCGATAAAAGCAAGGGAAGTAACCTACGCGTTTCATTCTTATTAGAAATCTTCAGGATTACATATCCAGTGCTTTTATCGAGAATGACACAGCTAGAGACTTATAGAATACTTAGCTGTGTACAGGAACTGGTTTGAAAGAGCGGTTGCCGGTCCGGCAGAAATTAGAAATTGGATTAAATGCTCTGAAATAGCGATATATATGTGAAGATAGACATAGAATATTCGAAAATATTCTGTATGTTTATAATAAACATTTTGAAGACCTAATCGCTATAGAATAGAATACGTCACGTATTACAATTAGATTCTCGATAAAAGCAAGGGAAGTAACCTACGCGTTTCATTCTTATTAGAAATCTTCAGGATTACATATCCAGTGCTTTTATCAAGAATGACACAGCTAGAGACTTATAGAATACTTAGCTGTGTACAGGAACTGGTTTGAAAGAGCGGTTGCCGGTCCGGCAGAAATTAGAAATTGGATTAAATGCTCTGAAATAGCGATATATATGTGAAGATAGACATAGAATATTCGAAAATATTCTGTATGTTTATAATAAACATTTTGAAGACCTAATCGCTATAGAATAGAATACGTCACGTATTACAATTAGATTCTCGATAAAAGCAAGGGAAGTAACCTACGCGTTTCATTCTTATTAGAAATCTTCAGGATTACATATCCAGTGCTTTTATCGAGAATGACACAGCTAGAGACTTATAGAATACTTAGCTGTGTACAGGAACTGGTTTGAAAGAGCGGTTGCCGGTCCGGCAGAAATTAGAAATTGGATTAAATGCTCTGAAATAGCGATATATATGTGAAGATAGACATAGAATATTCGAAAATATTCTGTATGTTTATAATAAACATTTTGAAGACCTAATCGCTATAGAATAGAATACGTCACGTATTACAATTAGATTCTCGATAAAAGCAAGGGAAGTAACCTACGCGTTTCATTCTTATTAGAAATCTTCAGGATTACATATCCAGTGCTTTTATCGAGAATGACACAGCTAGAGACTTATAGAATACTTAGCTGTGTACAGGAACTGGTTTGAAAGAGCGGTTGCCGGTCCGGCAGAAATTTGAAATTGGATTAAATGCTCTGAAATAGCGATATATATGTGAAGATAGACATAGAATATTCGAAAATATTCTGTATGTTTATAATAAACATTTTGAAGACCTAATCGCTATAGAACAGAATACGTCACGTATTACAATTAGATTCTCGATAAAAGCAAGGGAAGTAACCTACGCGTTTCATTCTTATTAGAAATCTTCAGGATTACATATCCAGTGCTTTTATCGAGAATGACACAGCTAGAGACTTATAGAATACTTAGCTGTGTACAGGAACTGGTTTGAAAGAGCGGTTGCCGGTCCGGCAGAAATTAGAAATTGGATTAAATGCTCTGAAATAGCGATATATATGTGAAGATAGACATAGAATATTCGAAAATATTCTGTATGTTTATAATAAACATTTTGAAGACCTAATCGCTATAGAATAGAATACGTCACGTATTACAATTAGATTCTCGATAAAAGCAAGGGAAGTAACCTACGCGTTTCATTCTTATTAGAAATCTTCAGGATTACATATCCAGTGCTTTTATCAAGAATGACACAGCTAGAGACTTATAGAATACTTAGCTGTGTACAGGAACTGGTTTGAAAGAGCGGTTGCCGGTCCGGCAGAAATTAGAAATTGGATTAAATGCTCTGAAATAGCGATATATATGTGAAGATAGACATAGAATATTCGAAAATATTCTGTATGTTTATAATAAACATTTTGAAGACCTAATCGCTATAGAATAGAATACGTCACGTATTACAATTAGATTCTCGATAAAAGCAAGGGAAGTAACCTACGCGTTTCATTCTTATTAGAAATCTTCAGGATTACATATCCAGTGCTTTTATCGAGAATGACACAGCTAGAGACTTATAGAATACTTAGCTGTGTACAGGAACTGGTTTGAAAGAGCGGTTGCCGGTCCGGCAGAAATTAGAAATTGGATTAAATGCTCTGAAATAGCGATATATATGTGAAGATAGACATAGAATATTCGAAAATATTCTGTATGTTTATAATAAACATTTTGAAGACCTAATCGCTCTAGAATAGAATACGTCACGTATTACAATTAGATTCTCGATAAAAGCAAGGGAAGTAACCTACGCGTTTCATTCTTATTAGAAATCTTCAGGATTACATATCCAGTGCTTTTATCGAGAATGACACAGCTAGAGACTTATAGAATACTTAGCTGTGTACAGGAACTGGTTTGAAAGAGCGGTTGCCGGTCCGGCAGAAATTAGAAATTGGATTAAATGCTCTGAAATAGCGATATATATGTGAAGATAGACATAGAATATTCGAAAATATTCTGTATGTTTATAATAAACATTTTGAAGACCTAATCGCTATAGAACAGAATACGTCACGTATTACAATTAGATTCTCGATAAAAGCAAGGGAAGTAACCTACGCGTTTCATTCTTATTAGAAATCTTCAGGATTACATATCCAGTGCTTTTATCGAGAATGACACAGCTAGAGACTTATAGAATACTTAGCTGTGTACAGGAACTGGTTTGAAAGAGCGGTTGCCGGTCCGGCAGAAATTAGAAATTGGATTAAATGCTCTGAAATAGCGATATATATGTGAAGATAGACATAGAATATTCGAAAATATTTTGTATGTTTATAATAAACATTTTGAAGACCTAATCGCTATAGAATAGAATACGTCACATATTACAATTAGATTCTCGATAAAAGCAAGGGAAGTAACCTACGCGTTTCATTCTTATTAGAAATCTTCAGGATTACATATCCAGTGCTTTTATCGAGAATGACACAGCTAGAGACTTATAGAATACTTAGCTGTGTACAGGAACTGGTTTGAAAGAGCGGTTGCCGGTCCGGCAGAAATTAGAAATTGGATTAAGTGCTCTGAAATAGCGATATATATGTGAAGATATGTGGAAGGACACCAATGAAGTGATTGATTGGTATAAAAATATAGATGATAAGAAAAACCATAAATTCATCCAAATGGACATAACAAGCTATTACTCTTCCATTACATCTAACCTAATAAATAAGGCTTTATCCTAGGCTTACAAACCTACAGATCTAACTACGGATGAACACTAATTAATTTCAACGATGAGTATTGGACCCGCTCAGATAGAAATAGAAACTTTGACATTACCATGGGATCATCGGACTCAGCGCAAGTCATGGATCTTCTGGGGATTTTCATCTTAAATATGGTAAATAGAAAACTGCCGGAGATTGTCGGTGGTTTATATAGGGACGATATTTTATTTACGGTTGTCAAACACAGCAATACAGAACTAAATAGGGTTAAGAAAAATATAATTGAATTCTTTAAAAATTACGCCCTTAAATTAAAGGTTGAAAGTGGTACCAAAATAGTTAATTTCCTTGATGTTACCCTTAACTTAAACTCTAGTTATTATTACCCTTTCCATAAGCCCAATGAAAACTTAAATTACGTTAGTTATTATTGTCTAAAGACTTGAACATAAGTTATTCCTCTTTATCTCTCTGTAATCAACTCTCTTTTGCTTTTCTAGGCCCCTACTAACTATATTTTCCCCTCATCTGTCTCTTACTCTATGCTTTTCTTTTCTTTTCTCTTTCTTCAGTAATATAAATTATTTAACAGTTATATTGATGCCAAGTATTTTTTTAGCTGTCTCACACGCACCCTCTATATTGTATGTATTATATATTTTTCTCATGTTTCTCAATATTAAGGTATATAAATATTGAGTTTTGTCATATATTACTTACTACCATGACTGAATCTTAACCATCTACTATGTCAGGGTATGTCATGCATCATCTTATTTTATCTGGTGAGGACGTACTGTTGAAGTTAACTCAGTACCTCTGAAATATGTATAATAAAATATACTTGAACACAAGAATATTTATTTTGTTAATATTTTGAATTAATATATATATATATGTATATATATACATATACATATATGTATATATATATATATATATATACATATATGTATATATATATATATATATATATATATATATATATATATATATATGTATATATATATATATACATATATATATATATATACATATATATATATATATATAATATACATATGTATACAGGGTGTTTCAAAAAATTTGATATCAATGGCCCGTTCCCAAGGTTGTCACATTGAAATATATATTGTGAACTAATGTTATAACGTGGAAATGTTTTGAGGAATAAATCTTGTTACTCAACATGGAGCCTGCTTAGTCTCGTTGTCCTGGGCCTTGTAGTTTCTGGGATATTTACATCTCAAATGATATTACATTTTTTGAAACACCCTGTATATATATGTATGTATGTATCCGTATGTGGTAGACGGCTGAGAGAAAGGAGTTCTTAATACCGAAGTAGAGTTTTAATATTCATTTTAAAAAGGCTAAATAGTGAGTCTTGTTAATCTGTTACTCTGGAGTTTCGCCTGTTTATGATGACTTGTGATAATCAGGCGAAACTCACTATTTAGCCTTAATAAAAGGAATATATATACTAGACATGAAAAATGCGCAAGCTCAAAAGTGCCACAGAATGTTATAATAAACCTTCAAAAGTGTGGGACTAGAGTTGTTGCTAAAAAATATTGTAATCATTATATATCGTACATTCTGTGGCATCCTTTATAAAAATAGCTTAAACCAACGAAGCCTTTATTTTTACGCTATTTCACTTAGTTAATTCTTAGAGTGTAACATATAAAAATATGATTTACAACTATAAAATAAATTAATTAATATAATAACAGAGCTGCGGAGCTGAAATTTAGGAAATAATGGAGTATCGGATCCTGAGTTGGAGCCAGTCAATTTTTGGCCGACTCCGCAGCCCTGTATAATACATTTCATATTAAAGTTATTAATAAACCTATTTTACACTTCATGCAAATTACCACGAGATATTGATATTAGATATAAGATACAGCGCAATATCTACAGCTGTAAAAGTACGAAAGCGAAGTAATAATAAGTGGCTTAAGGTAATTCCAATATGAAAGTTTGTAGTGATAAAAATTTGATAATGCAATACGATTGTTAATATTATAGTTCTATGAAAATGTAACAATAGATAACTAAATTAGTTTACTATTAGTATATTTAAGAAATTATCATTATAGATTTGATCGTTCATATAAGCATCATATTAAGTTTCAACACAATTATTTTGTTACTATGAGTATATGATAATAATATTACGTAATTATTTATAGCTGTTATTACATTAAACATAGATGTATTTATTTTTATATGTTACACTCTAAGAATTAACTAAGTGAAATAGCGTAAAAATAAAGGCTTCGTTGGTTTAAGCTATTTTTATAAAGGATGCCACAGAATGTACGATATATAATGATTACAATATTTTTTAGCAACAACTCTAGTCCCACACTTTTGAAGGTTTATTATAACATTCTGTGGCACCTTTGAGCTTGCGCATTTTTCATGTCTAGTTTAATATTTTTTTAAGGCAACGCTTGTAATAACTCTAGTTAAACAGGATATATATTAATAATAAATTATCGTTGTAATGTAATTAGATTATGTAATTGTTATTATAAATTATCTTATAAATATTAGTGTAAGATGTATAAAAATATTTTCAGACTTTTAATATAAACAACTACAAAAAACAATCAATATTAAATCAATATATTATACATAATAGAAAACATAAAATATACAATACAAAAACAAAATATTTACATACAATTGCAATTATCAGTGTATATACATTTTCTTTATATTCCCTGAGCAAATTAATAAGATTTGTTTTTATTGTACATAATTTGATGACTTGTTGGAGTGTATTAAAAGATAGCAACAATTTGTGATTAAATTGTTATCTTAAGCAACTCACTTTTTAATAGTTGTTGGCTGAGCGAAATTGTAAAAGCCTATGAGCAAATATAAAAAAAAATACACAAACAACATTTCCTTGTGTTATTACAACATTAGATAAAATAATTGAGCAATGTCGTTATATTTTGCTCTTATTGCACATTAATAGTGTTTCTATTTTTCGGCACAAATCCATTACGGCAGTCCATTACTGGTACTTTATTTTATCGAATTAGTAAGTATGAAAGTCGAAGTTAACCTCGGCAGGATTTGAACTTAGAATGCAAAGGACCATAACAATACTGCAAAGCATGGTGTCTGACGCTCTACCAATACTTGTGTTGAGCTGGTCATTAATTTATGGTGGTCGTGCGTGGAGTAGAGCAATCGCTAGTTGAAATATTATGAACAAAACATTTTTATTTGCCGAAGAACATATTTTCAATACTGTTTGTGAATGTGACGAAGGAAATACATTCTGATATGGAACAGTGTACAAAGTGTGTCTGTGAATAACATAATGTTACCTCATGTTGTTGTCAAGACATAATGGATTTCGTATATCCAGTTAGAAGATGAAACCTAGCCATCTCGGATTAGTTATATTTCATGCCATGTGTAAACGTGTTTGAGGATAGCAAAATATGCGCGTTAATTATAATAATTAGTTAATAATATTGCAAAATATACCTAATTAAACTCTTTGCTTGAAATTTTATCATTCTTCGTTTATATATATATATATATATATATATATATATATATAGAGAGAGAGAGAGAGAGAGATTTATCTAGTCCTTCGCTCAAGATTAATCTATAAGTTTAGATGTTTGCCTTCGTTTAAGTAAATATTACAGTAAGATTTTTAATATAAACAACTACAAAAAACAATTAATATTAAAACGAAAAAATTATCAATGATAAAAGAAGCGGATGCAACTTTTTTTTTTATAAAGTTATATTCTTGTTTCTTTAAAGAACATTTCATTTTTGTTCTATTGTAGGCGAAATAATGCAATGGTTTAATAGGGAAGATATAACTTACCAATTATGTCTCTAACCGTGTAACGCTTTTTAAGTAGATAACTACAATTGAAAATACTAAAGAAATGGAACCAACAATTCAATTTGAAAGTCGTCTAGTGACAGTGTATTACTGGTACTTTATTTTATCGACCCCGTAACGATGAAAGGCAAAAATGCAAATGCTTAAAATTTAAATTGCCTTAATTCTATCGTCTGCTGTTTCATTAAAGGGAGATTATCGTCTGTATTTAATTCTATCGTCTACTGTTCCACTAAACAGATATACCTCCACTATCGTCTCTATTTATACATTTTAACTTATAACTTATACACATTTGATTTGAAATATTTTATCTAGTCCCCCCTCTCAATATTATGATGATTTCTTTCGAATGAAACAGTTCTAGTCCTGTAGAAGCCATTTATATATATAATTGAACTGAGTTAAAAATTCACAATATTTATAATTAAATAAGCTCATATGTGTGTATTTATCTGTTTATTGTATTATATATAATGTGTGTATATACAGGATGTCCCCCAAAAATATATACACACTTCAACAGCATTCTAATAACTATTGCATGTACAGATAATCAAAGTGTCAATCGAATGTTAGTTTCGTGTTTAACAGTACAAATTTACAATACACACATAAAACCAGTGTATATACATACATGAGTGTGTATACACATACATGAATGTGTATATACAATATATATGTATATATATATAGACACATATATTCACGGTGCAACGGAACATTAAAATATAGATGCGGGGGGGGGGTGTATTTATAGGGGCGCTGGGGATAAAGGAGTGTAAAGCGTAAGTGTGTAATTGATATATTGAAGGAGAGGAGCGTGCAGCGATAGAGTAACAAATATATAGAGAGGGGGAGAGATGGTATTGAAGGGGAGGAGTGCAAAGCGAAAGAGTAAGAGAGATATATATAGAGACGGAACAGATAGAGAGAAACAGGCGTAAGTAACAGTGGAAGAGATATAGAGAGAGGGGGTAATAAATAAATGGAAATATAAGTGTAACAGTATAAGAGATATATAGAGAGGGGGAAATGTGTTATTGAAGGGGAGGAGTGTAAAGCGAAAGCGTAAGATATATATAGAGAGAGGGGGAATAGTATATATATATATATATATATATATATATATATATATATATCAACACTTACTCTGATTGGTTGAAAATTAGCCAATGACATACGATCACCACCACCACGGCTATCCCCGAAAATTTTTTAAAGAAGCTAGGCATATATGTTAGAACACGAAAAGTGAACATTCTGTTGTTTCACACTTTTCGTGTTCTAACAGATATGCATATATATATATATATATAATGAAAAATTGAACAGGGACAGAACAGAGAGGCAGTACGATAAATGTTTATTAAATTCACGCTCAGGAGAGGGGGGGGGGTAGGGGGGGGGCGACGCTTCGGGCATAAGCCCTTCTTCAGGTGAGAAGTGTATGGGAACAGAGTTCAAAAGGTGTGTAGGGGAGTGGTGGAGAGACATATAGCGAAAGGAAACGGTGCGAATGAAAAATTAACAAATAAAGACAAATATATATATATATATATATATATATATATATATATATATATATATATATATACACACACACATATGCGCCGTAGATATATAGTGTGACAGTATACGCTCACCTGAGATTAAATGACCATTGGTTAAATCAATAGGTTTGTCGTTCACTGTGACCTTACATTGAAATACTTCGATAATTAAACCTTGGCTCACCAAATTTAATATAACTTTCTGTAATAATATAAATTGTAAAAAGAATATTATCAATTTGTACTATAAATGTTTTCGATACATATATCAATTTATACTATACATGTTTTGTATATATATATATATATCAATTTATACAAAAGAAAGAAACCTCAGCGATCTCAGTATTAAGGAATCATTAATCATAGCCAGAACACACCTGCAAATCAATAATAGACTAGGACTAATATACTAGAACATTTTTCAGCCTGTGGCTTTCGAGATGTTTGGGGGAGTCGGGCCGCTGACTCCGAGGTTCCTCTCTTCACTGGCGGCTCGCCTAATAGAGGTAACTGGCAAACCTCGTGAGGGCGTTTGGTTGTTCCAGCGCATTAGCCTCGCCATCACCCGAGGCAACGCTGCGAGTGTGCTGGCTTACTTCAAAAATTTTTAAGAGAGGTTGCCCGTTACTCCCCGCGATGCTGCTGCCTTTTGCTCTGGTGGTGGCTCGCTTGTTCACCCCTTCCTTTACATTTTCTTTAATATTGTAACATTAAAAGAATATATCCTTCTGAAAGAATCGCGAGCAATTTATAATGTTATCTAAGCATTTGTAGTGTTATTTATGTATATATTTAAAACATATTTGTTAAGTTATTCTACTGTAAATTTATTTATATGCCCTGTATAATAAAAGTTTCATTAATTTATAATGACTAGAACTAAACACACAATACCTAACGTAGAAGACTACTTGACCACATAATAATGCACACACGGGCCCGCTTACGACCACATTATCCATCTGGGAGAAATCGTGTATATGCATCCATGTGTTTACACGATTCTACCACGTGTGTTTACATATTCGCGTGCGTGCTTACACACACACATGTAAACATACATGTATTAATATATATGTGTCTAAGCGGATTTAAAGGGAAACAACTAAGTGCCCCCTTTCACCTGTCCAGACCTTAATTTTAACACAAAAGAAGTTAGAAAAAAAATTAATTAAATAAATAAATTATAAAACCACTTCCGGTCAGCATGGTATAGCAAGCCACATCGGACACTGGAATAATTCCTTTATTTTCCTCGGAAGAAGAGATATTAATCTCAAAATATCAGGTCATATGAATAAATTAAGGTAAAAAACAAACCATGTTTCTTACGTTTTAAATTTTTCTGCGTCCAAACCTACATTGTCGTGGCTTTCCACGTCGAATTCTTTATGTATATACAATGCTTCAAGTAAACAACAAATTCCTACTTAATTTCATATTGCCCCAGCCCGCTCTGCTGGCAAAAATGGGTTGTACCTGTAATGTGTAATGTGAAGGGGTCAGCCTTGTCACACAGTGTCTTGGTGAATCCCCTGAATTACTTTAAGGGTACACGTGTCTATGAAATGTCCAGCCGCTTACACGTTAATTTCAGTTACACAACTGGAACACTCTTCGTCGAAACAGACGGAGGTCCATTTCATATATCAATAGATAAAGTAATCAATCAATATTGAAGTCGGCTTCTTTAATCGCTCGAAATTAGTTGCTTTCCTTTATATTTCATGAACTTTTCCGTCGATCAAACAATCCTCTCTTCTAGCATCCGTTATTAGAGTTTCGTCGGAACTGAGAAGCTCTTCCCCAGCCCTTTAAGTCTCCCCCACACTACTTATTTTACAACAACTATCAGACTGCGGAAACATTCCTGGTCCCCAACTTACCAAAGCATGAAAATGAGATGGCTTCCATAAGGAACACGATATTTCTATCCATCGTATCATCCACAATAACAACAGTTATTCCATATAACAGCGATACATGGATATTGAACGAGATCGTGGAGAAGGTTTTGTAGCTTCTCTCGTCTGTCAAATTTGATCAACTGCATTGATTTAATGGTTGATTTTATCAAAAACCTTAGGGAAATGGCTGTTGAAAGTATTTTAATTTATGTTGAGAATATCTCCCAGACAACGTCACTCATGTTGTTTCCATGATACAATGGTCAACATTTAAACCACTCTATTACTTGTACTTAGTTTGTAGAGCTGTGGACCTCTAGCATCAAGCTATGACTACTTCTGGGGAGGAAGTATGCCTGACAAACAACAGCCACACCTGTTTACCAAAAGACCACTAATGCACTCTCAGCTCATTTCATCAACGTAAAATTATCAACGATGTTATCCTGAGAATACATTGGAACCCTATAGACAGTGGCGGTATTTCCTGTTTAAAGGAATCTCTTAATGTCACTTGAATAAGAGAGAAGAAAAACAGGTATTTCAAACAAGTCAGATTGACACAGGAAAAACGCATGAATGCCAGGCAAACTCTACCCCGATAAGATGATAAGATTTAGTATTAAAACACACCATCTTCTGCGTATGATGGTTTATAATTTAGATACAATGTCAGCAATTCAGGGAAGTGGGGGAAAGTCGATTATATTGACCACACTACTTTACTGGTAATTTATTTCATCGACCCCCAGAAGGATGAAAGGCAAAATTGACCTCGACGGGATTTGAACGAAAGAAAGTAGAAAGTCGTAGCTATATGCCACAAAACATTTAGTCCGACACTCTACCGATACAACAAATCCACCGCCATAGTATATAATAATTGTTTCTATTTCTGACAAAAGGCGCGCAATTTGAAAATGAGGGGACAGTCGATTAACTTGACCCTAGTGCGTTACTGGTGCTAAATTTTATTGGTCCCGTAAGGATGAAAGGCAAAGGTCACCTCGACAGTATTTGAACTCAGAACGTAGTAAGTCGTAACTAGACACCACAAATAATATTGTCCGGCGCTCTACCGATACTGCCCCCACCCACCACTAGCACATTAAATTACAATGGTTTCTGATTTGGGGAAGAGGAAAGTCGATTAAATCGACTTCAGTGTGTTGCTAGTATTTTATTTTATCGACCTCGTGAGGATAAAAGGTAAAGTTAATCTCGGACCGTAACTCTATGCGACAAAGCATGTTGTGCGACGCTCTACTGACTCTGCCAATCCACAATATCAAAATAAATAAAGCAAAAAACTTAACTCTTACCTTTTTACAAGTGGTGAGGGTCTTACAATAGTAAGATTCGATTTCTATAAACCATTGCTTTTCTTTACTAGCTAAGGTATATTTACATGTTCCACCAAAATCGTACCTTGTTCCATCAAATGTTCTGTAGCTGTATATACCACTAACATGGCAAGTAGCGAAGCCAATGTGATGATTTTTCTTCAACACTAGAGGAAGGTAGAGTTACAGATTAAAAAAAAGAATTTTATAAACAAGCGACAACGAAAACAAATCAGTTGCATCCACTACTTTAGCAAAGACAGAAGCGACCCAAACCAATGTAATCGAAAATCAGCATGCAGGAATTTTCACGAAAAAACAATTTAACCTAATAACAAATGTTTTGAAGATCCAAAACGGAGAAAGTAAGCTTTGCTAACATCAATTTTTGATACATGTTATAAAGATCCTTTTTATATATATACCAGGTGTGCTTTCCGAACCCCTTTTTATTATATATATATATATATAATATTTATAAATGGAAAATATCTTTATAAAACCATATTTATTTTATTATACATATTTCAAGGGTACCAATATTTTGATACGCTTTCGTCAGATAAAATACAATATTTGGTTTAAAGATAGTGACATATCCTCATATGAACTTAATGTTATGAGTTCATTGTGGATAGTGAATAAATATTCAAAACTCAGGGTAAATATGCTAATGAGGATAACGTTAAAACTGAAAAGGACCGTTAAGTTTAGACGCTAGATATATTTTTCTAATCTGTTATAAATTAACTTTGTTGAATAATCAACAAAGCAAATAACTCATTGTATATATATATATATATATATATATATATATATATATAATATATTTAGAAACACACAGATACATGCGGACACACACATATACATGAATGCATCCACATCCAACCGTGAGTTAATGGTGCCAACCCTACCGATGTTGCTCAATGAATGACTGGGACAGACCAATCCGGTTGAACTAGACTTAACCAGTATCAGAGTTAAAAATACATTATGAAGAGAGAAGGAACATTTAGATATAATTAGTAATAAAATGTATCATACCTAAACTGCTCCTAGATTCCTCGACTACGTAGTTTCGTGGCATAAACAAAAACAGTACATCATAAAGATAGTATCTGTGTGTTTCTAAATATATTGTTCATAACTCCCTCTGGTCGAGTAATCTTTGAAGTGTGGTGACTGCTGGAAAGCTGCCATTACTCATACTTCTCGCCTCCTTTACCACCTCTTCTACGGCTTCGATATAAATACCCCCTCCGCCTCCGTGGTATTTTCTTCGGGGTTATAAGAGGCTTAGCTCTGTTTCTCGACCGTTATATCGCGTGACTATCTCCCCCTCCGCCTTTTGGGATTCTTTCTCACGTCGTGTAGACGCGTTCTTGAAGCTAGTAAAATGAGGTTTCCTCTTGATAAGTCGGCAGACCTCGCAAAGGCTCTATATCTTTATGATGTACTGTTTTTGTTTATGCCACGAAACTACGTAGTCGAGGAATCTAGGAGCAGTTTAGGTGTGATACATTTTATTACTAATTATATCTAAATGTTCCTTCTCTCTTCATAATGTATATATATATATATATATATATATAGTTATTTCTACTCCTAATTTCTCTAAATTAGTTTTGTGCCGATTGAGATGGATTCGCCTGGAGCTCTTTCTAGTACTCCATAAGGACTGTTCTGTTTACCTACTATTATATAGGTATTACGGTGGATTGGCAGTATCGGTAGAGGGTCTGAGTTCAAATCCCGCCGAGGTCAAGTTTGCCTTTCATCCTTACGGGGTCGATATTATAAAGTACCAGTAATGCACTGGGTAATTGCTGGCCTTGTGCCTAATGTAGAAATAATTATATAGGTATTACGTTATATTTACACCACGAGGAAAACATTTAAATAATGTTCCCAAAGGTAGAGACTAAGAACTTATTACAGCGCAATATATATATATAAATGCATTTTAGCGAACACTTAAACATACTGACGAAGAGTTTCATGGTCTTGTTTGAGGTTCGCCTTAATTCGATAGTTGGTAATCGATACTAATTTCTGTCATTGATGTTGAACATTTAATATTATCTGATTCTCAGAAACAGATCTGTCTATGATTGGATGGTCATATTTGGAAGTACGGCCATTTAAATATAACATATTCGTTATGTGAGTAATGTTTTAACACCTAAAATTGTATCTGTTATATATGTATATATGAATCAAAACCTAGTTAGTTTCTCAATTGATATAACTATATATTATTAATGCTCAGAATAGAAGGTTATTAAGCTTTTACTGCAAAACATTATCTCTACATATTCTATGTGTATTGATTAAACCTAAAATGAAGTTGTATTAAGGAAAGCACTGTACACAATGATTTTCATTATAGTAATATTATTATTATTATTGTGGATTGGCAGTATCGGTAGAGGGTCGGACGCCATGCTTTGACGCATAGAGTTACGGCCCTTGCCATTATGAGTTTCAAATCACGCCGAGGTTAACTTTGCCTTTCATCCTTACGGGGTCGATAAAATAAAGTACCAGTAATGCACTGAGTAATTGCTGGCCTTGTGCCAAAAGTAGAAACAATTATTATTATTATTGAATGCCATGGTTGACGGAGGCTCGGCTCTGTAAGGTATAGTTATTTTTAACCGTTATAACAATTGTAAATTGTTTAAAACTTGAACCAAATTGTAGATAAAGACACCCTCCTCTTCACGAGAGGGGTCTTTCTGCCCGTTATTTTGGCCCTTCGGGGTTAAATAACCGTTTATTGGGGTTTTGTGCCCAATATTCATTTTAAACCGTAAAAAAAAACATGGCTACAAAAAAGAATTTTCACAAGTCACTCCCACTCCTTCCGTCTTCTTCTTCCTCAATCGTCACTACGTCAGAGAAAAGATTGTCTCTCTCCCTCCCTTCTCTAAATGTGGTGTCGCGTCTTTCGCAAGCGACGCCATTAAAGAAAAAGAAAAATGTAGTTTCTCGTACTTTTCTTCATCAAGAGAACGCGCGTACCGTGGAACATTTCTCCACGACCACGACAACGACGAACGATGTATGCGGTAAATACGGAAAGCCATTTCATTCGTCTGACGTCATGAAGAATAGCAGCAGCCGTAATAACAGCAGCAGCAGCAACAGTGGTGAGGATAATATTAGTAGCAGCCGCAACAACATCAGCAACAGCATAAACAGCAACAGCATCAACAGCAGCAACAGCAACAACAACAGCAGCAGCAGAAACAACAACAACAACAACAACCACAGCAACAGCGGCGGCGGCGGTCGAGTACCAGCAGCAACAACAAAAGTAACAGCAGCTCTGACGACAACAACAACAACAAGAAAGAAAAACCAATCTCGTTTGCAGGTATCACAAAGAACCTGGAAACCATCCTTATAACAAATGAGGAATTACAGGAAGCAAAGAAGATGGTGACGAAAACAGGACACCGAGCAATCTGCAAGGCAGCCGAAAAATTTTTCGAAACCCAACAGCACTGTACGGTCACGTACCGTACAGTAAGCACAAAATCCCGTAGGGTTGAAAGAGCCACAGAGGCTCAAATACAAAAAGCCTTAGGGTCTTTGTGGCAGCAGAAAACGCATATCACCCGAGGCACCGTAGACGTGCTTTTTGCCACACGCCAGGAGGCAAAGGCTCAATCCTTAGTGACCCTAAGGAGCGAGGAAATGGTGTTGGTGCCCTCCTACTGCGGGCAAAAAATTGTGAGGGTCAAACCAAACCAAGCCCCCCCCCCCCCCCCGGGATGGCGACTTCTTGGCTGGCCGCGTCTGTCCTCGTCGGAATCGAGGATAAAACAAACGTACTGCAAGTACAGAAAAAAGTACGAGATGATTGGGTCGGCGCCTTCATTGAGATGTTAATCCAAACCAACCAGGAGTGCATCGAAGCTATCCCGGATGTGATAGACTTTGATAACGACACTCAACTTCCCATAAGCGTTGAGGGAAAACGCCCGAAATGCTTTCGCTGTGGGTCGAAGACTCACCTTAGGGTCTTCTCCAATGAGAAGACCCTGAGAAAGGAGAAAACACCCCTCCTTCCGAAACCGGCTCCACTGCTACCAGCAACAGGACAGGCGGCATGCAGAAGGATAGGTCCGTGGCACCCATACCCACGCCACGGAAATCAAGAACAGCAGCAGCAGTGGAAGTATTAACAACAACAACAGTAATACCAACTGCAGCTGCAACAGAGACTCCACTGCAACTATCACATCACCAACAAGAACAAGTGAAAGAGTGGAGCTGGTACCTCTCCCCGACCTCACAGAATCGGACATGGAGTGAGGTGGGAGAGAGATGGCAAAAGGTCGCAAGAAGGCACAAACGCAGAAGCAACGCATCATCGCCTTCGAAAATGGAGGGAAGAAATGAAAAAAAGGTAAAGACTTACAGCAGCAACACCACCACCACCATCACCACCCACACTAGCACCACCATCACCACCGGCGGCAACCCCACCGTAAACAACAACAACACCTTCAACACCACCACCACAAGCACCAACATCGCAAACACAACAACAAAATACACACACCCTGCAACAACGACAAGAAAATAGCAGAACCACACCCCACCCCCAGAAAAACAAATGCACAGCAATAAATACACACAGCAAGAAACTAATGACTTACATAATTGAACACACAGACATTTCAAAGCACGACTACAT
This sequence comes from Eledone cirrhosa, assembly GCA_964016885.1. Taxonomy (NCBI): domain Eukaryota; kingdom Metazoa; phylum Mollusca; class Cephalopoda; order Octopoda; family Eledonidae; genus Eledone; species Eledone cirrhosa. The sequence goes on from OZ024741.1 coordinate 219,754,829, forward strand.
AATACCAGCACCAATCAAAACACCAACGAACATAAGACTGGTAAGAATATCACAGACACACTACACAAACATTAAAATGAAATTCCCCAACGCAGTTGGTGATTTCAGAGACCTAGAAGGGACACTCAACCAGAGAGTATATTCGGATATAGTCACAGAAGAGCCGACGACCAGCCGAAGGGACGATTCAACGGTCCCTTCACTAGACAATCAAGGTAAGTGATCCTTTTACACTTGCCCCGTTCCTTACCCAACATGGCCGTACTCAGAATAGGCAGTATAAATGCACGTGGCCTGGGGTCATCCTGGAAGCAGAGTCACATGCTCAACGACCTCAGGTCACTAAACATAGATGTGGTGGCCATCAGTGAGACCAGAATCTCCGAAGCACAAACCTTCGCACCGATCTTTGGCGGCTACGATGTATACGCATCTCCCAGCTGTCCAGGATCGGGGGGAGGGGTTGCCGTCCTTTTTCGGAGAGGCTTTGATCTCGCCATACGGGCCATCTTCCTAGACCCAGAAGGTAAGTCGGTGGTGCTGGACGTTACCGGCAGCGAAGGCAATGCTTTCAGGCTAGTAGCCGTCTACGCCCCAACAGGAGCAGGACGGCCAGATTTCTTCAGACATCTAGAGACCTTTCTTGGAACGTCCCGCTCTTTAGTGTTAGTGGGCGACTGGAACGGTATCTTGGATGCACGCTGGGATTGTGTGGGGCTAGTGGATAGGGGAGGAGGGTGCAAGAGCCTCACCAACCTGCTCAGACGTTTTGAACTGTCTGACAGGTATCGACTGGATCACCCGAATGTGCCAATGTGGACATGGACAAACCGCATCGGTCATCCAGTTCGTATCTAGATAGGGTATTCTGCAGGGAACTAGATAAGGCTAGTATAAGTTTTCCACAATTTAAAATAGTCGACTACACAGACCAAAAATTTGTGATGTGTGAGATCGACATAGACAGACTTCACAGACAAGGGCCCGGTTACTGGAAGCTGAACGCGTCTTTCCCGGCGCGCAAAGCCTACAGAGACCGGATTAGCGTATTAGTTAAGCGGGCGTTGAGGGGAGCGGTCGTAAACAACAGGTGGTGGTTCGCCCTGAAAAGGCAATTAAAGTAGAGTCGACTCGGTTTAGCAAAGGACTAGTGATAGAGGAAAATAGAGTAGAGGGAGAGCTAGTCAGAAAGCTAGAAGAGGCGTTTAGGACAGGCATCGCAACCGACGTGCTTGCGACGAGATTGGCACAGCAATGCAAAACACGAAGGCTGTGTTGTCAGGGCTAGAGCGTGTGCTCTGAAACACGAGGGGACAAAAGCCGTCCAATGGGCCCGGGTGGCAGAGGCGCGACGTTGCAACAAAGCCACTATTCGGTCTTTTTCTGACCCAAACGGGTGCGTATTTCTCGAACGAAAGCAGATGTGTGAAGATTTTCAGCAGCACTTTGCTGAACTGTTAGGGAGCGGCGGCGGCCCGAATCGGGGCATGGACTTCAGTGCATACCACGACGGACTGCCTCGGCTCTCGACGACCGCAGCACAGTGTTGCGAAAAGCCAATAACAGCCGGTGAAATACGGGAAGCGATGGCTGACTGCACGACGGGTAAATCGCCAGGTTTGGATGGTCTGCCCTACGAGCTTTATGCATTTATGCCAGACTTGTTCGGTGACCTCTTGGCAGACGTCTACTACAACTGGCAGCAGAACGGGAGCATTCCCAGTTTTGTGAGCCAGGGAGCGGTGGCGCTGCTGAGAAAAGACACGAACAAGGGGGATGTTATCGATAATTTCAAGCCCATAACCCTGCTAAACGCAGAGTTCGAGATTTTGGCCAAGGTGTTAGCAACAAGGTTGGCGCTTGTCGTCAAGGGTCTGGTGGGAGAGGCGCAGACTTGCGCCATTACAGACAGATCCATACACGACAACCTCCACCTCATGCGATACATCATAGAGAGGGTGGTTAAGGAACCTGGCACGGGTTGGGCCCTGATCAACTTGGTTCAATCCAAAGCATTCGATAGGCTCAGTTGTGAGGGTGAACGGTCACCTCTCGCAGCTGTTCAGCATCATGCACTCGGTCCGCCAGTGTTGTCCCCTCTCTTCCCTCTTGTACGTATTAGCTCTCGAGCCGTTACTGCACAAACTGGGGGCGATGAGGGGCGTCCCACGCGAACTAAGATGCGGGAAATCCGCGTAGAGGGTACTGGCAGCAGATGGACCGCCTCACCAACGGAACTTGTCCCCTCCACAAGAATTTGAATAGGAGCCGTTCTAACTTGACGAGGCGAAGACGGGGGCAAGGCACCACGGTCAGGCGGTAGTAGATGACGGACGCAATGTACGCATTCGTCACCTCCGCCCGACCTTTCAGTGATAGCTTCCTCCCAACCCATTTTTGGGTGAGACTGGCTACTCTGCTCGTTGCCTCGTCCCAATTCTTTTCCACCTGGAGGTCTGGTCCGAACCAAACCCCGATCAACTTTACCGGTCCGTCCGTCCAGCGCCCCACGATGCTGTTAGACGGCATGGGCTTGCCTCTCCAGGTTCCGAGCTGCAAGCCCACCGACTTTTCCGGGTTAAGTTTGGCTCCTGTCAACATTTCATATTCCTTCAATAAGGTGCCGACCACCTCGATTTCTGAGGTGTTCGACACCATCACGGTGATGTCGTCCGCATAAGCCGACACCGCCTTTCCACGTCTCGGTTCGAGCGGGATGCCCTGCAAGAGCTGCAGCTTCCGCAGTAAAGGCTCGAGAGTCAATACGTACAGAAGGGAAGAGAGAGGGCACTGTTGACGGACCGATCGGGTGAGCCGAAATGGTTCCGAGAGGTGGCCATTAACCTTGACCACCGAGCGTGTACCGCTGTGCATTGCAGCGATCCAGCTTCTAAAGACAGGGCCGAAGCCAGCTGCTTTGAGGACAAACTCCAGATACCGATGGTCGACCTTATCGAATGCTTTCGATTGATCTAAATTGATCAGTGCCCCACCGAAGCCAGGTTTACACCATACCCTCTCTATGATGTATCGCATGAGGTGGAGATTGTCGTATATGGACCTGGCTGGGATTGCGCAAGTTTGCGCCTCCCCAACCAAATCCTCGACGTCAAGCGCCAATCTCTTTGCTAACACCTTGGCCAAAATCTTAAACTCTGTGTTGAGCAGAGTTATGGGCCTGAAGTTGTCTAATGTATCCCTCTTGTTCTCGTCTGTCCTTATCAGCGTCACCACTCCCCTGCTCACAGAACTGGGAATACTCCCATTCTGCTGCCAGTTGCAGTAGAGTGCTTCGAGGAGTTCGGAGAACAAGTCTGGCATATTTACGTAAAGCTCGTAGGGCAGGTCATCCAAACCGGGTGACTTGCGCCTCATACACCCGACAAAGGCGTCCTGAATTTCGGCTGAAGTAATCGGCCTTTCGCAGCGCTCAGCGTCGACCGTCGAGATGCGCGGCAAGCCGTCAAGGTAGGGACTGAAATCCGCTACTCTCTCTGACTCGCCACTCTCCCCGAACAACCGAGCAAAGTGCTGGCGAAAGGCCTCACAAATCCGCTTGGAATCGCTTATCTCGTGTCCGTCTCGGTCCGCCAAAGACCGAATTGTGGTTTTATTACCACGCTGTGCCTCCACCACGCGGGCCCATCGAACAGCTTCGGTTCCCTCGTTTCTCAGCGCACGCGCCTCAGCTCTGACGATGCAACCTTCGTGTTTCGCATTGAAGAAATGGTCTAATGCCTCTCTCGCCGCTAGCACGTCAGTTGCAATGCCACTACAAATAGCCTCGTCTAACTTATCTACCAGCTCCCCCTCCTTTATAATAATAATAATAGCCGTGTCTCTAGGGGAGGACGACCCCTCTAGTCTTGGGTGACACTCGTCCTAGAAGTGGTAACACGAAATGATTACCACTTGGCGGATAAGGATAAAACGCGACAAAATAAAGTAAATGTCAAATTGTAAAATCTCATACCGGATCGGCCGTCACCCGGGTCAAAAAGGGCCGCGTCCCTCAGAGAGGAACCAGACTGGGGTCGAAAAATCAGCTAATGGTTCAAACCTTCCCATCACTTCGGAGCTGGAGACCTCCCATAACCGGAATACTCCTACTGTTGGCCCTCCATGCTCACCACCAAGAAATCCAAAGAAAAAGAGAGAAAACTGGTCAAGGGAAGATAATAAAGAAGTCCTTGAGGCTTTCTACACTGCCATGTACTACCCATCAAATAGATCGAATACAGAACAGACATATATCAACTGGAAAAAGAAACATCCCGAAAACAGAGGCTATATTGACAGTAACAAACTAGCCAATATACGAAGAAACATTGTTAAAAAAAAGTTACTAACTGATATAGAAATTGATCAGATCAAGCTATTAGCACAAAGTCAGCGAAGGGAAAATGAAACGTGTCAGTGAAAACGAGGTAAATTGTAACACTTCGAACCCCAGGGTTGGGGCGGAATCACTGATAACAGAACAAATTAAAGAAAGGATCGAAAAAGTGGAGGGAGTGCATGCTCAAGATGAAACTCAAAATGAAAACAATGAGATCGTAAATGATAAAGAAATGAATGAGAATGAACTTGCCAACTTGAAGGATGAAATTATGATCGAATGGATGAAAATGAAAGAATCTAACATGGGGGAACGAGACACCCTCCCTAAGATCCAGAACTCCAAACAGAACCAAAAGATAAAATCACAAGACTAACATAATTCTCAAAAACATTATCATCACAAACAAACTAAACATTACTGATTTAAATCATCTCTATTATGCATCGGCTAAAGTCACCACTCACTTATGTGGAGTGAAAATGAAAAAAAACAAAGGAATTCCCACAAGAAATCTACTTGGCAAGAGAACATCAATCACCAAATAAACCTTCTCCGATCTGACATAGAAATTTTAACAAACTACAAAGTAGGTGAACATGTTAAACAAACTAAACTTAGAAAATTGAAAAGAAAATACAGTATAAAATCAACAAGTGACATAAACATGCTGATAGAAATAATCAAGCAAAGCTGCTCGTATAAGGCGCTTTGAAAAACGATCTAGATTCTATAAGGACAATAATATGTTCAAAAACAACCAAAGAAACTTCTACAGAAAAGTTGGCAAGTCAACAATAACTGTTAAATCAATACCACCCAAGAAGGAAGTGCAAGAATTCTGGGAAAAGATCTGGGCCGAAGAAAAGTTCATAATATACATGCCCCATGGATAGACAGACAAATGAAAGATACAGCTCACCTTGAGGAACAAATATGGGAAAATATAACAGTTGAACAGTTGCGTTTGGCTCTAAGAAAAACCAGCAAATGGAAATCTCCAGGAAAAGACAAAATACCAAATGTTTGGATAAATGCCTTCACAGAGTCTCATGAACTGTTAGCCCAACTTTACAATGAAATAGTTAAGGAGCCAGAAAAGATACCATCATGGCTAGTTAACGGCATTACATTCCTGCTTCCGAAGAATGATGAGACAAACAATCCCAAAAATTACAGACCGATAACTTGTTTGACCACAATGTATAAAATTTTAACATCAGTCCTAACTGAATATACATATGACCACCTGATAACAAATGACCTATTTCCCAATGAGCAGAAAGGGTGTAAACGAGTCTCATATGGCTGTAAGGATCAGCTTTTGGTTAACAAAATGATACTGGATGATTGTCATAATAGACACAACAATCTATCAATTGCTTGGATAGATTATAAAAAAGCATTCGATAGTTTGCCACACAGTTGGATTGAAAAGTGTTTAGAGATTTTCAAAATATCTCCCGTTGTCAGGAGGTTCTTGTCATTCAGTATGAAGACATGGAAAACGACACTCCTTTTGAATAGTGAAACTAAATCACTGGAAGCTGGAGAAGTTAATATTAATTGTGGAATTTTTCAGGGTGACTCTTTATCACCGCTTTTATTCTGGATCGCGCTTATACCATTAAGTAAAATGCTCAATGAAACAAAACATGGATATAAAGTATATGACAAAGCCATTAATCACTTGTTCTACATGGACGACCTGAAACTATTTGCAAAAAATGATGAACAATTGCAAGGGTTATTATCCACTGTGAAGCAGTTCAGTGATGACATTAAAATGGAGTTTGGACTAGATAAATGCGCCAAAGCAACGTTAACCAGAGGAAAGCTGCTGAAAAGTTCAGACATTAATCTTGATCGGGGGAATGTGATAAGAGAACTTGATCAAGAGGAAACTTACAAATATCTAGGTGTTTGTGAAGGAGACGGAATCAAGCACTCAACAATGAGGGAAAGGATAAGGAAGGAATGTTACCGCAGAGTAAGAGCAATCTTAAGAACGGAATTGAATGCAAGGAATAGGATCGATGCCATAAACACGCTTGCCATACCAGTTGTAACCTACAATTACAATGTCATCAACTGGTCAAGCCCAGAGATCGGTAGGCTAGATACAAAAATTAGGAAATTCTTAACCATGCACAGAATGCATCACCCTAATGCAGATACAGATAGAATATATCTCCCTAGGAAAGAAGGAGGACGTGGGTTAATCCAGTTAGATATTGCGTTGAAAACTGCAACAATTGGATTATCTACATATCTAAGGGAATCACATGATTGGATGATCAAACTCGTTTTGAAACACGAAAGCATCAAAAGATGATACTCCATTACAAAAGATGCACAAAGATACAGTAATGGACTACAAATTTCAGAAGTCCCATTTACTGCTGAAATGGAAAACACAGAAAAAGCAAAACAGGTAAAAGTAACTGCAAAGAAAAAACTGCTACAGAAACTGGCTAAGAAATGGCAAGAAACGCCTCTGTATGGAAAATACCCAGAAAGAGCTAACAATCCTGGTGTTGACAAAACTTTAACCCATAAGTTGTTGGCATCCTCTGGACTGAAATCGGAGACTGAAGGACTGATTATATTAGCACAAGATCAGTGTCAGCCAACACAAAATTACCAAGCCAACATAATAAAAAATGGATGCAGCCCATTATGCCGTGTATGTAAAAAACAACCAGAGGCTATTGATCATATAATTTCAATGTGCAGTCCTATAGCTCCAACCGAATACCTAAACAGGCATGACAGAGCTGCACAATACATACATTGGATAATGTGTAAGCATTTTGACCTGCCCCATCAAAAGAATTGGTGGGAGCATCAACCACCTCCCATACTTGAAAAAGATCACATCTCAATCTTGTGGAACTTTAGCATCCAAACAGACCGAAAAATAGATGCAAATAGACCTGATATAATACTGAAGGACTTTAAAAAGTGGGTATGCCTGCTAATTGATATGTCCGTTCCAATGTATCTATAAAAACATTTGAAAAATTGAGCAAGTATAAGCACCTAGAGATAGAAATTGGAAAAATGTGGAAATTGAGAACTAAAACAATACCAGTGGTTGTAGGCGCTCTAGCAATGATACCTAAGGGGTCTAATGATTACTTATCGCAAATCCAAGGAAACCCGCGTATAGGAGAAATACAAAAGATAGTACTAATGGGAACTGTCCATATACTAAGGAAGATTCTATCAATATGATTACATCACAAGTCTAAACACCTAAAGATGCATGTGTGAGTATGTATGTTCTTTCTTGAACATGGCGGACCTTGTTGTCTCTTGAGGTCACTGGTTGTGACTTAGTGATAACTCGTATAAACATAAAGCAAGATAAATGCAACTATAATAATAATAATGGTTTCTTATATAGGCACAAGGCCAGTAATTTGGGGGTGGGGAAAGTCTATTAAATCGACCCCAGTGCGTGACTGGTACTTTATTTTATCGACCCCGTAAGGATGAAAGGCAAAGTTGACCTCAGCGGGATTTGAACTCATATATATACGTATGTACACACACACACACACATATATATATAAATATATATACGTATATATACATGTATATATAAATGTAAGTATGTATGTATACGTACATACATATATGTATACAGACGTACAGTAGCATGCATATATATATATATATATATATATATATATATATACATACAGGTACACATATATATATGTACGTATCAGTTTAGCGAACGTTTATTATAACGCTCGCTTTGTCCGTTTGTAAACAAACGGAGAGCCTGATTTATGCCGTACGGTGTTAAGGCAACAACGTCACCTTTTTGTTCAACACTGACACAGGAACGATGTACTAGTTTCAAGCTTGTTAGCTATCGTCAGCACCGTATACCCTTCTGCCAGATGGTTGAACGTTGGAAAGTATATACTTTCCTTATGAAAATTAACGGCTGAGAAGCCTAATTTGCATACCGAGTGAGTGCAGTCGGCCAGGCGCACCGAAAACGATAAGTTGCCGTACTAAGAGTGAGAATTGAAATTTCGTTTCATTCTATTCCGGCACGTTCGCTAAACTGATACGTACATATATATATGTGTACCTGTATGTATATATATATATATATATATATATATATGCATGCTACTGTACGTCTGTATACATATATGTATGTACGTATACATACATACTTACATTTAAGTAAGTGCCGTACTAAGAGTGAGAATTGAAATTTCGTTTCATTCTATTCCAACTTATCGTTTTCGGTGCGCCTGGCCGACTGAACTCACTCGATATGCAAATTAGGCTGCTCAGCCGTTAATTTTCATAAGGAAAGTATATACTTTCCTAACGTTCAACCATCTGGCAGAAGGGTATACGGTGCTGACGATAGCTAACAAGCTTGAAACTAGTACATCGTTCCTGTGTCAGTGTTGAACAAAAAGGTGACGTGGTTGCCTTAACACCGTACGGCATATATCAGGCTGTCCGTTTGTTTACAAACGGACAAAGCTAGCGTTATAATAAACGTTCGCTAAACTGATACGTACATATATATATGTGTACCTGTATGTATATATATATATATATATATATATATATATATATATATATATATATATATATATATATATATATATATATATATATATATATGCATGCTACTGTACGTCTGTATACATATATGTATGTACGTATACATACATACTTACATTTAAGTAAGTGCCGTACTAAGAGTGAGAATTGAAATTTCGTTTCATTCTATTCCAACTCATGTATATATATATATATATATGCATATATATATATATATGGTAAAAATGAAACGAAATTTCATTTCCCATTCGTAGTACGGCTGTTACTTAAATATAAGTATGTATACGTACATACATATATGTATACAGAGGTACAGTAGTGTGTATATATATATACATACATGCACACATATATATATGTACGTATGGATTCACCGAACATTTATTATAATGCTCGGTGTGTTTGTAAACAAACATCCCGTATTAAGCCGTAGTGTCTAGCAACCATCGTTGCTCATTTGTTCAACACTGACAAAGGAACGCTGTACTAGTTTCAAGCTTATTAGCTATCGTCAACAACGTATACCTTCCTGCCAGATTGTTGAACGTATATACTTACCTTATGCATATTAACGGCTGAGTAGCCTAATTTGCATATCGAATGAGTTAATCGGCCGGGCGCACCGAAAACGATAAATGGAAAAAATGAAACTAAATTTCATTTCTCACTCTTAGTACGGCTGTTACTTAAATATAAGTATGTATACGTACATACATATATGTATACAGACGTACAGTAGTGTGTATATATATATACATACATGCACACATATATGTACGTATGGATTCACCGAACATCTTAAGTTAAGATTCAGTCATGGTAGTGATTAACATATGACAAAACTTAATTATACCCTAATATTGAGAACATGAGAGAAATATATAATACAAATAATAGAGACGGTACGTGTAATACAGCTTATAAAAATACATGGCTTAAATATAACAGCTAAAAAAATTTTTTTTAAAAACTACTGAAGAAAGAGGAAAGAAAGGAAAGCATCATTCTTTGATGTATTCATTGAACCTTGTTTAACTTTTAAATATATATATATATATATATATATGAAAAGTGTAATTTTCTACACAAAACGAAGGTTATAGAGAAAATTGAGGTTGGTAATGGCACATGGAATATATAAGAGACAGAACACCCCCTTATAATTTCAAGGTTAGTAGACAGATATGCTCATCCACACATGTCTGTCTACTAACCTTGAAATTATAAGGGGGTGTTCTGTCTCTTATATATTCCATGTGCCATTACCAACCTCAATTTTCTCTCTCTCTCTCTCTCTCTCTCTCTCTCTCTCTCTCTCTATATATATATATATATATATATATATATATATATATATATCGCTGGAGGCGAACTTGATGGCGACCAACCTAAGGTTTAGGAAGAATCTGGGGAAGATGTGGACCTACATCTCAGATATGCACCTGTCCAAGTCCCAGATTGATTTCATTCTGGTGAGGAAAAAGTGGCGGAATAGTGTTCTGAACACGGAACGATACAGCTATTTCAGTACACTGGGTAGTGACCACCGGCTTGTTATGAGTGAGGTCCGCGTGAGCTTAAGAAAGAGCAAGGCTCAGCCCCGGAGAACAATCTATGACTGGGGAGCTTTCAAGGAAGATGATAAGCTACAGGAGAGGTTCACAGTGGAAGTGAGAAACAGGTTTAGTGCTCTGTGTGGAGAGTCAGAGGAGAGAGAGATTGGATGGACTGAGGAGAGTGTGACGAGGATGTACGGGCACTTCACCAATGCAGTGGCGAAAGCAAGTGAAACCCTGGTGCCGAGGAAAAAGAACAAAGGGAAGCACGTCAGCTCTGCAAACCCAAAAGTGTGTGCAGCCAGAGAACACCTGAAAGCTGCCAGGGACCAATTCTATGCTGATCCTACGGAGGAGAGGATGGAGACTGTGGAGGTGATGAGGGAAGAGCTCTGTACCGCTTACACTGAGGTCAGAGAGGAGGCACTGATAGAGAAGATCAGAAGTGTGGAGAGAGCGGTTGACAGATCTGGATGTAAGGAGAGCTGGATGATCATCAACGAGATCACAGGGAGGAAGAAAAGGTGTTCGAGTCAGATCCAGGGAACGGGGCCCGAGGATAGGAAGAGGAAATGGCTAGACCATTTTAGGACCCTACTAGGAGAGCCACCCTCCACAGCCCAGAGCACTGGGGAGATCAGGCGGCTGTTTGAGGAACTGGATGTTGAGACAGAGCCCTTCACCAGAGAGGAGCTTCAGAGAGCCAAGAAGAAGATCAAGGAGGGCAAGGCTCATGGAGAAGATGGAGTGGCATCAGAGGTGATGAAGAGGTGTGATTTTGATGATGTCATCCTGGGGTTCTGTAACGGGGCTCTGGAGAGAGGAATTGCCCCGAATCAGTGGAGGATCAGTAACATCGTCCCAGTGCCAAAGAAGGGAGATCTCTCTAACACCAACAACTACCGGGGGATCTCACTGACGTCACTTGTGGAAAAGACCCTCAACAGGATGATTCTTAACAGGATCCAGCCTGAGATGGAGAAGAAGCTCAGGGACAACCAGAACGGCTTCAGAGAGGGTAGATCAACCACCAGTCACATCCTGATGCTGAGGAGGATATTAGAGGGAGCTAGAGCAAAGTGCCTTCCTGCGGTCATGGTTTTCATTGACTTTAGGAAGGCCTTTGATTCTGTGGACCGTTACTGCCTGATGAAGATCTTACAGGCTTATGGAATCCCCAAGAGGATAGTGGACCTGATATCACTGCTCTACACCAACACCAAAGCCCAAGTCATTACACCTGATGGGATGACAGAGTTCTTTGAGATACTGGCTGGAGTGCTCCAGGGAGATACATTGGCTCCCTACCTTTTTGTCATCGTAGTGGACTATTGTATGCGCCTTGCACTGGAGAAACACCAGGACTCTGGCTTTACTGTAGCACCGGCTCAGAGTTGGGGCGAAAAAGGTATCGGATGCTGAATTTGCCGACGACATAGTTTTGGTGACAAATACAGTGAAGGAGACAGAGGATTTGATGCGGGAGGTTGAGACTGTGTCGATGAGTGTGGGGCTGAGAATGAATGAGACTAAAACAAAATATCTGGTAGAGAATGTTGAGAAGCCAGAGGGGATCACTAATGTAGGCGGGAAGCCGCTGGAATTGGTTGAGGACTTCCTGCATTTGGGAGCGAAGATTGGGAATACGGAGGATGATGTGGTTGAGAGGAAGAGCAAGGCCTGGGCGGCGTGCCACAGCTTGAGATCGGTGTGGAAGTCGGACCTTCGTAGAGACCTGAAAATCCGCCTCTTCATTGCTGTGGTGGAGTCTGTGCTGCTGTATGGGTCTAAGACTTGGACACTGACCAAGAAACTCACTCAGATGGTGGATGGATGCTACACGAGAATGCTGAGGATGGCTCTGAACATTAATCAGTATACACTGAGGATGAAAAACTCAGAGCTGTATGGGAGCATCCCAAAAGTCAGCTCAAAAGTGACACAGAGAAGACTGAGGTTGGCTGGACATGCTCACCGACATCCAGAGTTGACATTGCACTCAGTGCTCCTTTGGGAGCCCCTACATGGACACACTAGAAGAGGAAGACCAAGGTTAACATATGTTGATGCCCTAAGGACAGACACTGGTCTGTTGGAGATGCAGGATATGGCAGCGATAATGAGGGACAGAGACCACTGGAGAGAAATCGTCCATGGATCTCGGGAATTTTACCCGCCTTAGATAGATATATATATTTATTAAAATAACAGATTAAAGTTTAAGCAAAGAATCGCTGCTTTCACCCTTAACGGATCTTCTGAAACTTTTCGAGCCCCCTTTGGATTTTAGTCTTCAAATTTATTATTATTACTATATATATATAGTAATAATAATAAAATATATGAATATGTATATAATTATTCATATACATGCATAAATGGCCAACCAGAGAAGGGTGGCTCTGGAAAGTGTAGCATCAATGGTGGTGCACCAGCATGGCCTCAGACTTTCTGCTGGAACACGGAATAGAGTAGTATATATATATATATATATATATATATATATATATATATATATATATATATATATATATATGAATTGGGATTGGTGCTCTGAAATAGCAATGTATACATGAATGTATGTATAGTATATGTGGCAATATACCGTATGTTTAATTAAAAACATTTAGAAGACCTTACGCTATTAGTTTTAAAGTAGTGACTATTCCACTTACTTCTTTTCGGTGAAAGAAGGGAGAGAGGTTGACAGTTTGTTTCACGCTGATTGGCGTTCATCAGAATCACGCACTCCCCTTATATATATATATATATATATATATATATATATATATATACTATATTAACAAATGGAAACTATATTTATTTCATTATACATATTTCAAGGACACCAAGTTAAACTATGTTGTGCTTTCATCAGATAAAATATAATATAGAGCAGTTTTATAAATAAATATTGACATACCCTTAAAGAATGCAACCATTACTGTCTGTTGTAAGCTCCCGGGAGCTTCCAACTGTAATGGTTGCATTCTTTAAGGGTATGTCAATATTTATTTATAAAACTGCTCTATATTATATTTTATCTGATGAAAGCACAACATAGTTTAACTTGGTGTCCTTGAAATATGTATAATGAAATAAATATGGTTTTATAAATATAGTTTCCATTTGTTAATATCGTATTTTTACTCTAATTATTTGTTGAGTGCTTTATATCAGTTTTAAAAATATTTGCTTGTTGCATCCCAATAATTTAAATAGAACTTTTACATATATATATATATATATATATATATATATATATATATATATATATATATATATATATAATAACTTTCATAGGTTTCAGCCAATATTTAACCAGGCAGTGTCTAACTTAATAGCACCACCTGGCGAAGTTTCAAATCACCATTTGGACAACATGGCCCTCTCAAGTAGAGAGCTACCGTTTACGGAGACATATTCAGGTGTAGGACGTTTATCCGGGATTTCTTGGAGATATTTGCCCCCAAAGCAATGTTTGCTTGCCTTTCATCCTTACGGTATCGATAAAACAAAGTAGTAGAGAGTACCACAAATCAAAATATCAACGAGGTACTTACTTGCGATCTTTTCCCCACACCTATATCCAGCAAAGCCTTTAGAACAAGTACATCTATCCGGAGTGAGGCAGATACCACCATTCATACATGGAGGTTCGCACACAGCTGGATAAAAGATAGCCAGAGTGTCATCAGTAAGAGAAAAATTAGGAAAAGAAGAGAAGAAAAAACCTTTGTATTCAGTCAGGTATTTTGGAGTATATATATGTATATATATGTATATATATATATATATATATATATATATATATATATATATATATATGAATATATATATATATATATATGAATATATATATATATATATATATATATATATATAATGGAAAAATTTGAACAGGGACAAAACAGAGAGGCAGTACAACGAATGTTTATTAATTTCACGCTCTGGAGAGTGGGGTGTTGGTGGGGGACAGGCAGAGACGGGGAAGGGAAAATGAAACAGAAAAACGTAGGGAGGGGGGGAGTAAACACAGGAAAATTAAAGACAAAAAATCATAAAAGTAAAAACACGGGCAACATATATATATATATATATACACACACACGCACACATATATATATATGTTTATTTATTAAAATAACAGATTAAAGTTTAAGCAAAGAATCGCTGCTTTCACCCTTAGCGGGGTCTTCTGAAACAAATATATTTGATATATATTTATCATTATCGAACTCTCTTTTGATTTTAGTATTCGCATTTATTATTATGATATATATATACATATATATATATATATATATATATATATATATATATATATATATATATATATTATATATATATATGTATATATATATATTTATATAACGAAGGAAATGTGGTAAGGAACCAGGTGGACCATAACGCACCAAAGTACTCAATACTTAAGGTAGTAGAGTGGGTAATAGGAACCAGTAAGACCCCGACGGCTGAGCTCAAGCCGTTTCGACGGCTAATTCTGGACTAAAAAAAAAGAAAAAAAAAAATGAAATTTTTTTTTTAGTCCAGAATTAGCCGTCGAAACGGCTTGAGCTCAGTCGTCGGGGTCTTACTGGTTCCTATATATATATATATATACATTCTTCTTCGGCCGAGTTTACACTCGCAAAGATTCAGCTCACTCTCTCTAATCGTCCTGGTCGAGCATGACATTTCTAAGTTTATCAATGTTATCAATCTTTCAGCAGGGTATCAATGAATGAGACGGCCTGTCTTCCCATGCTTCTTCGTCTGACCGCCGGTTTCCAGAGCACAAGTTGTGATGCTATCTCTTCTGGATGACAGAGGCAGTGTCCGGATAGTTTCATTCGTCTGCAGGCAACTTTTTTTGAGACTGGTGGTAGTGATCTGCATACTTCCTTATTTGTCAGCTTCTGTTTCCAACAAATGTTGAGAGCCATTCTCAGCATTCTCGTGTAACATCCGTCAAGTCTCTTAAATAGCACTTTGTCAATAGTCCACGTTTCACTGCCGTAAAGCAGGATGGATTCAACAGTTGCTAGGAAGAGGCGCTCCTTGATTTTGTGGTTTAGCTGTGCATCCATGCACCAAGAAACTTAAAGTTCTCAACTGTTTTGATTGTTGTACCGTCCTTAGCAAGAACTGGAGCTGGATCAACCTTATTGTAGTGCATGATTTCGGTCTTCTTTGCATTGAGATGCAGTCCTATTTTGCCTGATTCAACCACGATACGTGTGAGCAGTGCTTGAGCTTGGCTGATTTCCTCTGTGATCAAGGGAATGTCATCGGCGAAGTCTGCATCAGTGACAACTTTTGGATGGTGACAACAACTCCTTCGATCCAATGTGAAACCCAACTTTTCTTCCTTCCCATGTCTCATTGTATGATCGAGGACAATTGCAAATAGGAAGGATACAAGCGTATCACCTTGGAGATCACCTGCGAGAATCCGGTGTCAATACTCGAGCTCGAGTAAACACACACACACACACATACATACACACAAACACACACACACACACACACACACACACACACACACACACACACACACACACACACACATACACACACACAAATATATATATCAGAAAATGAGTTTTTTTTTTAAATGAAAAAAAAAAAACGGGATGTCCTACTCGAGTGAAAGTATAAGCAAAACAGATGAAATCGAAAATGCAGCTGGAGTCTTTTTAAGAATATTTATTTGTTTCCTTTACCGGTTTCACAGTTCTCATGCTTTTCAAAAGTAGAATTGAGATGGAGGGTTTGTGGTTTTCTCGCATATATATATATATATATA
>OZ024741.1:219776137-219828637 GCA_964016885.1 Eledone cirrhosa
TTTCCACATCATGCAGATAATGTAGCGCTAACGGCGACGTTGGAGAGAAAAAACGTTGAGCTTTTCTAATCGACTCCAATAGTCAAGGCCTGTCATACTATCTATCGTTTTTGTAATTGATCTTTAGGGTGCTTCAACTTTCATGATACTTTGTTTCGTGTGGGGAGACCACAGTGGACGTTTCTATGTGTATGTGTGTATATATATATATTAGAAAGTGAGGTTTCTTTTACAAAATGAAAAAAAAACGAGGTGTCCTACACGAGTGAAAGTATAAGGAAAAAAAATGAATTCGAAAATGCAACTTGAGTATTTAAAAAAAAATATATTTTTTAAAAAAGACTCCAGTTGCATTTTCGATTTCATCTTTTTCCTGATATATATATAGTTGGAAGTGATATTTTAGTAATTAAGTTAATTTTATAATTTTCTTATTTTACGTCTCTCATATATATATATATATATATATATATATATATATATATATATATATATATATATATATATATATATATATATATATATATATATATGGGGTAACATGTTATCATTATAGGTAATTCAGTTAGCGGTTATGAGTACTCTGCGTCGTGGATAGTTTTAACGTACGGCTTTGTTTAACTCAACAAGTTTTTTTCATAGTAAGGCAGCGAGTTCGCGGTAATTCCTATGTATGTTATACTTGGAGTAATAATAGTGAAAGAATGAAGAGTAGCATGGTTGGCTGTAGAGCAAGGGGCTTTATTTCAGGTATTGGCAGTTGTTTCATTGATCAGGTGAGTCTAGAGGCCGCTAATCGCTTGAAGTTGCGTCACTCGATCTCCATTACATTATTTACCTTTGACCAACTCCTCAGAGTACAAAAACAATTCACTCAGGCAAGATATATATAGAGAAATAGCGTATAACCAAAACATCGATAATAAAATATATATGATAAATAGGTAGAGAAGTTACAGATGTAAAAAGTAAAAAGTAAAAGATAAGAAAAATGATACAGTAAAAAAGTAAGAAAATGGACAAAATAATACAAATATAAAGAAATAATTGTTTCTACTTTAGGCACAAGGCCAGCAAATACCCAGTGCATTACTGGTACTTTATTTTATCGACCCCGTAAGGATGAAAGGAAAAGTCAACCTCGGCGGGATTTGAACTCAGATCGTAATGGGACGTAACTATGCTGGAAAGCATTGCGTCCGACCCTCCACCGATACTGCCAATCCTCCGCCCAAATATAAAGAAATAATGATAAGTGAGAGCATGTAAGTACAGAATATGATAGTGGTGGTGGTGAGTAAGTGTTCGTATAAGGATTCTGTGGTGGGTTTAGTGCTAACATGAAAAGTCATATTCGAGACATACATAGATACGTGTAGAGAGTCTGAGGTCGTGACAGATAAAAGAAAAAGCAATACATTAGAGATTAATTGGGAGATACTAGTATGAGATTTAAGGGCTAAGGGTGGTTAGTGAACGGAGGTTTGACAAATGTGTGTGGTAAATGTTTTGCTGATTGTCTTGTCTTAATGGGGTTGATGCTGTTTCAGAGAGAGAGGGTGAAAGAGATGTTAAGAGATTTATGATCCAGTGACCAGTTGGCCATTTGACAGCTAATAGTGATGGTGTGTATTCCATGCGTTAAAATCCAGGTGGTTCAGTTCTAATTTTGGGATTGCTGGCTCGAATTATGGTTGTTTGAAATTTGTGAACTTGGTAGCTATTTGATGCCTACATAAAATTGATCTTTCTATTTTGCTGTTAAGCAGCATATTATCGTATCTTAAAATATGGAATAGATCCATATTACAAAGTCCGCAGTGGGACATCCCATTATTGTAGGCCGTTGCTTCCGATAATTTTGACCAGCTAATCCTATATTCCTGGTTTATGTTTTTAAGCTGCCAGATTTTATTGGCGAGCGTCGTAGTGTTCTCCAGTCCACGGTTCTTTATGGAGTGTCTGTGGACGTACCACATTTTTTGAACTCCCCAGCCGTGGAACCTATGTAGTGCCAAGTAGAATTGCCTGAGTTTACAGTACACAGGTACACCATACTCGAATCCAGGCATCTATTTTGCAGTGGGCACTTATCCGGTAGGTCGTAGTTACAGTTGGGGGCTTTTCTGTGTGCAGGTTCTCCGTTGCGGTTTTGTATGTTGTTGTTTGTGGATTTAGGCCTATTAGTGTTTTGTTGTGATGCGCTCTGATGTGTTTGTGGTTGCGATGTTGTTATGTGTTTGGTGCTATGGTGTATGTTGGTAGGTTATTTTCTTTAGAGATATTTTTGTGGTTGATTTTACGTATGTGTGATTCTATGTTGGCTGCAGTAGAATAAGATCGCTTGATAGTTCTTCTATTAATGATTCTTTGGTATTTGTGTAGTTTAGGGAAGTATTTGTCTATTAGCTTAAAGAATGTAGAAGGTAGTTTGGTTTTTATAGAGGAGTTGAATATTGGATTGAACCATAGGTATTTTCTATCTCTGGATCTTCTGTAGTTATTAGGGGTCCTTATATTAGTGTTCGGTTCAGTTATTTTTGGTGTTCGTTGTCTAATTCTATGCTTAGTCCTATGCTTGTTATTTCTATAGGTGTAGTTAGTGTAGTTGTCGTTAGGTTTGTTGCTGCTGTCTATATCTGGTATGTATTCCAGCCACTCTTTATGTCCTGCCTTTTGTAAAGCTATGTTATAATAGTTTGCGTGTTCGTTAAAAATCTCTAGGCAGGATATTCTAAGGCACAGTTTCTCAGCCCATTTAGGCCAAACGACCCCTTTTGTCCCTTGAAATCACGAAACGCCCCGCTACCCTATTTTTTCATTTTTCAATATACTACTGATTTTGATATCAGTAGATTACTAAAAAATTGATTAACAATATTCAGGTAGCTGAGAGTATAAATACATTCCTTGAAAGGAAATATATAAATTTAAAAAAAAGGAACATAAATGTTCTTTTTTATGAATAAGGACCAGTTGAATTTGTTATATTCCCACCAGGAGATACCAGCTATTTGGAACATACAAGAGCAACTCTGTCTATCCCAACAGTGCTCTTATCTGGAAGAAAGTGGCAATTATATCATTTCAAATCTTTCCAATTTTCCCTTTAATGAAACGGACAGAATAAATGTTGATATCAAACTTGATGTCCCCCTGCTTTGTGAGCTTAGAGACCACGGAAGAGAGTTTTCATGCCCACGTGGGAGGGTATATTTATTAGTAAATGGTAAAATATATACAACAAATGAGTAATTGAATTGTAGTAGATGGTTTCCAGTCCAGTCAGACTGCAAATAAAATGAAAAAAATTGTTAGTTTGCTTTGTAACAATAGCATATCTAAGTTTTGTAACGATAGCATATCTAAGTTTTCGTATAAATCAACTTACTTTAACTTTGACTCATTTCAATTGAACCCTTGAGCTTCATGGAGTCTAGCTAACTCTTTGACGTGAGGCTGAATTTTCCTAAGATGTAGCCAGAGATCTCCACGTGTAATTACATTGTAGTGGTTGCGAGCCTTACTGTGCTGTCTGGAAACAACACCAAACCGCCTCTCGACTAAGTATGAGCTTGGAAAAGGCAGAACAAATCTCTTAGCCTCTGCATGTAGGTGTGGAAATCAACGCTGAATTTCCTCTTGCATCCCCAAAAGGGATTCACCTATTTTGGGAAATCTAATTTTGATCATGTCATCTGCTTGAAGTTCAATGGATTCTTCCTGAAATTTAACGTCCAAATCGTCGACGTTAGCTATGAAAGCATCTGCTATCCACATTGGGATGTCCATCGGCAAAAGGTCGACAAACCGTTTTCTCATGTTGTGTTGTAACGCACGGAGGTGAGTGGTATAAATTTGGAGTTGGTCATCGCTTACAATGTTTTGAACATTGACGACACTAGGAACATTATAGAATTCCCGTCAACAAAGATTCTTTTCGATGACATTCAATTTGGCCAGGAATGTTTTCACAGCATTCCTTGCTTTAAGCAAGGTGATCTTCTTCCCCTGCAAAGCCAAAATGACGCTACTGCATTTGTCGAAGATGTTGGTGAGGTAGGCGCAGTCTTGCCTCACATCGAGGGTTTCTTGTACAGTCCTGTGTTGCGTCCTCGCAGAAACTCAATGATAGAGTCGAAGAGTTCACAGAAGTGAGTAAAGCACTTGCCCTTTGAAAGCCACCTCACTTCAGTATGAAGGAGCAACTTGACGAATTCTTCGTCATTATCTTGGCACAGTTGCTGGAAAATTCGTTCATTGAGGGAATGCCGTTTGATAAAATTGATGACATCAATGGCCGCCTGCAAGGACTTGCTCAGAGGCTTGCTGAATTTCTTCGCAGCCAAGTGTTGTCGATGAATGACACAATGAACAGCAAATACAGATAGATTTTCTCTCTTCAGAAGAGATACGAAGCCCTTATGTTGGCCGACCATTGCTCTTGCGTCGTCCGTAGCTCATGAAACAATGTGTGTTGTATGTCGTCCTAGATGTATGTATTACCTGCCTGTGTGTTGTATGTAGTCCTAGATGTATGTATTACCTGCTTATGTATTGCATGTGGTCCCAGCTGTATGTATTACCTGCTTTTGTGTTGTATGTGGTCCTAGATGTGTGTATTACCTCCTTATGTGTTGTATGTGGTCCTAGATGTATGTATTACCTGATTGTGTTGTATGTGGTCCTAAATGTTTGTATTACCTGATTATGTGTTGTATGTGGTCCTAGAAGTTTTTATTACCTGCTTATGTGTTGTATGTGGTCCTAGATGTATGTATTACCTGCCTGTGTGTTTTATATGGTCCTAGATGTGTGTGTGTGCTACCTCCTTATGTGTTGCATGTGGTCCTAGATGTGTGTATTACCTGATTGTGTTGTATGTGGTCCTAGATGTTTGTATTACCTGATTATATGTTGTATGTGGTCCTAGATGTTTGTATTACCTGCTTATGTGTTATATGTGGTCCTAGATGTATGTATTACCTGTCTGTGTGTTTTATGTGGTCCTAGATGTGTGTGTGCTACCTCATTATGTGTTGCATGTGCTCCTAGATGCGTGTATTACCTGCTTATGTGTTGTATGTGGTCCTAGATGTGTGTGCTACCCGCTTCTGTGTTTTCTTTCTTTTTATTAGTTGTAATATTATTTATACAATAGGGAATAAAATAGATCTACATAGTGTTAACTCGTTACGGTTGAGTCAATAATTTCAGACATGAAATATATTGTTATCGGTGAAGGAAAGATAGAATTCTAACTGGCTGCGCTCAAAGTATCCTTGACCCAGATGACTGTGGGTTTTTTAATTTTTAGGATCTCAATTACCAGTAAATGTCCTGACACACCTGCTCACCGCTGCGGTCAGACTAAAGTTATGCTGTCTGCAATGTCATTCAAATGCATTCACACTGGCTGTCTCAAAGGCTTACAAATATGGTTTTAAAACTTACCAAACTAAAGAGTCTTCCAGCGCCCCCTAGTCCCCCCCCCCCCCTCACATTCCAAACGCCCCCCTAACGCGACCTTGCTCCCAAACGCCCCCCTGCAGTTCCGAAACGCCCCCGGGGATGCATATACCCCCGTTGAGAACCTTTGTGCTATGGAGTAAATTATGGATCGGGGGTGGTTTGAGTTATAACTAATGTAGGCTAGATTCTCGTTATTTTTATGGAAGGGCTCTATTAATCCTGTGTTTAGGTTGAGTGTTATATTTAAGAAGTTTGCTTTTTAGAGTTAAGTTCGAAAGTGATACCTAGGCTTAGTTTGTTGAAGAAGACTGATGTTTTTCGTAATTTTTCCATGTTTTGATTATTTAAGTTTTTGGCTAAAAGGAGTGTGTCGTCTCTATAAATTCCTCCCTGGAGGTTATTCAATTCCTTATGTAAGTTGTGCGCTATATATATTCTCACCAAGTCCGTTACCTGTGCTGAGTCGTTAGATCCCATTGTGATATCGAAGCTATTCTGTCTGTTTTTTCGTTCCCAGTAACTATTTTCGAATGTAATGATAGTTCTCCTAGCAGCTAGTATTATTTTAATTTGTCCAAGGTAAGGCCCGAATTTTTCTGAGCAAAGGTTAGAGCTTTATATAGGGTGACTGGGGATATAGATGAGTAGTAGTCATTAATGTCGAACTGTACGAAGTTGGATGTTTCTCTACTGTCTATTTTGCTGAACCAGTCTATTCCTTCGTTAGTGTTACCCCATAGCTTAATTACTAGTTTGTCCTTGATTTGTGCGATTATTCTATCTAGTATATATTGTTAATTCTACCTATATCCGACTTCGATGCGCATATTAATCTAATTGCGGGGACCATTTCGAAATTATTTTTGTGATCCTTTAGGTTAAATGTGGGGTTACAAGGGATTAGAGGCTCGGTTCTATCAGATATTTTCAGTTTTTTTACTATGCTAAGTCCTTCCTTATTAATGCTAGTGAGTGCAGATTCTGTTGTTGTTTTTTGTATTTTTTGTGCAGTTCACGGCGTATAATCGCCAATAAAATCTGACAGATTAAAAACATAAACCAGGAATATAGGATTAGCTGGTCAAAATTATCGGAAGCAACGGCCTACAGCAATGGGATGTTCCACTGCGGACTTTGTAATATGGATCTATTCCATATTTTAAGATACGATAATATGCTGCTTAACAGCAAAATAGAAAAATCAATTTTATGTAGGCATAAAATAGCTACCAAGTTCACAAATTTCAAACCACCATGATTCGAGTCAGCAATCCCAAAATTAGAACTGAACCACCTGGATTTTAACGCATGGAATTCACACCATCACTATTAGCTGTCAAATGGCCAACTGGTCACTGGATCATAAATCTCTTAACATCACTTTCATCCTCAACCCCATTAAGACAAGACAATCAGCAAAAGATTTACCACACACATTTGTCAAACCTCCCTTCACCATCCACCCTTAGCCCTTAAATCTCATACTAGTATCACCCAATTAATTTCTAATGTATTGCTTTTTCTTTTATCTGTCACTACCTCAGACTCTCTACACGTATCTATGCATGTCTCGAATATGACTTTTCATGTTAGCACTAAACCCACCACAGAATCCTTATACGAACACTAACTCACCACCACCACTATCATATTTTGTACTTACATGCTCTCACTTATCATTATTTCTTTATATTTGTATTATTTTTCCATTTTCTTACTTTTTTACTGTATCTTTTTTCTTATCTTTTACTTTTTACTTTTTACATCTGTAACTTCTCTACCTATTTATCATATATATTTTATTATTGATGTTTTGATTATACGCTATTTCTCGATATATATCTTGCTTGAGTGAATTGTTTTTGTACTCTGAGGAGTTGGTCAGGGGTAAATAATGTAATGGAGATCGAGTGACGCAACTTGGAGCGATTAGCGACCCCTAGACTCACCTGATCAATGGAGCAATTGTCATTACCTGAAATAAAGCCCCTTGTTGTACAGCCAACCATGCTACTCTTCATTCTTTCACTATATATATATATATATATATATATATATATATATATATATATATATATATATATATATATATATTTATTTTAGGAACGATCGACTTTCGTCAAATCGGACCGGGGGAACACTTTTTCCGTTGGTCTTTCCAATTGCTAATACTATCTATCGGTCGCAACTCCAGGTAGAAGGAACAACGTGAAATAAAGTGTCTTGCTCAAGGACATAACGCATCGCCTGGTCCAGGAATCGAACTCACAACCTTACGATTGCGAATCCAATTCTCTAACCACTCATATATATATATTAGAAAGTGAGGTTCTTTCACAAAATGAAAAAAAAAACGAGGTATCCTAGACGAGTGAAGGTATAAGGAAAAAAGATGAAATCGAAAATGCAACTGGAATCTTTTTTAAATAATATATATATTTATTTGGTTCCTTTACTGGTTTCGCAGTTCTTCTGCTTTTCAAAAGCAGAGCTGTCAATACCTGAAATAAAGCCCCTTGCTGTACAGCCAACCATGTTGCTCTTCATTCTTTCAGTATTATTACTCCAAGTATAACATACATAGGAATTACCGCGAACTCGTTGCCTAACTATGGAAACATCTTGTTGAGTTAAACAAAGCCGTGCGTTAAAACTATCCACGACGCAGAGTACTCACAACCGCTAACTGAATTACCTATAACGATAACTTGTTACCCCATATATTTATATATATATATATATATATCAGGAAAAAAGATGAAATCGAAAATGCAACTGGTGTCTTTTAAAAAAAAAAATATATATTTATTTAGTTCCTTTACCGGTTTCGCAGTTCTTCTGCTTTTCAAAAGTAGAATTGAGATGGAGGGTTTGTGGTTTTTCTCACATCTCCTCGAAAAGCAGAAGAACTGCGAAACCGGTAAAGGAACCAAATAAATATATATATATATTAAAAAAAAGACTCCAGTTGCATTTTCGATTTCATCTATTTTCCTTATATATATAGTGTGTATTGTTTTATTTTAAGATGACCTCCCTTTGCCCTTTTGGGGACAGCGTGTATTTTATCTTTGAGAGGACTGCTGGATTTTCTAATCTACCAGTCTCTTCTTAGCGCTGAGGGAGACCATCACCATTCAATTAATGTCGATTTAATTCTTATATCGATATTATTTGGGCATCCACTGATGAGTTTATAAGAGCCCGCTTGTGTATAAAACTATGAATTATATACAAGTTTCTACATAACCTGGAAATTATTTATCCCAAATTGTAGAAATCTTATAACGAAACGGCCGTCTGGAAGGAAAGAGATATTTATTTAATAATGTCTTATATAAAGTAATACAACCAGCTATCCACGAAATACTGATTAGTTAGCACCCCAAACACTAAATTGGGATAATACTTAGGTATATCCTAATGTTTGTTGAGTGAGATGGTGTTGGTCGGAGTATCGCTTATGGCTTTCTCTGTTTATGTATTGTATATATATATATATATATATATATATATATATATATATATATATATATATATATATATATATATTAAATTAAGAGTGTCATGTCCGAGAGACATGCACCATATCCACTGCAGAATATGCTCAAAGATTCCAACTTTACAAATTATTCCCTGTGATTGTTTCATATGGTTTGTTTTATATATATATATAAATACAATATGTTGAAAAGGTAACACACCAGAGAGAGATATACAATGCGTTATCAATAAAACAAGGAAAAAAACCCACCAGTGTATGGAATCTATAACCTATGAAAGGCGGACTATAGACACGATAATTAAAAATATAAATTAAAGCGTAAATAAATACCTCTATAACTATATAACACACGTACAAATCCAAAGATATCTTTATTGATAACGCACTGTATATCTCTCTCTGGTGTGTTACCTTTTCAACCTATTGTATTTTAAAGAGCTCAGGATTTCTTCTCCTTTGAACACATTATTTACAGGGAATAGCGAGGGCCTAGTCCAGAATTAGCCGTCGAAACGGCTTGAGCTCAGCCGTCGGGGTCCTACTCGTTCCTATATATATATATATATATATATATATATGTGTGTGTGTGTGTGTGTCAATCAATTTCTAGTTGAAAAAACTTTACCTTCGGATGCTCACGCAAAAAATCGATCTATTTGCGAAAAGACTTAGATGGAGAACTTTTTTCTATGACAGATATTGCGACAACCAAGACTTCGGCACCAAGGAGAGATTCGGATTTATTACCTACAAATCTCCGCCTCCGAACCCCTTGCTCTCACCCTTCGAGAATGACCTCTTCCAACTGGTCAAGAACATTAAATTTAAACCCAGACACAACCGATTCCTACAAAAACTCCGTAGCAACTTAACAGAGTATGATAACACAAATGACATCATGGTGCATTCGGATAAAACTGGGAACCTATATTTTGTCAACCCTGACAGATACCACACACTGATCAGGAGCAGCCTAAACTCCACCTATAAAAAGGCCAACCACTCTTGCATCGAGGACATAAATCGCGATGGACAACAAATTACCTCCAGCCTCGGGGTCGCCGACCGCACGGAACCTCTAGACCCACGGAGACCATACTTCACACTGAAGGACCATAAATCCGATTTTGACCGTAAACCCTCTATCAGGCTTATTAACCCAACGAAGTCCGACATAGGGAGAATCAGCAAAAAAATCCTAGACCGCGTGATACCAAAAGTCAAGCAACACGCCCGACTTAGCCTATGGATCAACACCCAGGAAGTAATCTCATGGTTCAGCAATGTAGAGGATAAACGAGACACTAAATTCATACAGTTCGACATAGAGAGCTACTATGCTTCAATCACCTTACCGCTACTTACTGCCGCCTTGGACTTCGCCGAAACACTTGTGCCCATCACCGACCAGGAAAGAAAAATCATCCTCCACGCCAGGAAAACAGTCTTACTCTTTGACGACTCTAAATGGATGAAAAGAGCTCCCGACTCACCCTTCGACGTCAGCATGGGCGCCACGGATTCGGCGGAGGTCACAGATCTTATAGGATTATTCCTAATAGCCAAACTCACTGATACGTTTCCTGCATTCGGTGGTGGATTGTACCGTGATGATGGGCTCCTTACCCTTAAAGGGTACAACCCCAGTAGTACAGATCGGGTCCGGAAACAATTAATCAGATTTTTCCGCGACTGGGGATTTAAAATAACCATACAAACGTCCCTGACCCGAGTAAACTTCCTGGACGTGACCCTCGACCTCGAAAACGACCTGTACTACCCATACAGGAAACCTAATGACAATCTGCACTACATCCACCGCCGATCAAACCATCCTAGGAACATCACAAACAACCTGGTCAAAAACATCTCCCTCCGCATATCCCGTTTGTCAGCTAATGAGCGGATATTCGATGAACATGCGCCTTATTACAACCAGGCCCTCAAGCGGAGTGGTCTCCGGGAGGAAATATCCTACTGTCCAGCTCCCATTAGCGGAACCAGCAGGAGACACCGCCGCTCACGCAATGTAACATGGTTCAATCCTCCCCACAACGCCGAGGTGACAACTCCCATCGGGAAACTATTCTTTAGGCTCATTGAAAAACACTTCCCATTACAACACCGCTACCACAACATAATTAACAAAAATACCATCAAACTCTCTTACAGCACTACACCAAACTTCGCACAAAACATCGTCTCCTCTAACAACAAAAAACTCAACCCCGATGGCAGAAATAACCTAAATAGCAGTGGAGAACCGACCAGGAGGTGTAACTGTCCGGATAGATCCATTTGCCCACTCGACAATAGATGCAGAGACCGTAATGTGATCTACCAGTGCAACGTGAGGACGGATACCTCCAACAAAGCCTATATAGGACTTACCGCATGTGACTTCAAGGCCCGACTATACCAACATAGACATACCTTCCGAAACCCGGCCCGGCGTCACGCCACTACATTTTCGGGCCACATATGGGACCTCAAGGACAACAACATCACCTATGATCTCACTTGGAGATTACTGTCCAGAGCCAATTCTTACACGGGAGGACGCCGTCCGTGCAATTTATGCTCGGAGGAAACTTTACAAATGCTGTTTTCGACGGACCAACTCCTAAACAAGAAAGATGAACTGGTTACTGCATGTAAACATAGATTGCGTAGGACTTACCTCGCCCTCAAACCCCATAATGACACGGGGGGGGGGGAGTAGACTAGGGCAATAACACCCCACTTGCCGATTTTGCAATGGGTAACCCCTGCTTGCCAAGGGAGACGTAAGATCTTTTTATTCTTTTATCACTTCCTTTATTTCCTTCCCCCTTCTCTCCTTAGTCCTTCTACCCCAGCTCTTCTACTTTGTCGGCGTCTTTTCTCGCCCACCCGAGGCTGCCCTTTGGCCCCTTGTAGCCTTAGTACCCCCACCCCATCCCCTAGTCTATGATAGATTTGGCGGACTCCGCCTTTTATAGCAGTTGGTTTAGACCCCGGATACTTGCCCCCTTTTTCCGACCGCTCCCACTATTCTCCGTGCCTTCTATATTTCTTAGTGGCACTTATGCCTTATTTTTTCGTTTCAGTATTTCTTTCTTCGCTTTTCTTTTGGGCGGGGTGGATTCTGAATTTATTTTTCCGTATTCTACCTTTACTTCGTACGAACTCTCATGTAGCTTGTTTTAGATTTTTTAGAGTTAGCATTAGTATATATTTTTTTCGGGACTCAGAATTATTATCTCGTACTAGTTTACTTTGCTGCACTGGATGGTTGCTGGCATTGTGCCCGGGATAGAAACCTTTATTATTTATTTCGTGGTAGTCTCTTTAGTATTTTGGCCCCTTTTGTTGACCCGTCACCGTATCATTTACGTACTTATACCTCTTAAAAGGGTCCTTGCCTATTTCGTCCCACCTAGTTCTTCTACTTATTTCGTTATTTCTTTATTTCTTTCTTTACTTCTTTCTTTCTTCATTTATTTATTTATTCTAGCCCAACAATAGCTAGAGACCTAGATCGTAGAACTTGCTTTACTTTTTTCTTTACACTTATTCGCTTTTCTTCACTCTCAGTATTTTTTCTTTCATTTATATTTTTACCCCCCATTGTTCTACCTACCGTTCCGACTTCCTCCCCCTCCCCCTCTCCAGTATCTTCTTTGACCTCATGCCCAGCTGTAGCTGGCACTACCAACGCTTGATTGGGTCTACTCCACCCCTCCCCTCTTTCTCCTACTGGCCGGTTTAGCCACCATCTCCCCTACTAATTTGCAATCACAGAATTACTACTTATTTTTGACAATCACTTTGACCATATATGGAATTACCCCTTGAGAAGATCGGCTATTTAAATACCAGGATAAATTTTCATTTAGTCCAGAATTAGCCGTCGAAACGGCTTGAGCTCAGCTGTCGGGGTCTTACTGGTTCCTATATATATATATATATATATATACGATATTAATAAATGGAAACTATATTTATAAAACCATATTTATATCATTATACATATTTCAAGGATACCATGTTAAATTATGGTATGCCTTCATCAGACAAAATACAATATATACCAGTTTTATAAATTAACATTGACGTACCCTTTCAAAATACGACCGTTACTTTTGGAAGACATCAGGATATATATATATATATATATATACATATATAATGTATCATTATATTTTGTCTGATGAGGACGTACTGTTGTACCTCTGAAATATGTATAATAACATTTTATTGATCAAAAGAACATCTATTTTATTAATATTAGGTATTTTAATATTAATAACTCTGGAAAATTATTTATTACTGTAGAGTGCTTCCAATCTACTGTAAAACTCATTCTTTGATGTACACATTGAATCTTGTTTAACTCTTTAATATATATATATATATATATATATATATATATATATATATATAAAATTATCGACTATAATGAATTTATTCCAACTAGAGATTGTATATATTCATAAATGTATATACATGTATATACATGTATATACATGTTTATATATCTGATTAGTGAGCGGCCCAGCTATTCTGTATGTAAAGCTACCAGTGAAAGACTTGGTACACCTACATATGTATACGTGTGTGTATTCATATACACACTAGTATTTAAGTATGCATATGTAGATGTACATTTTTAACTTAATTGTTTAAGCGTCAGTCATACAAAAGTGAGTTACAAACGAAACGAAATTTAATTTCGTTTCGTTATTTGTTTTTATCGTCTCCGCTGAACCGGTGCGTACTCACACTCTATGCAAATTAGTCTGCCCACTACTAATTTTCATAGAAAAAGCATATAACGATTTGTGCTTTTACAATTCTCCAGAAAGGCCGGTAGATAGGTAAATATTGCTGATAAGTTGTAACAACAACGAAACTAGTTCAATATTCCTTGTCTGGCTTTCTGGAGAATAGGGGGAAGGTGTTCCCCCGAAAAACCAGTATGACTCTAAAAACCGGTTTGTCTGTGTGTTTACATACAGAATAGCTGGGCCGCTCACTGTAAAGCGACCAGTGAAAGACTTGGTACACCTACATATGTATACGTGTGTGTATTCATATACACACTAGTATTTCAGTATGCATATGTAGATGTACATTTTTAACTTAATTGTTTATATATATATATATATATATATATATATATATACGAGAGTCTATGGGATCCGTTAATCTATCTTGATATATATATATATATATATATATAACGAAGAAGGTGTGGTAAGATACCAGGTGGAACATAACACACCAGAGTACTCGATACTTAGGGTAGTAGAGTGGGTAATAGGAAAAGATTCTGGACTCCTACAGATCTAGCTGTCAAAACGGCCGGAGCTCAGCCGTGGAGCTCCTGAAACTTTCCATATATATACCCTTCTTTTCTTGTGTATATTTTCTTTGCTTTTCCTTCGGAATTACCTAACACACTAAAAGACACACACACACACACACACACACACAAACACCCCCCCCCCCCCCCCCCCACACACACACACGCACACACGCACACACACACACACACACACACACACACGCACACACGCACGCACGCACGCACGCACGCACGCACGCACGCACGCACGCACGCACGCACGCACACACACATATATTATGATTTGTACTCATGAAAATTATTGCACAACCTTAGTTTTCGTGGTCTGACTGATCTGCATGATCGCAGTCGCTGCCAATCAGCTTTTCATAAGGTATCTATTTACAAAGGTTACTTCGTATTCAATCTCTCACTTCATACACTCACACACACATACATAAACACAAACATCTATGCACAAACATACACACATACAGAAACGCTGAAACAGACACTCGCATACAGAGACACATAATATGTATAATACATATACAGACATAAATACACACACATATATACATACATGTAAACACACGCACACACAGGCATACACATAAACACACATACACACACATACAGACACGCATAAAATAATATTCGCATACAGAGACACAGACACACATATACAGACACCAACACACACACACATATATATACACATACGCACACACACACGCACGCACACACCCAGGCATACACATAAGCACACATACACATACATACACACACGCAGTGGCGGACTGGCCAGGTTGCCAGGTTGCCCAATGGCAAGTGGGCGCTAGTGGGCCCACGGTGGCATTACGGGGCCCAGTGTAGTATTTTAGGGGCCAATGCTTAACTTAAAAAAAATAGCTAAAGTTTAAGAGAAAGAAATGTTATGGAACACCCACATGATTTAGAAGTGGACCTTAAGTAGGAGCAATAACTGTTTCTACTTTAGGCACAAGGCCAGCAATTACCCAGTGCATTACTTAGGAACAATAACGTTAAGAAAGACATGACACCACATCAATTTGTTTTGAACATTTTGAAAGTAAGTTTATAGGTATGAATTTTCATGAACTTTCGTAACTGTCTCTGTGGCTTAGCGGTAGGTACTAGAGTCGGTGGAGATCCTGGTCTTGGATTCAATACTGCTCAAGAGGTACATGTAATCTTTTTCAGTTTTTATTTTACATACCATAGAAAAAAAAACTGAAAAGGTTTACTGGGAACCCTACTCCCGACCAGGATCGAACTTCAGACCTGGATCACTTACTTACTTCTACTTGTACTTGTGTCGACACTCATCCTGGACGGGTTGAGCCGGCTTCTTTCCTTGTCTTGACGGCATCCCGAACCATGGCAGCCCACGCACGACGGTCCCGGGCTAGGTCACTGGAGATAGCGAGCCAATCACGGTTCCATCGGCGCAGGCCGACCACCTGTGGACCTGAGAGTTCGGAGAGGTCCTCCTTGATCGTCGTTGCCCAGGTCTTCAGCTGACCGCCAACGCACTTGTGCCAGTTAGGGAGTGGAGGTGGGAGGAGAACATCGCGGATCAGCTCACCCTCAGGGCACCGGGCTGCGTGACCAAACCATCTCAAGCGCCGTTTCAGAAGCACCAAAGGAAGGGGTCGAAGATTCAGGCGAAGACGAAGACTGGTGGTAGGTACCCGATCAACGCGCCGGCAGCGAAGAATGCGGCGGAGGCAGTTATTGTCGAAGACCTCCAGCCCTCGTTGATCGACTACCCTCATAGGCCATGTTTCACAGCCATAGAGGAGGATAGTGCGAACGACGGCCTGGTAGATTCGCCCTTTGGTCGCCGAGGGGATCTCTCTTCTCTCCCACAGACACCGCTGGAGGCGCCCAAAAGCGGATCTGGCAGCACCTATGCGACGCTTGACCTCGGCTGCGCCCTGTCCCGTTGGAACCACTGTTGAGCCCAGGTAAACGAAGGACTCTACATCCTCCACGTCCACGCCCTCGAGAGATATTGGCTGCCAGGCATCAGGCGAGACAAGGGACATCATGATTTTTGACTTGGCGGCATTGATTCGTAGACCAACAGCGGCGGCTGCAGTGTGCACCCTTTCGAGAGCACCTTGTACACCTGTCCCGTTAGCGCCCATCAACACGATGCCATCCATGTAGGCCAGGTCCGTCATCACGACCCCTCTCCCGACCTCTACGCCCGGGTAATCCCGGAGCGCTGTGTTGAGAGTGTCGTCAATGGCGTAGTTAAAGAGACTTGGCGATAGCGCACACCCCTGCCGAACACCGGTCCCAACATCGAACGACTCCGTCTCCCCACCTCACTCGAGCCCGAGTCGACTGGTAGTAGCCTTGTATGAGACGAAGCAGCTTCACTGGGATGCCGTCCGCCTGCATTATACGCCATAGGGCTCCCCCGATCTACCGAGTCGAAGGCAGCTGCAAAGTCGATGAAGCAGAGGACGGTAGGCTGTTGATGTGCCCACCGTTGTTCCAAGACACGCCGGAGAATGAAGAATTGATCAACCCCCCCCCCCCCCCCCGGACGGAAGCCGCCCTGAGAAGGACGGGTACAGACATCACGGATGGCCTGGAACCTCTTCAGCAGAAGAATTATGAAGGTCTTGGCAGTAACGTTAATTAAACTGATACCCCTGTAGTTGGAACACAGTTTCCTGTCGCTCTTTTTGAAGAAGGGTAGGAGAGTTACCTCGCTCCAGTCACCAGGGAACCGCTCCGTCGCCCACACCGCGGCGAAGACTCGATGTAGCCAAGCTGCGAAGACATCAGGCTCGGCCTTGTAGACCTCAGCTGGATCGTCTCGCTGATACCCGTACTGCTTCGGCTGGCCCGCTTCACCAGTTGGTAGAACTTGCTCGAGTCAACACAAGCTGATGCTCTCGCCGTGCTCCGCAAACTCGCGCCAGTGTGCATTCCGATCGGCCCGATAGCCCGAGATGTGCGACGACCTGCATCACCACCGTCTATGATTCCTCCAACTAGGCCGCCGAGACGGCTACAAAACTATAATAAAAATTAATAATTATAAACCTACCTTAAAAAAGTTAAAAATATGTGGTGCCGTTCATGACTTTACTAGAGCCATTAGTCATATTTAGGGTTGACTTGTCAATCTTCTGGCTCTTTGGTGACAACCTTATTATTCCTATGTGTGTTTAACTGTTGAATTAATTTAATTTGATTATTTTAACAAACAAATTATATATTTGTCCACTGACAATATTGACAACACCCCAAAAGATTAATAACTGATAATCCACTCCCCTTTGTTAAACAATAATAATGGTTTATTTATTTATTTATTTATTTATTTAATATTTATTTATTGTTAAACAATAATAATAATAATAATTGTTTCTACTTTAAGCACCAGGTCAGCAATTTGAAGGGAAAGGGAAATTCGATTAAATTGACCTAAGTGTATTACTGGTACTTTATTTTATCGTCCCTGTAAGGATGAAAGGCAAAGTTAACCTCGGCGGGATTTGAACTCAGATTATAAAGGGCCGTAACTCTATGCTGAAAAGCGTGGCGTCCGACCCGCTACCGATGCTGCCAATCCACCGACAATATTGACAACACGACAGTCTCCAAATATAACAAAGAAATATATCTTACTTGCTGAAGACACAATCTGGACTGGCTGGGATGCTACGTGACCATACCATGATCTTATTCATCAAATCGTTTTGATTCAACGAAGTAAAATTTGATGATTTTCTGTTCAATTGGTATCCATTTCGTATCATCTGCATGAAGTTACCACATTTTTCTGTGTGGTTCTCCATCACGGTAGATTTACTGGTACATAACTGACCCCTGCCAAAAGAAAAAAAGTGGAATATATGATAGTAGTTTTTAAAAAGTGTTAGTTTTTTGTTTAAATCTAGGTTTCTATTTCTGGCGAGGCCAAACTCTCCAAGTTCCGGTCGCTCTCCGACAGGTTCGTGGTCGTGCCCTTGGCAGTGGAAACTTCTGGTGTCCTTGGCCCTAGGGCTACCTCCCTATTCACCACCATAGGCGCTGAGCTAGCCAGCCGCAGGTGTGAGCCTCACGAGTTGGAATGGCTCTTCCAGCAGATCTCTCTTACCATCCCCCGAGGAAACACCTTCTCCATCTTGCCCGCCGGGGCTGTGGGGAGGCCAGCACCTGGGACCCCATTTCTCACCATACGGATTAATAGGCAAAGTTATGAACTATTGTAAATAAATGTTTTTTAAATAAAAAAAAATAACGTCAAGAACTGGATAATAACCAGCAATTCAAAATGGGGTGCCGTGAGGCAGGGAGGCATTATATTGACTTCAGTACTTAACTGGTACTTTATTTTATCGACCTCCGAATAACGGAAGGCAAAGTTGACTACTGTTGGATACGAATTCAGAACGTAAAGGGCCGTAACTTAATGCTGCAAAGTATTTTGTTCGGCGCTCTACCAATTCTGCTATTCTACTACTTTTTGTAAAAATAATTGTTTCTACTTTTGGCACAAGGCCAGCAATTATCCCAGTATATCATTAGTACGTTATTTTATCGACCCCGTAAGGGATTTGAACTCAGACCATAAAGGACCGTAACTCTTTGCTGCAAAGCATGGTGTCAGACCCTCTACCGATACTGCCAATCCACAAAATAATGATTTCAGCCAAGAAAACTGGAAGCGCGGTAGGGGGGGGGGGTGTCGTCAATGAAATTTAAAGTCGAATCTAGCAAGAATTAAACTCAGAATATAAAGGGATGTAATTAAGCACCACAAAAATATTCTGTTCGGTGATCTACAGCTTCTCACACCCACACCATTCGTTTTACCTAAATAATTGTTTCTACTTTTGGCACAAGGCCATCAATTACCCAGTACATTACTGGTACTTTATTTTATCGACCCTGTAAGGATGAAAGGCAAAGTTAACCTCGGCGAGATTTGAACTCAGACCGTAAAGGGAGGACGTAACTATGCTGGAAAGCATGGCGTCCGACTCTCTACCGATACTGCCAATCCACACCCGTTTTACCTAAATAATGGTTTCTGATTTAGGCATAAGGTTAACAATTTTTGGGGAAAGGGAAAGTCGATTAAATCGACCCCAGTGCATTACTGGTACTTTAATGGTGTCTACGGTTGGCAACAGGATACTAATTGAGGTAAGTGGGGCATGACAGAGGAACAGTCGAATATATCAACCCCAGTACTTGATGATAGGACTGGGGTCCCTATCATTAAGTTATCCAAGATACTTTCAACGAGATATACCCTGCAGGAGGCCAGCTAAACCTGCATAGGTGTGAGCTGTCATAGTACTTGATTGAGACTTTATTTTATCATGAAAGAGGAACAGATGACTCTATCAACTCTAGTACTTGGTTAGTACTTCATTTTATGATGGAGTCTTGGTTGGTACTTTATTTCACCATGGAGTATTGGTTGGTACTTTATTTCACCATGGGGTCTTGGCTGGTACTTTATTTCACCATGGAGACTTGGTTGGTACTTTATTCCATCTTAGAGTCTTGGCTGGTACTTAATTTCATCATGTAGTATGGGTTGGTACTTTATTTCATCATGTAGTATGGGTTGGTACTTTATTTCATCATGGAGTATTGGTTGGTAGTTTATTTCATCATGGACTCTTGGTTGGTACTTTATTTCATCATGGAGTCTTGGTTCCTACTTTATTTCATCATAGAGACTTGGTTGGGACTTTATTTCATCATGGAGTCTTGGCTGGTATTTTATTTCACCATGGAGTCTTGGTTGGTACTTTATTTCACCATGGAGTATTGGTTGGTACTTTATTTCACCACGGATTCTTGATTGGTACTTTATTTCATCATGGAGTATTGACTGGTACTTTATTTCATCATGGAGTCTTGGTTGGTACTTTATTTCATGATGGAGTCTTGGTTGGTACTTTATTTCACCATGGAGTATTGGTTGGTACTTTATTTCATCATGTAGTATGGGTTGGTACTTTATTTCATCATAGAGTTTTGGTTGGTAGTTTATTTCATCATGGACTCTTGGTTGGTACTTTATTTCATCATGGACTCTGGTTGGTACTTTATTTCATCATGGACTCTTGGTTGGTACTTTATTTCATCATGGACTATTGGTGGTACTTTATTTCATCATGGACTATTGGTTGGTACTTTATTTCATCATAGATACTTGGTTGGGACTTTATTCCATCATGGAGTCTTGGTTGGTACTTTACTTCACCATGGAGTATTGGTTGGTACTTTATTTCACCACAGAGTCTTGGTTGGTACTTTATTTCATCATGGAGTATTGGCTGGTACTTTATTTCATCATGGAGTATTGGTTTGTGCTTTATTTCACAATGGAATCTTGGTTGGTACTTTATTTCCCTATGTACTATTGTTTGGCACTTTATTTCATCATGGAGTCTTGGCCGGTACTTTATTTCATCACGGAATCTTGGCTGGTACCTTTATTTTACCATGGAGTCTTGACTGGTACTTTATTTCACCATGGAGTCTTGTTTGGTACTTTATTACATCATGGAGTCTTGACTGGTACTTTATTCCATCATGGATTCTTGTTTGGTATATTATTTCATCACGGAGTCTTAGTTGGTACTTTATTTTATCATGGAGTCTTGATTGGTACTTTATTTCATCATGGAGTCTTGGTTGGTACTTTATTTCATCATGGAGTATTGGTCTCTTCTTTATTTCTCCATGGAGTCTTGACTGGTACTTTATTTCATCATGGAGTATTGGTTGGTACTTTATTTCATCATGGAGTATTGGCTGGTACTTTATTTCAACACGGATGAGAAATAGACGACTATATCAACCCCAGTCCTTGACTGGTACTTTATTTTATTGAGACAAAATAATAAATTTCGAATTTGCGGTATCATCAGTGGGGATTTCATGAATGATTTAACAACCTCGTGAAGTCAGAAGGAGGATTTTGAGTGAAGTTTGCGAAAGATAAAGTTGATATTACAGAGTTGGATGCAGTTTAACCATTTAACATTTACATTATTGTAAATATACTATTGTATTTTCATGGTAAATACTTACCTTACATACTTATCTCACATAATATCAAATCTATGAGATTTTGATATTACTTATTTAGAGAACAATACCTTAAAATGAGTTTAAGTGGCCAGTTACAGCCGGTTTAAACAGAAAGAGGTAAGAGTATTCGGGCCGGATATGGCTAGTTTAAAAGCTAAATTATTTAAACAGAGAAGAGGGCAAGGGTGTGTCATTTAGGAAAGGTAAGGCTGTGGTTTCAGGTAAATGGATAAGACATCCACAGGGTTTCGGAAGAGAGAATGAATAGCCTAGAACAAAGGTTCTCAACCCATTTCGGCCCCCTTTTGCCCCTCGAAATCACGAAACGCCCCCTACCCTATTTTTCCATTGTTCAATATGCTACTGATTTTGATATCAGTAGATTACTGGACCAAATCAAGTTATGTTAGAATCTTTAAAAAATACTCGTACGAATTAAATACGAAAAAGTTTCAGTCCAAAACAAAAGCAAGCTATTTCAAATTATATATTTTTGAAAAATAGACGTGAATGTTCTCAAAGATTTGATCTCAGTCGAAAATGCTTTTTTTTTAAATTTCTATATTTCACTGTTAGCTGTTGTAATATTTTGAGTGGATAGACAATTCTACAATTCAAACTGTAAATACAAAAGATGCAAAATATGAAGAATTTCTTACCTTTCTCTGAAATCACAAACTCAGGGGAAAAATAGTACCTTGCAAAATAAAATACCTCGTAGCAAAATAAAATACTTAGTAGCAACGAATGAATTGAGAAGCTTGATGACAGTGAGAAAGCATTATCTGTATTCCATAGCTATATTCATACACACACACACATACATACACACACACACAAACTTGTGTGTGTGTGCCTTGGCTTTGGTACAGAAAGAATTTTGTCTCCAGTTTTTATTGCCAGGTCAAATGCCACTGCTCTTTTCAACAACGCCAAATAACAACGCCATATATGTATACAACGCTTTGTTTTCGACCACAGCCGAAATTCGATCTCGCTGTATTAATCTCCCGGGTCTAGCAATTAACCAGTTAATTTTATTACATAATTCTATTGACTGATTAATTGCTTAAGTTTATTTTAAAAACTACGCGGTCGAGAGCTTAATTCGATTTGTGCAGTTTTTGCAAATATTGCATTAATTTTACACTTACTGAATTCATCTGCCAAAATCTGGGGTTTTCTCCCTTGCAGAGTTACACACGTGATTTTTTTTACGACTACATACTACTGCATAATCCTGCATGCTGGCGTAGAACAAAATACCTGTTTACGAAGTACACGTCTATCTATCTATCTATCTATCTATCTATCTATCTATCTATCTATCTATCTATCTATCTATCTATCTATCTATCTATCTATCTATCTGGCACATCGAATGTGCTCAGGCGCTCACAGTCCTCTGGCAAACGGACCCGGCGATCAGTGGAAACTTCATTTCGTAATTCTATAGAGGGTTGGTCCGCAGAGGAGGACGAACTAGCCAAACTGTTCGGTAGGACCTTCCGCCCGGGACCGATGGACAACTTCCAAAAGTCCCTGGCCTGGCAGTGCTACCGAGGAGCTCTACCAGTTCGAGACAAGCTCTAGACACGGGCGCCCGGGTAGGGACCCTTCGAAAAAGATCTGTCCGAGATGCGTGCGCGACGAGGAAACCGTCGCGCACGCATTTATACACTGCCCGGGCGTTACCGACCTGTGGGGCTATGTAGAACGACTTTTGTCGCGGATGGGACCGATCCAGTTGACAACCGAGTCAATTGTCATGATCAAACCGCCACCCTCCTTCAAAAACGAGGTAGAGGCGGTTTTCCTATGTGACAAATCCAGGTGACTGCCGAGTCCATAGTAAGGATAAAACCGCCAGCCTCTTTCAATAACGAAAGAGAGGCGGTTTTCCTCTGTACAGTGGCTATGGTGAAAGAAGTTATATGGTGGACGAGATTGAGAGGACTGAGGACAGATGGCTTTCTCTCCGGACAACAATTGATTCCCTTCTTTAAGTATCACTTTAGAAGGAGAATCAGAGTTGGAGAGAGAGGCACTGCACTCCAGTAAATTTACTGAAAGGTGGGGGAATGAAGTGAAAATGTCCCGAGTAATTGGGCCTTCTCTGTTTATATGTACGTATGTATGTATGTACGTATGTATGGATGTATGTATATATACAACTTAATTTTAGGTTTAATCAATACATATAAAATATGTAGAGATAATGTTTGTCAGAAAAAGCTCAATAATCTTTTGTTTAGAACATCAATAAAATAAAATCATTTTAAACGATATAACTATATATTAATGTTCGGTCAGTATTCCGTGTGTCATAATTCTCGATTATCATTGGTTCATAGGTTTCAAATACTCCGCCCACCTCAACGACGCCAAACTGAAATTAATATGCATAATGCCAATGAGGGAGTGAGAGGGGGAGTGTGTGAACGCTGTGTTCAATAACTATTAACATGTGATAATACTGATTATACTGATTATCAGTATTCATTTCGAGCAATTGTCAAAAATTGACACAATAATAAATATAAAACATGTCTGTCAATGTAAAAAAAGGTCCCTATTTACTCCCTTCACAACTCTGTGTATGTTAGACTGACAGACAGACACACAGACAGATAAACTGCGTGGCAATTGTGGAACGCCACACGCATACACGCATGGAAACGCGCACACGCACGCAAACTTACACACGCACACACTCACACATGTTGATAGTTTTTACTTTCTGTGGAACGCTGCACGCACGCACACACACATAAACATACAAGCACGTACTTACACACGCACACATGTTAATAGTTATTGAACACAGCGTTCACACACTCCCCTCTCACTCCCTCATTGGCATTATGCATATTAATTTCAGTTTGGCGTCGTTGAGGTGGGTGGAGTATTTGAAACCTATGAACCAATGATAATCGAGAATTATGACACACGGAATACTGACCGAACATTAATATATAGTTATATCGTTTAAAATGATTTTATTTTATTGATGTTCTAAACAAAAGATTGTTGAGCTTTTTCTGACAAACATTATCTCTACATATCTGTTAGAACACGAAAAGTGTGAAACAACAGAATGTTCACTTTTCGTGTTCTAACATATATGCCTAACTTCTTCATAAATTTTCCGGGGATAGCCGTGGTGGTGGTGATCGTATGTCATTGGCTAATTTTCAACCAATCAGAGTAAGTGTTGATATATATATATATATATATATATATATATATATATATATATATACTATTCCCCCTCTCTCTATATATATCTTACGCTTTCGCTTTACACTCCTCCCCTTCAATAACACATTTCCCCCTCTCTATATATCTCTTATACTGTTACACTTATATTTCCATTTATTTATTACCCCCTCTCTCTATATCTCTTCCACTGTTACTTACGCCTGTTTCTCTCTATCTGTTCCGTCTCTATATATATCTCTCTTACTCTTTCGCTTTGCACTCCTCCCCTTCAATACCATCTCTCCCCCTCTCTATATATTTGTTACTCTATCGCTGCACGCTCCTCTCCTTCAATATATCAATTACACACTTACGCTTTACACTCCTTTATCCCCAGCGCCCCTATAAATACACCCCCCCCCCCGCATCTATATTTTAATGTTCCGTTGCACCGTGAATATATGTGTCTATATATATATACATATATATTGTATATACACATTCATGTATGTGTATACACACTCATGTATGTATATACACTGGTTTTATGTGTGTATTGTAAATTTGTACTGTTAAACACGAAACTAACATTCGATTGACACTTTGATTATCTGTACATGCAATAGTTATTAGAATGCTGTTGAAGTGTGTATATATTTTTGGGGGACATCCTGTATATACACACATTATATATAATACAATAAACAGATAAATACACACATATATATATGAGCTTATTTAATTATAAATATTGTGAATTTTTAACTCAGTTCAATTATATATATAAATGGCTTCTACAGGACTAGAACTGTTTCATTCGAAAGAAATCATCATAATATTGAGAGGGGGGACTAGATAAAATATTTCAAATCAAATGTGTATAAGTTATAAGTTAAAATGTATAAATAGAGACGATAGTGGAGGTATATCTGTTTAGTGGAACAGTAGACGATAGAATTAAATACAGACGAGAATCTCCCTTTAATGAAACAGCAGACGATAGAATTAAGGCAATTTAAATTTTAAGCATTTGCATTTTTGCCTTTCATCGTTACGGGGTCGATAAAATAAAGTACCAGTAATACACTGTCACTATAAGTAGACGACTTTCAAATTGAATTGTTGGTTCCATTTCTTTAGTATTTTCAATTGTAGTTATCTACTTAAAAAGCGTTACACGGTTAGAGACATAATTGGTAAGTTATATCTTCCCTATTAAACCATTGCATTATTTCGCCTACAATAGAACAAAAATGAAATGTTCTTTAAAGAAACAGGAATATAACTTTAAAAAAAAAAAGTTGCATCCGCTTCTTTTATCATTGATAATTTTTTCGTTTTAATATTAATTGTTTTTTGTAGTTGTTTATATTAAAAATCTTACTGTAATATTTACTTAAACGAAGGCAGACATCTAAACTTATAGATTAATCTTGAGCGAAGGACTAGATAAATCTCTCTCTCTCTCTATATATATATATATATATATATACATATATATATATATATATATATATATATATATATATAAACGAAGAATGATAAAATTTCAAGCAAAGAGTTTAAGTAGGTAATGACTTACAAATTTGTTTCAGTATATATTTAATATAATATTAATATATTTTGTAATATTATTAACTAATTATTATAATTAGCGCTTCAGGCTTTGTCTATATACTGAAACAAATTTGTAAGTCATTACCTAATTAAACTCTTTGCTTGAAATTTTATCACTCTTCGTTTTGAATTTCTCCTAAGTATTCAATACTCTGTTGAGAAATACATTTTACATAAACAGTCTTTGTACCATTTATACGGTATTAATTACTTATATTTATATATATATATATATATAGCGTATGATTAGAACTGTGTTTATTATTAATATCTTAATGGATTTAATGAAAAATTTTAGGTGTTCATATATATATTCTAAAAATGCGCGAAATCGTGAATCCGCGATAGTTGAACCGCCAAGTAGCGAGGTATCACTGTATATATGTTTAAATATATAGTGTAGCTGTGATGTATCTCGCGAGTGAATCGAGACCTGTCACTGATTTTGGTGTCCCCACTGCCGATGTGAATGAGCAACGCTGCACTTGTGAATTGGGTCTTGATGTTGCAGGCAGTTCATATACTTACAATGATGCGGTCCCACAAGCTTGTTCACATTCCTGTGCTAATAATCTAGATGGGCGTATTAAATTGGATGTGAAAGCAGCTTACCGGATGCGGAATCGGGAGAAGTTGAGACAAAAACAGGCCGATTATAGAGCTGTGAATTTTGCTAAATTAACACAAAAACAGGCCAAGTATAGATGTTCAAAACGGTATGAGTTGGCAAACATGCAGGCCAAGTATAGATCTGCAAATTCAGCTATTATATCTCAAAAGCAAGCCGAGCGTAGAGCTTCTAAACGTACCGAGTTGGCTAAAGAGCAGACCAAGTACAGATCTGCAAATATCTTATTGCACAAACAATAATTCTGCACAAATGTTGCTCCATTATTAGATCTAATGTTGCGACGATACAGTTAAATGTTGTCTGTGTATTTTAAAAAAGATTTGCTTATAATCTTTTCAAATTTCATTACGCCAATGATTCAAGCTCAAATTGACATTATCTAAAAAATTGTACAAACAGCGGTGGATTAGCAGTAGTGAACAGATAAATCAGTCAATTTATTAAGATTGACTTGGCATCAATCAGCAAGACCTCCATTAGCTGCTCTCCAGCCATCTATTTAAAGCTGTATACATCTATGGTACGAATACACTTGGAGTTCGCGTCATCAGTCTGGAACCCCTATCTTGCTCAGAACATTGACCTCCTGGAAACTGTTCAGAGACATGCAACCAAGCGCATACCCTCCATCAGACACCTACCATACCCTGAATATTTTGCTTCCCTCTGGCAATGGACTTGGTAAACACCCACAAAGTTATTAACCATCCGACCAACAACAACCCCGAACACCTTTTTGATCTCCATGTGTCTAACACGTGGACATGCCTACAAAGTCAGAAAACAACACAGCTCCCATGACTTTAGGAAATATTTCTTCATGCTCAGAGTTGCTGAAGGATGGAACAAACTTCCTGCATCAGTTGTTAGCTGATGACACACTGCATCCTTTAAAACCATCATACATTCCGAAATACACCAAAACTACACCTGATGTCCCCCTTCCATACACATGCACATATGTGTATATCATGACTCATGCACTGTTCTTTTTTCCTGACGTTTTTATATTACCCTATGTATTATATATGCACTTTTGATGAGTTGTAGTGCACCTCAGCATTGTACACAATATTTTCATTATTATTATCATTATTATTATTACACTCATTGATCCATTTTGCACTAACTCTGCATCAAGCACCCTCACCTAAATATTAACCAATCAATGATCCAATACAGCTATCTGTTGGATGAGTATTGTATAGTGCCAAAAACGAAACCAATCAGTTTAGCAGAAAGTTTCCAGACAAGAAACACGCATATTTTGCTATCCTCAAACACGTTTACACATGGCATGAAATATAACTAATCCGAGATGGCT
The DNA here is from genome assembly GCA_964016885.1 of Eledone cirrhosa. Taxonomy (NCBI): domain Eukaryota; kingdom Metazoa; phylum Mollusca; class Cephalopoda; order Octopoda; family Eledonidae; genus Eledone; species Eledone cirrhosa. Next base: position 219,804,324 of record OZ024741.1, read on the forward strand.
AGGTTTCATCTTCTAACTGGATATACGAAATCCATTATGTCTTGACAACAACATGAGGTAACATTATGTTATTCACAGACACACTTTGTACACTGTTCCATATGACAAACAGTATTGAAAATATGTTCTTCGGCAAATAAAAATGTTTTGTTCATAATATTTCAACTAGCGATTGCTCTACTCCACGCACGACCACCATAAATTAATGACCAGCTCAACACAAGTATTGGTAGAGCGTCAGACACCATGCTTTGCAGTATTGTTATGGTCCTTTGCATTCTAAGTTCAAATCCTGCCGAGGTTAACTTCGACTTTCATACTTACTAATTCGATAAAATAAAGTACCAGTAATGGACTGCCGTAATGGATTTGTGCCGAAAAATAGAAACACTATTAATGTGCAATAAGAGCAAAATATAACGACATTGCTCAATTATTTTATCTAATGTTGTAATAACACAAGGAAATGTTGTTTGTGTATTTTTTTTTATATTTGCTCATAGGCTTTTACAATTTCGCTCAGCCAACAACTATTAAAAAGTGAGTTGCTTAAGATAACAATTTAATCACAAATTGTTGCTATCTTTTAATACACTCCAACAAGTCATCAAATTATGTACAATAAAAACAAATCTTATTAATTTGCTCAAGGAATATAAAGAAAATGTATATACACTGATAATTGCAATTGTATGTAAATATTTTGTTTTTGTATTGTTTATTTTATGTTTTCTATTATGTATAATATATTGATTTAATATTGATTGTTTTTTGTAGTTGTTTATATTAAAAGTCTGAAAATATTTTTATACATCTTACACTAATATTTATAAGATAATTTATAATAACAATTACATAATCTAATTACATTACAACGATAATTTATTATTAATATATATCCTGTTTAACTAGAGTTATTACAAGCGTTGCCTTAAAAAAATATTAAACTAGACATGAAAAATGCGCAAGCTCAAAAGTGCCACAGAATGTTATAATAAACCTTCAAAAGTGTGGGACTAGAGTTGTTGCTAAAAAATATTGTAATCATTATATATCGTACATTCTGTGGCATCCTTTATAAAAATAGCTTAAACCAACGAAGCCTTTATTTTTACGCTATTTGTAGAGTGTAACATATAAAAATAAATATAGAGTGTAACATATAAAAATAAATACATCCATGTTTAATGTAATAACAGCTATAAATAATTACGTAATATTATTATCATATACTCATAGTAACAAAATAATTGTGTTGAAAATTAATATGATGCTTATATGAACGATCAAATCTATAATGATAATTTCTTAAATATACTAATAGTAAAATAATTTAGTTATCTATTGTTACATTTTCATAGAACTATAATATTAACAATCGTATTGCATTATCAAATTTTTATCACTACAAACTTTCATATTGGAATTACCTTAAGCCACTTATTATTACTTCGCTTTCGTACTTTTACAGCTGTAGATATTGCGCTGTATCTTATATCTAATATCAATATCTCATGGTAATTTGCATGCAGTGTAAAATAGGTTTATTAATAACTTTAATATGAAATGTATTATACAGGGCTGCGGAGTCGGCCAAAAATGGACTGGCTCCAACTCAGGATCCGATACTCCATTATTTCCTAAATTTCAGCTCCGCAGCTCTGTTATTATATTAATTAATTTATTTTATAGTTGTAAATCATATTTTTATATGTTACACTCTAAGAATTAACTAAGTGAAATAGCGTAAAAATAAAGGCTTCGTTGGTTTAAGCTATTTTTATAAAGGATGCCACAGAATGTACGATATATAATGATTACAATATTTTTTAGCAACAACTCTAGTCCCACACTTTTGAAGGTTTATTATAACATTCTGTGGCACTTTTGAGCTTGCGCATTTTTCATGTCTAGTTTTATATGTATTGATTAAACCTAAAATTAAGTTGTATATATATATAAATATACATACATTCATACATACATACATACATACATACATACATACATACATACATACATACATACATACATACGTACGTACATACATACATACATACGTACATACATACGTACATACATACGTACATACGTACATACATCATATGTACGTACATACATACATATATACATCATACATACATACAACATACATACGAACATACATACGAACATACATACATACATACATTCGACTTTATCAAACAGCGGCGACGGCGTGCAGCCAGCAATGAAGAACAATGGGCCGAACAGCGCCATCGGAACGCCGGACTTCAGAGGCGAAGACGTGCCGCCATGAATGAAGAGGAGCTGGCTGAACAACGCCAACGAAACACTGGAGCCAAGCAGCGACGGCGTGCTGCGATGGTTGAAGACGAACTGGCTGAGCATCATCAACAGATGGCCAGAATTCACCAGCAACGTCGTGCTGCGAAGAGGAGCTGGCTGAACAGCGCCAGCGCAATACAGAAGTTCAGAGAATGTGTCGCCAAAGTGCCACCAAAGTGCGCCTCATTCCAGTAAAGAGGCTAGAAGGCGAACGGATGATATTAAAAATGGATCATGGTAACCGTGTCATTTTCAGATTGGTGGACGAGCAGTGTCCAGATTGTGGAGCATTGCTTTGGAGGCACAAAAAGACGTGGACCACAATGTGCTGTCATAAAGGAGCAGTTCAACTAGAACCTTTGCGAATGCCGGATGATGAGGAGTCACCGGAGTTTAAAATACTAAGTATGTGAGGTGATCAAGGAGACCGAGGTAGATTACTGCGCAAATATTCGGGGCAAATTAACAATTCATTAGCTTTAGCATCGCAGAGAGTTAGTGAGATGTTTGAGAGTGGGGCATGGCAACCGAATGTAGTCATTTAAGGCCGTTTGTATCATTGTATCAGTAATTTAGAAGTTACCCCAGGAGAGAGGACTCGATTCCCTCAAATTTACGTTAACGATCCAGATTATAGTGAATCGGAGGAGGATATCAGGTTGGATGAAGTTGCCGGGAAATATAACTGAACTTGAACGGCAAAGGTTAAGTGATTTGATCCGTGATTTGCAATCATGGCTTAGACATTGTAATCCTTATGTTATGGATTTCATGTTGGTGGCTGAACTGTAAAATGTTCAGCAGCAAACATTGGTGATTAAGGCTGATGCAGTGCCAAGGAATCAACACGAACGGCGATATAATGCCCCTGAAGGATTTCGTGAAGTTGCTGTGTTGATGGACGATAAGCCTGGATCGAGAGATATCGTCCTCAATCGCAGAGATGGTTGTCTCAAGACTATCAATGAGTCAAAAAGGGCATACTATGCATTGCATTATGTTCTTTTATTCCCAAAAGGTGAAAATCGATGGAACATGTCTGCTCATTTAGATGATCATGAGAATCAGCATCAACAGGGAGGCGGCAATAGACACAATAATCGATTTGCGACTTTTACGCGTTCCATTGGAACGAGAGGAATCAACAGAGAAATGCGTTATTTCAAGCCAGCAGATTGTTCCAGGAATACTGTTGTATGGCATTCGCAAAGATCGTAAATCAAAGGCTAAATTATATAGCTACACATCAGCAACATATCAGAGCTGAATTGTATAATAATATACAGGATGCGATAACAGCCGATGATGCCAATTACAAGCAAATTGGTCGACGCATCATTTTGACATCATCGTTCATCGGCGGCCCGAGTTATATGAACATTCGCTATCAGGATGCAATGGCTATTGTCAGAAAGTTTGGAAAGCCAGATTTGTTTATAACGGTTACATGCAATCCTGAATGGACTGATATTAAGGATGCACTTTTGCCAGGACAACAGCCAAAGGACCGTCCTGATATTGTGGCAAGAGTATTCAAAGGATATCTGAAAAAGATAATGGATGATGTGGAAAAAGAGGGAATCTTTGGAGGTATAGTTGTTTTACTTACGTAATTGAATTCCAAAAAAGAAGATTGCCACATGCACATTTACTGATCATTTTACATAGAGATTGCAAATTGAGATGTGCTGAGGATGTCGACAGCGTTGTGTGTGCTGAACTGCCGGAGAATGAGGCACTACGCAATTTGGTGGCAAAGTCAATGGTGCACAACCAATGCGGAGTGGCAAATCGGAAAGCGCCTTGCATGGAAAATGGCCAATGCAGTAAGCACTTTCCGAAATCTTTTGTTACGAACACTTCCTGGAACGATGGGGATGCTCATCCCTCATACAGAAGACGGTCGCCTGCAGGTGGCGGTTTGGTCGAAAATGTAAACGATCGACAGGTTACAAATCAATGGGTTGTGCCATACCATACATATTTGATTATGAAATATCGTTGTCATATTAATGTGGAAATTTGTAGCTCAGTGAAAGCTTGCAAATATCTATTCAAATATGTTTACAAATGTCATGATTGGGCAATGATCAATGTCAGGAATAAGGAAGCGAACCAAGGAGATGAAGTTGGCAGGTTCTAGGATCTTCGTTCGATTGGAAGCTTGCTGGAGATTGTTCAATTTTGATCTCAATAAAACGCAAACCCAGCGTTCAGAAACTGACGGTTCACTTAGAGAATAGTCAAATGGTCTGTTTTCAGTACACTAGAAGAGGTGTCGAAAGAATTGCTAACGCACCACCTCCTAAGACGGAATTGACTGAGTGGTTCAAGCATAGTAGGCAACATGCTTTGAACCCGGATCAAAGGCAACTCTACTGCGAGTTCCCTTTGCACTATACATGTGATAAGAAGGGAAAGAAATGGAATGATAGAAAACAAAAGTTGAGATTCATGACTATTGGACGGGTTTGTAATGTCCATCCAGCATCTGGTGATGTGTTTTATCTCCGAATTCTGTTGCATAGTAATTTTTCGAGAGGTAAACAGGGCTTCGCTGATTTGAAAACAATCAATGGCGTGGAATATGAAACATACCAGGCTGTGTGTCAGCATCTGGAACTCCTTCAGGATGTCGCTGAAGGGAATAACACCATGGAAGCTGCAGGAACAACACAGATGCCAGCTCAAATAAGGCAGTTGTTTGTCACGATTCTAGGATTCTGCAATTCTGCCGATCCAAGAGAGTTATTTGAACGCCATTGGGGAATTATGGCTGATGATTTTAGGCATCATCTTCAGGTCGATTATGAAAATTTTATGAAAGCTATTGTTTTGCTCAATATTGAGCAACTGCTTGAAGTTCATTTCAAATGTTTAACAGATTTCAATTTGCCAATTCCTGATGAAGAAATGCGGCAAAGTGTCTTAGCATTGAACATGAGATTGCAGCTTAGACGGTTGCCACTCGATCGGAGGGAACTATTCCAGTTTGATCCACTGGAACAACAACGTATTGTGGCTGAACGTATGCCAATGTTGACCCAATCTCAGAGAGAATTTGTCGATGGCGTTCACCACTCGATTTCCACTAATGAGCAACTTTGTGCTTTCATAGATGCTCCAGGAGGCACTGGAAAGACATTCTGTTTCAACACTATGTTATCGGCAGTCAGGGCTCAGAGGAAGATTACTCTCCCTGTGGCCACGAGTGGGATCGCTGCCACTTTGCTGAGTGGTGGAAGGACCTTCCACTCATGCTTCAAGGCTCCATTGGCTCCGGATGAGTTGAGTGTCTGTAACATTACAGGACAAAGTGAACTCGCAGGCCTTATACGCAATACGTCTCTGATTATTTGGGACAAGGCTCCTTTGGCACACAGATATTTACTGGAGGCATTGGACAGAACTTTGAGAGATATCTGCGGTAGTGACCTGCCATTCGGTGGTAAGACTATCGTTCTTGGTGGCGATTTCAGACAGGTGCTACCAATTGTTAGGAATGCTCAAAGAGCGCAAATTGTCAATGTCTGAAAAAGTCCCCGTTGTGTCGCCATTTCAGAGTTTTGCGATTACACGATAATATGCGACTTTGTATGTTCAGGCAAAACGAAGAGGCTGAGACATACGGCTGATGGTTGATGCAGTTGGGAAACGATGAATTGCCACACGTTGGTGATAATCAGACTGTAAAAATCGCAGACCATTTGGTCATGCCACTGGACCGCCAAACATTGATTGACTGTGTGTTCCCTAATTTGAATGCTTTTTGGCAGAATATCTCCTGGATATCGGAACGCGTTATTCTAACCCATACGAATGCAACAGTCGATGAAATAAATTCCCAAGTACCCGAAATGTTTCCTGGAGAGGAATGGTTAACCGTCAGTGCGGATGCAATGGAGCCTAATCAGCAGAACAATATGGACGTTCCGACCGAGTATCTGAATTCACTTCAAATACCCGGATTTCCCCCCACATATTTTGAGGTTGAAAAAGAGTATGGCGAATATATTTGTTATAAATATCAATCAAAAAATGGGTCTTTGCAATGGTACCAGATTGATTGTTGAGAGATTGATTAACGGAAGAGTTTTAGAAGCTAAACTCACAGGCAGAGAGGAATCGGTTCTCATTCCGAGGATCATGTTCAGACCAAGTGAAGATCTGCTGCCATTCATTTGGCAAAGGAAACAGTTTCCCGTCAATTTGGCCTTCTTCATGACTGTCAACAAGGCACAGGGACAGACTTTCAAGCGATTAGGTGTCTACTTGAATGATCCAGCATTCAGCCATGGGCAACTGTATGTTACTGCACCTCGAGTGTGCGATCCTGATGGTATAAAATTTGCAATTGATACCACTAACAGAGGAACAACCCTGAATATTGTCTATAATGAAGCTTTGAGCTGATGTATGCATATCTTTAATGCTATCAATAAGCGACGTAAATGATTCGGACATTGGTGTCCTTTGATCAGTATCGTGAGCTTTGACAGAGTTATCATTTATGTTCAATGTCATTTAATGTCGTTATGAGAAATAAAAAACAAACAAGTATTGGTAAAAATTGCTTTCACTGCTATGTTGCGCAATAAATACCAACAAGTGTTGGTAGAAATTGCCTTCACTGCTATGAACATTCGACGTAAATGATTCAGACATTGGTGTCCTTTGATCAGTATTGTGAGCTTTGACAGAGTTATCATTTCTGTTCAATGTCATTTATTGTCGATAATGAGCAATAAAAACCAACAAGTATTGGTAGAAAATGGCTTCAAATTTAACCCTTCTGATCGCGGTGGTAATAAAACCTCATCATATGCTGAGTCTGGCAAAAAGGTTGGATCCTATGGCCAGCCAGGGCTAGAGTAATATTGAAAAACGATTCTATTTTCGAAGTAGAAGGATCCGCCATTTGGAGTTCAAACCAGGCCACCTCCCCGAGTTGAACTCTGGGCAACATTGACTGTCTATTACTCAGTCTGGAAATTACTGAATACATTTTTGAGTCATATAATTTGTTGTTTTATTATTATAGCTGACCACTTATAGATAAGCATGTTATCCATATCCATATTAATTGTAATATGTTATCTATATCCATATTAATTTGGCATTTGTATAAACCATTTGTATAAACCAACTAAATAGGGACCTTTTTTACATTGACGGACATCTTTTATATTAATTATCTATATCTATATCTATATATAATATAAAAGATTGGAACTTCTATCATCCTTTTGAGAAACGTGGAACAACCACGTCTATGCAATGATACACGTTTTACAGTCAGTCAGAAGCTGAACCATCTCCTAGAGGTCACTATTCTAGGTGTGTGTGTGTGTGTGTGTACATATATATATATATATATATATATATATATATATATATATATATATATATATATATATATATATGTACACACTTCGTTTTCTGTTTTTTTTCTCTGTTTATTTATTAAACTATATATAAATATATATATATATATATATATATATATACGGGTGATTTTAGGCATAATCTCTGTGTTGGTAATATAACGATGGTTATAGCTCTGATTTATCCAAATTATTGAGCCCTCTGCCATTCATATCGGATATTGTTTATCGTTAATTCGTGAGCTGTTTTTCCGATTCTCGATTATTCTACTATATATATATATATATATATATATATATCAATGTCCTGTTATAAGCGTTGAAACATCTATGATCCGTAGTAAACAGCTGATGAAGGGCAGCTTTTCTTCTCTTGTTTACGTCCCTATTACCTTCTTACACTTCGTTTTCAGAAACCACACAACCTCGCCTCTTTACCTCTATTTTTGTATATATATATATAATTTGTTTATATATAAACAAATTAATTCGAAAATAGAGTTTTGAGATGCGAGTGTATTAGGAATCTCAGGAAAATGGGAAAACTCGGCGTAAGGAAGATGTAAGGACACCAAAATACCACCGAAGCGGCGTTGGGTAAAATATTACCTGGAATGTGAGTTGACGTCTCTTCCTTCCTTCGAGTCAACACACGTTTAGCCGCTGACCTCTGTCCTTCCAGGTAATATTTTACCCAACGCCGCTTATACGGTATTTTGGTGGAGTTTTCCCATTTCCTGCAGGCCGGATACCCGATCGCGCGGTTAAACCACTGGGAGTGAAGGACCCCTAGCCTTTGTCAGGGCATTCTTCTAGGAGAAGGCAACTCAGGAAACTGGGATAACTCCAACATAAAACCTGCGGCTCAGTCGTTACCGATGATGTTGATCTTTTCTTCTTTTCGGGTTATAGCTACTGTCGCTCAGAGAGTGGGATTGGCTCCGTGCACATTCTTTCCTCACTTTAAAAATAATCTCCACGCACAGGCATTGCACGATAGAATTAATTGATAATTATTAATAATGATATATCGTGCAATGGTCATACTCGATGACGAGGGGCAGCCATCATATATATATAATAGAAAGAAACGAGGAAGTTTCATTTACATATATTTCACTGTACATCCACACTATAAATATATATATATATATATGTGTGTGTGTGTGTGTGTGTGTGTGTGTGTGTGTGTGTGTGTGTGTGTGTGTGTGTGTGTGTGTGTGTGTGTGTGTGTGTGTGTGTGTGTGTGTGTGTGTGTGTGTATATGTATGTGTGTGTGTATGTGTGTGTGTGTGTGTGTGTGCGTGTGTGTGCGCGCGCGTGTGTGTGTGTGTGTGTGTGTGTGTGTGTGTGTGTGTGTGTGTGTGTGTGTGTGCGTGTGCTTGTTTGTATGTATATATGTATAACTTTAACGTTGATAACTTTGATAGGTTTCGGCCAGTATTGGCCCAAGCCATGTCTAACTTAATAGCACTACCTGACGAAGTCTTTCAAATCAGGATTTGGACACCATGGCCCGCTCAAGTAGAGAGCTATTATTTACGGCGGCATATCCGGGTGTAGGAGGTTTATCCGGATTTCTTGAAGGAATTTGTCCAAAGACTTCTTGAACTTGATGGGGTCTGTTTCTGTTTTAATGTGTTTTTGTGTAATGTTAAAGAGTGCGGGGCCAATTGAGGTGAAATAACTGTGCTTAATGTTGTTATGAGATGCGAGTTTGATTGTTGTTGTGAGCGGATAGCACGGTCGCCAAGCCTAAGGTCTACTTTAAAGATGATGCCAACATCATTTGGGCAATGCTGATGGAATATTTCCCACATCATGCAGACAATGTAGCGCTCACGGCGGCGTTGGAGAGAATAAAGGTTGAGATTTTCTAGTCGACCCCAATAGTCAAGGCCTGTCATGCCATCTATCTTTTTTGTGATTGACCTTCGGCGTACTTCAATTTTCATGATACTTTGTTTCGAGACCACAGTGGACAACTGTATTCAAGGTGGGGCCGGGCCAAAGTAAAGAAGAGAAGGGTAATGGTGTGGATATCTCTCGACTGGAAAGTTCTGAGAATCCAGAAACACATTCTGCGGCCATGTAAACTTGTATGTATATATACTCCTTCCAGCGGGTCCTGTCAGAGGTAACCACCTCCAGCTGACCCTGCTGGATCCCCAAGCGAGACCAGCCAAGCTTATGGATGTTATCCAAACATCTTGCTTGGGGTCAAACCATGTGTCTCCTGCCGGTTGGTTTTGCCCGTAAAATCTGTCCAGCGATTCTTTCCTGAAATATTCTAACCACATCTCAATAGTATAGGAGTTGTGATATCTCAATTCAAAGAAGTAACGGCTCTACATGTAGTGATTCTCTGATCTCTGTGTTACGCACTCTATCAAGCAACGTTGTTCCAAAGATCTTCCAGACGAACCCTATTCTGACCGCTTGTATTCGCAATCGTATTCTTTTGGTCATTACCCAACATTCACGCCTATAGGTAAGGGTTGGCACAAATAACTAAATGAAGATAGCGAGTTTGGCTTTTACAGCTATCTCTCTTTTTATGATCACCGAATGCTGAAGCTGGCGCATTACTGCACCTGCTACTGCAATTCTCGCACTTAATTCAGCCTTCTGCTTTCCATCACTCGTGAACATGACCCAAAGATACTTGAATTTCTCTACCTGCTTCGGTAGAACTCCATTCACATGTAGAGTACATTGTGCAGGCTTCCGTTAGACAACGAGTGCCTCAGTTTTTGGAGCACTGATTTTCATTCCAGTCATGCAGCACTCAGCATCAAACCTATCAAGTGCAAGTCGGAGATGACCTTCTGTCGAGTTAAATAACACCATGTCGTCTGTAAATTCCAGCCGGCTGATTTAACACTCGCCAATCATGATACCATTTCCGACTCGGCATCTCATGTCAATCCTGTTCATGAAAGTAGTGAACAGGAGAGGTGAGAGTACGCACACTTGGTGGTTTCGATGTAGCACAATCTATCCGAACACAAATACTCGAGCCATTAATCAGAGACATCATAGCGGCAAGAAGCTGACTATCGATCCCATACTCCTGCACAACCTTCAACAACATGTCTCGAGGGACGCGCTAAAATGCCTTTTCGAGGTCTACAAAACAAGAATATACTTCTTGGCAATATTCCCACGATTTCTCGAAGACATGCCGCAGTGTGAATATTTGGTCGGTTGTACTGCGTCCGGGGTGGAAACCGCACTGTTCACTAGCTAACTTGCATTCGATAATCTCCCTGCATCTCGTTACCAGACACTTAGCATAGACTTTACTGGGGATGCTTAACAAGGAAATCGCTTTGTAACTAGAACAATCTCCATTGTCCCCCTTTTTGAAAATTGGTATTATCACTTCCGATTGCCATTGCTTAAGTGCCTTTCTATATATATATATGCATATATACATGATGGCTACAAACACTGTTAAGAGTATTGCAAACGCTTGTCAGATTATAGAAAATTGTGCACTTTTAGGCTACGACCAGCCACACGAACCTGTAACATATCCTGAACAAGCAATGCCTGCGCTTTGAAGGTTTTTTAAATGGGGAAAGGCCTTGCACTCGACCAATCTCTGTGTATATATATATATATATATATATATATTTATATATAAATATATATATATGTATATATATATGAAAATATTTAACTCCGATGGCAGAGCTCAAGCCGTTTCTACGTAGTCCAGAAATAGCCGTCGAAAAGGCTTGAGCTCTTCCATCAGGGTTAAACATTTTCCCATTACCCACTCTACTACTCTAAGTATTGAGTACTCTGGTGCGTTATGGTCCATCTGGTTCGTTACCACACTTCGTTCGTTATATATATATATATATATATATATATATATATAGTTGTAAGGTTGCCGGTAAATGCGCCCATAGGTGGTATGCCGGTTGAGCACTCGATGCTCGCGCACATGCAGCAACATATATATGTATGTATATAAAAGGTAAACAGAAATAACAACACAATCAGTACAGTATATGGAAGAGATATATTACGTTAACGCTTGATATAGCAGGAAGAGGGTCATAACATTTCGGACGCTAGTCCTTCATCAGAAGAAAGAATGAGAAATAAGATAGATTGAGGGGACGGGCGGGTTGGAATTGGAAAAAATGTCTTTAGATAAAAAATAACAGGTCCATTCATGTTGACATCTCTTGGAAAACTGTTGGTGCTGGCGTTTTGTGTATGATTTATTTTTTAAAAAAGTGGATTACACACACACACACACACACACACACACACACACACACACACACACACACACACACACACGCATATATATATATATATATATATATATATATATATATATATATACAGAGAGAGAGAGAGAGAGAGAGAGAGAGAGAGAGAGATAAATAGAGAGAGGGAGAGAGAGCGAGAGAGAATAAGAAGTCAGATTTGCACTTATTTAGAAACTTTAATGCATATTACAACTGTCGATCAGTTCGGGCTTGAACAGGCGATCGTATATCCCGACTCTTAATCGACACCTCTTCAGATATGCGAGTTTACATGGCTGGTCCCATCCAAATACACACACACACACACACACACACACACACACACACACACACACACACACACATATATATATATATATATGTGTGTGTGTGTATATATATATATATATATAACTGTGTATATATTCAGGCGCAACTACTGATTGTATTTTGCTTACCTTCCACTTTGTGCCGTTGCAATGTCCAAAGTTATATATCCGCAGCATATCCAGGCTAGCAACACTAAATACAGCTTCGTGGCCATACTCTCTCTTATCACCTTCTCACTTTCACCCTCTTCTTCCTTATTCTTTGTTGTATTTAGTTCTTTGTTCCTTGTTGAAGTTTAAAAAGTGAGGAATCTGATGAAGTAACAAATTGGCAGGACAAACATTTGTCGCTAGATTACCTAAAGAGATTTCTATTTATACCCCATGTGGGAGGAGAAGAAAGCAGCAACAACATTGTCACTGTCAATATTATCATAACCATCATCATCATCACCATAGAATGTAATCATTACCATCATCATCACCATAGAATGTCATCATCACCATCATCATCATCATCATCATCATCATCATCATCATCATCATCATCATCATCATCATCATCATCATCAACTACATTGTCATCACATAGATAACCAGTAAACAACACACGTTTTAAAGGAAACATTTTTAATTGGTTTACATCTGTTAAGAAAGTCATTGATACATTCGTATTGGTAGCAAGAGTGACTTTAACGTTTCTCAAAATAAAACACAAACAAATAAAACACTATAAAAAAAGAAAGAAAACATTTTTTCTTTTCTTCTGAAAATCATTAGAAAGTCAGACCATTTTAGACCACAAACTAAACAGATGTCACACACAGGTGATTGATCATCTTTAATGAATTTTATGATTTAGATTCTAATCAATAAAAAATGGGCAGTTTCTATAAATTTTACCTTTTCTTTCCTTGCTGAACTATTTCTTTTTTACACTTTTATTTTATTTTATTTTATTTTACTCACTCATCAATTGTTGTCAACCTGTTCAGTAACACGCATACATCGCCGAGAGAGAGAGAGAGAGAGAGGGAGAGAGAGAGAGAGAGAGAGAGAGAGAGAGAGAGAGAGAGAGAGAGAGAGAGAGAATAAAAAGTCAGATTTGCAGCTTGTTTAGAAACATTATTGCATATTACAACTGTTTCGATGTCGATCAGTTTGGGCTTGAACAGGCGATCGTATATCCCGACTCTTAATCGACACCTCTTCAGATATGCGAGTTTACATGGGTGGTCACATGTGTGTGTGTGTGTAGAGAGAGAGAGAGAGAGCGAGAGAGAGAGAGCGAGAGAGAGAGAGAGAGAGAGAGAGCGAGAGAGAGAGAGAGAGAGAGAGAGAGAGAAAGAGAGAGAGAGAATCTTAAGTTTCATGGCATACTTTTTGTCAGAGAGTATGAAATGTTTACTCTATAATATGATTATATCTACAGCACAGAATGAATCATATTTAACTGGGTGATATCTAAAAACATCTGACTGATAAAATGACAAGTCAGTCAATCATATTGGTGGCCTCCCCACAGCCCCGGCGGACAGAATGGAGAAGGCGTTTCCCAGGAGGATGGCAAGGGAGACGCGCTGCAAAACCCATTTCTGTTCGCGAGGCTCACACCTGTGGTTGGCCAGCTCAGCGCCTATGGTGGTGAGTAGGGAGGTAGGCCTAGGGCCAAGGACACCAGAGGTCTCCACTGCCATGGGTACAACCGCAAACCTGTCGGAGAGCGACCGGTATTTGAAGAGTTTGGCCTCCTCGGTCGGACGTGCAGAAGAACCTGGGTTAGTCGCAGACTGCACCAGGTTGCGAGATATCTCCCCTCTCTGGTTAAGGGCCGTGACTCGGCAGTAATCGATATAGTGTGCGACTACATATTTAGCTGAATATAGTAACGTTATTATGATAAAGGAGAGTCATGGATTAGCAGTAATCGGTAGAGTGTCGGAAAACATACTTTGTGGCATAGAGTTACGGCCCTTTGCGTTCTGAGTTCAAATCCCGCCTAGGTTAGTTTTGCCTTTCATCCTTACGGGCTCAATAAAATAAAGTACTACAAACATGGTGGAGTCGATTTAATCGACCTGCACCTCCCTCAAAATTGTTGACCTTGTGCCTAAATCAGAAAACAAGGCGGTGCATTGGCAGTATCGGTAGAGCTTCGGACATACTTTGTAGTATGGAGTTATGGCTCTTTACGTTCTGAGTTCAAATCCCACCGGGGTTAGATTCACCTTTCATTCTTCTGAGGTCGATAAAATAAAAGTACCAGTAATGAACTAGGGAACATATAAAAGTCTTTATTTTCCCCTAAAATTACCGACATTGTGCATAAATTAGGTGGCATATAGTTTGGAGATTCTTCTTCTTCTTCTTCTTCTTCTTCTTCTTCTTCTTCTTCTTCTTCTTCTTCTTCTTCTTCGTCCACTTATTCCTGGGAGGGTCGTGGGGACTGGGTCACCAAACACGCCTTCCACAGGGTCCTATTAGAAGCAGTCGTCTCCAATTGATCGGGCTGGACGCACAAGCGAGACTAATCGAACGCATGGACGTTATCTAACTATCATGCTCGTAGTCAACCTTTGTCTCCCCTGTCGGTTTAGCTTTGCTCGTAGAATGTTGTTGTGGAAGGTTCTGCAGAGATATGGGATCGATAGATACCCTCTTGTTCCTTTGAAGTCTCAATACGAATGCCTTAGTATTTGTGTTCGAATAAATACTGAGTAAAATCACTCAATATGTGTTTCCCGTTCTGCAAATTGTTCGTACTGTCACCTCTTCTGTATATAATCTACATGAACAGGATTGACATCAAGACTGACTGGTAGAATCAGTTGGCTCGAATTTGCAGACGACATGATACTTCTTATCTCCTAAGAAGGTGTTCTCTGACATCTACTGGATAGGTTTGCTTCCGAATACTGCAAGAAAGGAATGAAAATCATTACTGTGGAAACTGGGATCCTCGCTCTCTCAAAGTCCACTGAAGCAAGTAGAGAAGTTCAAGTATCTCGGGGACGATCTCATGGGTGATAGAATGCCGTTCAATATTTGCAGGAGCTGGTGCAATAAAGAGCCAGCTTCAACACTCGGTCATCAAAAGAAGTGAGCTAGATGCAAAAGACAAACTCGCTATCTTCAATTCGGTGATCGGGTTATAAATCTTGGTTAATGACCGAAAGAATACGATTGCAAATACAAACGACTGAAATGAGTTTATTCGAAAGGTTTTTGGAGTATCGTTATTGGATATGGTGCGTATATCGGAGATCTGTGATTTATGTCAGGTAGAGTCGTTACTTCTCCGAAGCGACCACAACTATGATTCTACGGACATGTGGTTAGGAAACAATTGCTGGACAAATTTTACAGGAAGGAGAATTATAAAAATAAAAAATAAAGATTAAACATTTGAAAAATAAAGCATGAGAAAATTAGTGGAAAAAGAGCATTGATCAGAAGTTCTGATAGAGAATGGTAAATTAATGAAGGAATTAAATTAAGATCGTCTCATTTAGAAATAACTAAGGGAATTAAAAAGTAGAAACTGAGGGTGAATTTGGGTGGAATTATTCAAAACAGAATATAAAAAATAATGAATGAGAAAATGAGTGTAGGAGCAACATTGATGAAAGTCTCTGTTAAAGTTTAACCCAGTGAAGTATTACTGGTTGCAATGTTTCTTTCATAATATATTTGTGAAGTACGCTGACCTGCCAACCTCAAAAACCCCAAACGGAGAGTATCATGAAAAAAAGTGTCCCAAAACGAGGGGAGATTTTACATAATGAAAGCTATACCCATTTTCACAAGAGAAGACATCTCTCACCCCAACCTCCCATAGTGGGTAGGAGATCTCCCCGTCCGACGAGGAGTGTTAACAGGTCTGAGTACATCCTAGTGTTGAACCTCTCCTTCTTGGCTTATTTCTATAGCTAGCCTCTCATTCTAATGAACTCTTCACTGTCTCCTCTTTGTGTTTTGAGCAAGAAAGAAGTGATTTGTATAAAAAAATTGCAAATATTGATGGAAATATTAAAGAATAAAAGATTAAAACAAAATTAAGTAATGAACAGAAGTGAGGAAGGGATAAAGAAGGGCAGCTCTGACGTGTAGAGGAAAGGACTATGAATGCCATAAATGAGAGGAAAAGGAAGGAAAAACAAGGGCCACTAGGCAAAAGAAGAAAGGGAGGGGGGATGGAAGAGAGTGATAAATTCTATATCTTGGGTGAGGTGGTATTTCGGCTGCGCCCCGCAGACAAATCTGCAATGGCATTTCCGTGGACAATGACCAGCGACGCCTGCTGCAGCAGTCACCCCACCTCGTAGGGCGCCTTCCTCAGACGGGCTACTGACGTTCCTATTTTACGAAGGAGCTCGGTAGTACAGGGTCCGAGGATACCTGAGGTCTCGACGACGACTGATGGGAAGAAGAAACGACCGAACAAGTCCCGGTATTTTCTTGTTTTCCTGTCCTCTGCATTGCGGGCCGCAGAACCGGGGTTTGTGGCCGAATCGACTAAGTTGGAGGCTGAGACCGTATCAAGCTGTACACAGCCCATATTTGCTATCATTTATGCAAGATTCCAATCACTTTACAATTTTACAGACTTCGTATCGGTGATTAAACCCAACCCGAACGGTTCCTTTCATGTTAGTATGGGATTCTTCGACAGAGATTATATGTATGAGCTTGTAGGGTTGTATCTACTAAACTCTAATAGACACAATCCTACAAGGTCAGAAATGGAGGAGAATAAACTACCAAAGCAATCTAGTAACTAGATATTTTAGGAATGTTATCCCCCTCAAGGATTTTTCGTTAAAAAGAGCCAATGTATTAACCATTTCAAGAAATATTAATGGTCACTCACTAGATTGATAATTAATGAGATCGTTTAAGCCTTTCCATCTTACGATATCTAGTATCTTTGTGTATGTACACACACGCACACACACACACACACATTTACACAGACATATGATACTAATCCAGAGGTGTTAAAGCGAGGCCGTCACTTATAAGATCAGCGATACTTGTCAGAGTGGTAGGTCACATAAGACTTACACAACACTTCATAGATATCTGTACTCCCATTAGAATGACACATACATTTACACAAACTTTCAACAATAGTCTAAAGCTGAAGAGCAAGGGCTAGTCTTGATCTTTAGCTCAAGATTCACAATATAGACGAGATCATTTGCCACACAACAGGTTTTATACTAGAGAAATTCTCTCCAAAATACAAGCTTCAACAAAGGTTTAGAGACACATCACCTCGAGTGGTAATACAGTACGCCGGATACATGGGGCGTTGAAAGAAAAAATCCAGATCGACCATATATATATCCGGAATTTTACCCGACCTATATATATATATATATATATATATATATATATATATATATATATATATATATATATATAGAGAGAGAGAGAGAGAGAGAGAGAGAGAGAGAGAGAGAGAGAGAGAGAGAAAATGAGGTTGGTAATGGCACATGGAATATATAAGAGACAGAATACTTTTTTGTGAAAAAACATATAATTTTATAAGGTAAGGAAAGAATAAAGGGTATAATATTTTATACCCGTTATTCTTTCCTTACCTTATAAAATTATATGTTTTTTCACAAAAAAGTATTCTGTCTCTTATATATTCCATGTGCCATTACCAACCTCAATTTTCTCTATAACCTTCGTTTTGTGTAGAAACTTACACTTTTCATATATATATATATAGAGAGAGAGAGAGAGTCCAACACCTCTGGATCAAAATGTGTCCAGAAATGGATTATCAGAGAGAGAGAGAGCTAGAGAGAGAGAGAGAAAGAGAGAGAAATAACGCACCTCAATAATTCATAGGCAAAAGATGATGTGCGGTATCTGGGACAGTTTCCCTCTATAAAATCGCACTCAAATGGTATTGGTGAACCCGAGGCTACATTAGAAGACCCTCGCCCAAAATGCCAGGGACATGGTTTTCAATTGAACTTCTCAATTATACAGCTGCAGCAGAAAGGCAAACAATGAGATACTTGTTTTTACATGTGAACAAATATGCCATTTCCATGTTGCTAGATTTTAAAACGCATATTTTTTGCTTTTTTAAAATAATTCCATCACGCAGCAATATATTTCACGCTACATTAAACTCTCATAATTGAAAAGGTTAATAATTGTATAACAAGCTCTTATCATAGGTTTCTATAATCAATGTTTCATTTCTTGTTTGGTTCAGCCCATATTACATAAAATAATTGCCTTCACAAAGATTTGTCGCCTCTTGAAATACACCTACACACAGACATATATACACGTAAATAGATAACCCCCCTCTCTCTCTCTCTCTCTCTTTCTCTCTCTCTCTCTCTCTCTCTCTCTATATATATATATATATATATATATATATATATAACGAAGGAAATGTGGTAAGAAACCAGGTGGACTATAACGCACCAAAGTACTCAATACTTAGGGTAGTAGAGTGGGTAATAGGAACGAGTAGGACCCCGACGGCTGAGCTCAAGCCGTTTCGACGGCTAATTCTGAATCCAGAATTAGCCGTCGAAACGGCTTGTCTCAGCCGTCGGGGTCCTACTCGTTCCTATATATATATATATATATATATATATATATTTAAAAGAATAGAGGTGTAACACACGTGTTATGATATATTGGTAAACGGAAAAGAAAATGCTGACAAATTGTTCACAGTGAAAAATAGTTTAATTAGGAATAAGTGAAAATTAGTAATAGTATGGGTTAGTATTCAGTTTTGGTTTTAAGTTTTACCGGTTGCGCATTTCTAATGCTTTTCACAAACATCACGGGCGCTCTATCTCAAAATTATTTTTGAAAAGCATTAGAAATGCGCAACCGGTAAAACTTAAAACCAAAACTGAATACTAACCCATACTATTACTAATTTTCACTTATTCCTAATTAAACTATTTTTCACTGTTAACAATTTGTCAGAATTTTCTTTTCCGTTTATATATATATATATATATATATATATATATATATATATATATATATACACTGTATATGTAAAAGGTAAACAGCAATAACAACACAATAGGTACAGTATATGGAAGGGATATATTAGGTTAACCCT
Organism: Eledone cirrhosa; assembly: GCA_964016885.1. Taxonomy (NCBI): domain Eukaryota; kingdom Metazoa; phylum Mollusca; class Cephalopoda; order Octopoda; family Eledonidae; genus Eledone; species Eledone cirrhosa. Next base: position 219,823,753 of record OZ024741.1, read on the forward strand.
TGATATAGCAGGAATAGGGTCTTAACGTTTCGGACTCTAGTCCTTCATCAGAAGAAAGAATGAGAAATAAGATCCGCAGTCTTGGGAACGGGAAGACCACAAATCAAAGAAGTACTTGATACATGTTATGATGCAGAGTGGGTATATTAGTAAAAGTAGGGGATTGCAGAGGGAGGTAACTATAGCTGAAACTGCCGAGTTCTGTGTAGATCCTCTAATTGTACTAATACACACCCACACACGCACATATTCACGCACATACACACACATATATATATATATAAGGTTATCCCGGGTTCAATCGAGTGTAAGTAAGGTACTCAATATAAAGCAAAGTATAAATATTTAATATAGAAATGGCTTCTACAGAACTAGAACTGTTTCATTCGGGAGAAATCATCGAGAAGCCTCTGATAATTTCTCCCGTATGAAACAGTTCTAGTCTTGTAGAAACTATTTCTATATTAAAATATCTATCTATCTATCTATCTATATATATATATACAGTGTATCTTCGCTTATCCGGATATCGCTTTTCCGAAATTCGATTTACCGGACGGCTATTTCTATACTACCTCCGGATGAGGAGGACTTGATTTCGGCAGACGGACAGATTCGGGCGGCATTTCTTCCGCGAACGTTACGTCACTTATTCAGCCAATGGACGAGGGAGTTTTGGAGACACTAAAGCGGATTTACAGAAAACAATTGCTGCGGGATTTGATCGGAAAAGGGGACACGGGAATGATTCCATTTTTACGTGCGATAAACATGAGGGAGGTGGTTGACCGTTCAGCTGTTGCGTGGAAATGGTAGCGGGAAATGGTAGCGGAACGACGAGCTTCGGCGCGAAAACAATCTTCTATTTATTCATTTTTTTTAAAGTACTAACTTTTTATGGTTGGACTCAATTCAGTTTTACGTTATTAAGTTTTTAGTTATTCTTATGTTTGTTTAATTAATTTTCTTATAAATTCTATCTGTTCTTTTGTTATTCTAATAAACTTTCTTTACTTAGTATTTGTCTCTTATTTTGACTAAAAGAAGCCAAAACATTAGAAACCACGAGCATTATGTAACAATGGGATTTTAGAATTCACTTATCCGGATATTTCACTTAACCGGATCTTTTTCTAACTGTTTGGTAAAGCGAAGATTCACTGTGTATATATATATATATATATATATATATATATATATATACGATATTAACAAATGGAAACTATATTTATAAAACCATATCTATTTTATTATACATATTTCAAGGATACCATGTTAAATTATGGTATGCTTTCATCAGACAAAATACAATATATACCAGTTTTATAAATAAATTTTAACATACCCTTTCAAAATGCAACCGTTACTTTTGGAAGACATCAGGATATTGGATTTCTTTATCTTAGTAAGTCATTGTGATACGTAACACAATTTGCTTGTTGTATCCCAATAATTTAAATAGAACTTTTGCATATATCTATCTATCTATCTAAGGCGGGTAAAATTCCCGAGATCCATGGACGAGTTCTCTCCAGCGGTCTCTGTCCCTCATTATCGCTGCCATATCCTGCATCTTCAACAGACCAGTGTCTGTCCTTAGGGCATCAACATATGTTAACCTTGGTCTTCCTCTTCTAGTGTGTCCATGTATATATATATATATATATATATATATATATATATATATATATATACACAGACACACTTCGTTATTGTATTTGTTTTCCAAGATATATATAAATATATATATATATATATATATATATATATATATATATATATATATATACACACAGACACACTTCGTTATTGTATTTGTTTTCCAAGATTTCTTATGTGAAAACATGTGTTGACACAGATATTGTTATACTTTAGGAGGGTTATGCAGCCAATAAACACACACGCACCTTCAATGTATTATACAATTCCGGTTGGTTGGTTGGTTGGCTGGTTGGCTGGTTCGATAACTGGATGGTTGCTTATATATTGCCAAAGCTCATTCGTCATACATTCTGTGACCTCCTCAGGGACTGGATTTTTATTTTGTGTCTCTCATTTGTCTTGTCCTGCACCATCTTGATTTTGTGTGTATATATATATAATATATATATATATATATATATATATATATATATATATATATTTATTTGTCTTGTCCTGCACCATCTTGATTTTGTGTGTATATATATATATATATATTTATTTGTCTTGTCCTGCACCATCTTGATTTTGTGTGTATATATATATATATATGTATATTTTATGTTTCACCAATGGTTAGAACTGGTCATTCCGTTTAGCTACCCATGATGTAATAGTATGAAAGCACTCCGCGTTATGCAGCTCATCCATGGACGATGTTGAATCCCGTGATTGGTGCAGGAACGGAGTTAAATATTAATTGGATTAAAATAACAGGAGACCGAACTGCTTATATACCTTTGCATTTTATTGTTGCAAAATACACTATATATATTTCAATGGCCTGGTTGCGTAAGATCCTGACGGTATCATCAGGTGCAGATTGTACCATATTTAGTCAATAATAAAGGAAATTAGGACGAGCACAAACAGATAGTAGAGAAAATATATGATTCGGAGATGGGCCACAAAATCGGTGTTATTGTTAGTGCAGGCCACCTCTGGATAACAAACTTGACAATGCTAAGCATTGTGGGTTTGGCAGGTGCGACTAAAGGGAGTTAAAGGGTGTTGTGTGGTGGCGACAGAATTTCTGCTTTTCAAAGATACTGCTATGCTGTTAATGAGAACCATACAGTCAACTGCTACGAAGGTTTGGGGTACTAAATCCTATGTAAATTCTGGTCAAGACAAGTGAAGCGTAACGGTGAAGAAAATTTGATTGAAAGATATCAAGAAAGTTATAAGAAGTTATAAATATGTATAACATTTGACAGTTTATTTATGGAAAATATCAAGTTAATACAGCTTAATAGAAAAAGAAAAAAAGAAAATTTAGATTGAGAAGAATGGAATGTAAAATAGGAAACTATAAAGAAAGGGAAAAAGAAAAAACGGAAAAGAGAAGGAATGGCAAGGACTCTAGTGTCACAGAAGAATGGGAGAGGAAAGGGGTCGGTGATTGGGCTCTGGGCCTTGGGCGCGGCGGTAAAGGGACTGAGCTCCACGGACATGCCCGTAAAAGCATTCCCGTTGGGTTGAATGACGTGTTAAATAAATTAATAAAATGAATTACAAAAAAATACATTAAGAAAACAAATTGCGAGTAAATATAAATATATAATAGTTGCAATGTTAGCGTCTGTGTATCGTTAACATAATTAAGGGAAAGTAATCTAGTTCACACTTATATGCGGCCGTGCTCTTGCCAGTGGAGACTTCTGGTGTCCTTGGCCCCAGGGCTAGCTCCCATCATAGGCGCTGAGCTGGCCAGCCGCAGGTGTGATCCTCGCGAGTTGGAATGACTCTTCCAGCGCATCTCCCTTACCATCCTCCGGGTAAACACCTTCTCCATTCTGTCCGCCGGGGCTGTGGGGAGGCCAGCACGTGGGACCCCATTTGCTCACCATACGGAGAGATGGGGAGGGTGAGAGAGATGAAGGCGGTGACAGTGGGAGTTCGGCTCTTCCACGTTCGGACCATATCCTTGTGGTTGTGATCATTAAGCAGTTAATGAGTCTGTTTATTTATTTTAAGTGTGTCTACCTCCACTATATATTATATTTGTATTTGTATTGTGACAGAAAAGACAAGAAACGTGGTTTGGCGTTCTCTAGCGACTGATGCAATGACTCTCCTCATCCCTGCAAGGTCCAAAAGAGGATATACCAATACTGAGAATATTCATATATTGAGGCGGGGGGAGGGTGTGTAATTAATTAATTCCAAGCACTCAAAGAACGGAAACAAATTTTGGCGTCTTTTGTGTCACACGGTAAGTCCTGAGACGGTCAGTCGGAGGTGTAACGCATACCAGATAATTACTAATAGCAGTGAAGTTAATAATAATTGTTACTATTTTTGGCACAAGGCCAGCAATTACTCCAGTGCATTACTGGTACTTTATTTTATAGATCCCGTAAAGATGAAAGGCAAAGTTAACCTCGGTGGGATTTGAATTCAGACCATAAAGGGACGTAACTATGCTGGAAAGCAATGCGTCCGACCTTCTACCGATACTGTCAGTGTGATAGAATTATGGCTGTCGGGGAGGATAACATTGCAAGTTTATAGTTGAAAGTAAAATTAAAAAATAAAATAAAATAAAATTAAATTAAATTAAAATTAAATTAAATCAGTAGCTAGTATTGGGTCTTATGTGTCGTTCAATATATGATTACATATGGAGTATAATATAATTATATACTATAAGATAAAGTAGGAAAACATTGAAAACTAAGGTGTAGATTAATGGTAAATTTTACATTGTGTAGTATGTATCTCCCTTTCTGGTTATTATAATTGTTTCTACTTTTTGGCACAAAGCTAGCAATTACCCCCAGTGTATTACTGGTACTTTATTTTATCGACCCCCGTAAGAATGAAAGGCAAAGTTAACCTCAGTGGTATTTGAACTCAGTCCGTAAAGAGCCGTAACTCTATGCTGCAAAGCATGGCATCCGACCCTCTAGCGACACTGTCAACCCACCGTGTTATAATTGTTTCTACTTTTGGCACAAGGACAGCAATTATCCCAGTGTATTACTGGTACTTTATTTTATCGACCCCCGTAAGGATGAAAGGCAAAATTAACCTCGGCGGGATTTGAACTCAGACCATAAAGGGCGGTAACTCTTTGCTGCAAAGCATGGCGTCCGACCTTCTAGCGATACTGCCAATCTAGGCAGTGAGTAAATTTTATGGGGGTGGATAATTAAATATATAATTAATAGATAGTAAATAA
>OZ024741.1:219833637-219881137 GCA_964016885.1 Eledone cirrhosa
CAAAAGTAAAGGGACGTAACTCTGTGCCTCAAAAGCATGTTGTCCAACGCTCTACCTATATTGCCAATCTGCCGCCATAAAGGAAACAAACTAAAAATATAAATATTCTTCGTTGCGTAACTGACTTAACCCGTCATCCGGTTTAACTGCATCACCCGGCCCTTGGTTGTTTTTAAGGATGTCCACCCTGCTGTCAACTTTCGGCCCATATTTGCAATCTGAGAATACCTTCTTCTAACACTCAGAGATGCCCTTCGAAGGTTTTTGGAGGGCGCTAACCACCCCCCTTCAACAAAGTGGCAATAAAAGTAATTCTTCTACTAAATCTTTGCTAGGAGTTGTGACTAACAGTTAGTATCAGCAATGGAAAGACCAATGGAAACATTGTTTCCTGGGTTTGATCTGATGACCAACTCCTTTCTTCTGCCAGGAGTTGCGAGTGTCAGGGAGTATCAGCAATGGAAATACCAGTGGAAATATTGATTCCTTTGTCTGGTCTGATAAACAGCTCCTTTTTTCTGCAAGGAGTTGTGACCGGCAGATAGTATCAACAATGGAAAGACCGATGGAAACATTGTTTCCTTGGTCTGGTCTGATAAACAGCTCCTTTTTTCTACCAGGAGTTGCGATCGGTAGATAGTATCAACAACGGAAATACCAATAGAAACATAGTTTCCTTGGTTCGAGTTGACAAGTTCCACCCCACTCAGTTACCGAATTAGGTCTAGGATTTTGTCGATTGTTCTAAAGCAATGCTATGAAGATATGAAGAAAGTAATTTGTTTTAGAACGTTTACGTGTTCAAAAGTAAAAAAAAAAAAAAATAAACAACCCAAAACAACGACAAAAACATCAACATTTTCTATCGTAAAAACATACTACACATGAACATTTTAATGTGAAAGAATATTTATTAATTTACCTTAATTATAAATTAGTCAAACTTACAGAAATAGAAAGCAGTATTGGAAAGGACTATGTATGCTATACATGTGAGGGAAAAAAGGGGAAGAGCAAGGACTATTAGAAAAATGAAAACAAAACAATGTCTGATTGGTCATTGACGTTCTTTTTTAGTCATATGTTACTAAAACATTCTCATTATGTTCGACAAACAGGAATCAGAAGCAAACGAAATAAATGACCAGCTCAAGCGTCTCTAACATTTTAAAACGTCGTCAACGTATTTTTGTGTTTCTGTTGTGTGGAATCTTGTTTCTGTTACATTACAACGATGGTGGGTAAGTTTTGCAACTTTTAATGTATAAATTATTATCTATTCTTATATGGTCTTAGTCCTCTATTCTTTCGTCATCCATGACGACTGTAAATTAATTACTACTAGACATTTACCGCAGTCTACTCAAACGACTATATAAACATATTTTCACTCCCTAATGTGTTGCTTTTTGTCAATGTAAACACGTAATATATAAATGACAGTCACACAGATCGAACTTGCCTTTTGACCTGTAGGGGCTCTCAAAACCTATAAATTAATATGTAACAAACGTGTACTGACATCTGTCAAACCTACTGAACATACCCCTTTTCTAATAAATTCGTAGCTTTGTTCCAATGTAAGAAATCAATATATATGTATATCTAACTATTGCTCAGATCGAATATGCGTTTTTTCATCCGACATATTCGTTGATACATAAAGTTCACAAATCAATAAGTAACAGGCATTTTCTAGCAATTGATTCAAAGAACGAGTCATTGTCATTGGTGATCATTGATCGAACAGATCAATCATCCAATTTCTTTTTACAAGTATTTAGAATTGTATTATTCATTGTGTCCTTCATTTTATTTAAAGAGGGTAGTATGTCATTTGATGTAATTTAGCTCCTATTTCTTGCAGGCTAAGCAGCCACCTAGCTGGTTCGCTTGTGTCATGGTAAGTAACGAATATACCTGTAATCTGTATAAATACGTACATAAATATTTATGTATACGTGTTCATAAAAAGATTTAAGAGCCAGCATTACTCAGCCATAGATTTTCACAAAACAAAAACCGAGAGCGCTTGAAAATGTTTTAATATAATTGTTTCTACTTTAGGCAGAAGGCCAGCAATAACCCAGTACATTACTGGTACTTTATTTTATCGACCCCGTAAGGATGAAAGGCAAAGTTAACCTCGGCGGGATTTGAACTCAGAATGGCAAGGGCCGTAACTCTATGCGTCAATATAATAGTAGTTGTTGTTTATTCCTATCTGAACACCAATCAAGCAGAGCTATTATCAAAAGCGTTCCAGCCATAACCATTCCATCCTTTAAAAGACTTATGGGACTAAATTATCAAATATATCTTTCCCGTTTATACGTTTATTAATCTATGAGTGAGTCATGGGAGGGTTAAATGCAAGAAGCACATGACTAGCGAAAGGCAAAGAACAGAGGCAACAATGGTGGGTGAGGTAGACAGAGGTGACATGACGGCTGTGGGTAAGATGATGGAGAGTGTTAACAAGTGACTTCATGTCTATCAATTGCGTCGTATATTTTAGATATGATCTAGGGCGTGCAGAACGTAGAGTAACATAGATGATCACCTTAAATCAGAGAGCTGCATTCCACGACAAATATCATTTGATCTTTGTATAGAGTTAGTAAATGGTAAGAAGTGAAGTATTTTGAGGTGGTAGAGTGGACTTTAACATAGATCGGTCTGCTACTTCCGGAAGTAATAGTTGTTCTTTAGTTTCCGAATCCTTACTGATCCAGTAAAACTATGACAAAAGACAGCCCAACCGGGACCACTCCGCTACATTAGCAACTGTATTGTCCAATGTATCCTTGCTGATTAAGAATATGGGTTGTGATTTGAGGGAAATGTCAATGCTATTTCTAGGAGTTTGAGGAGCCGCATTGAGACTTCCTTGTTTGTGCGTTTATGTAGTGATTGTTGTAATCGGTGTCACACTACTCTACAGGTGTTGTAATCGGTGTCACACTACTGACAGGTGTTGTAATCGGTGTCACACTACTGACAGGTGTTGTAATCGGTGTCACACTACTCTACAGGTGTTGTAATCGGTGTCACACTACTGACAGGTGTTGTAATCGGTGTCACACTACTGACAGGTATTGTAATCGGTGTCACACTACTGACAGGTGTTGTAGTTGGTGTCACACTACTGACAGGTGTTGTAATCGGTGTCACACTACTGACAGGTGTTGTAATCGGTGTCACACTACTGACAGGTGTTGTAGTTGGTGTTTTATTCATTTCAAATCATCTGTGACCTAGCAGGCTTATGTTCCCAAGCTTTCCGTCCTTGACATGTTATATTAAAAGGACATAAAACAATACTCTATACCAGGCATGTCAAACATGCGGCCCTTTATAAGCACACCTGCGGCCCGCTCAAAGGAATTTACAGTGCGAGTTTTATCTTCATAATATAAAATTTAAAAAAATAGTTGTAATGTGCGCAATTAGTTGTCGTGTGCGGCCTCCAGACAATATGTGACAGATGTGGCCGTCGGGGGAACCTCAGTTTGACATGCCTGCTCTATACATCTGTCACTTAGCAGGCTTATGTTCTCAAGCTTTCCGTCCGTGACAATGTTATATTAAAGGGACATAACACAATACTCTATAGAATGTATGAGGCTACTTCATTGGTTCTTCTGAAGTTTTGATTGAAGTAAATATCACTAATGATCCACTAGATGTTAAGCTATTCCACAATCTTGTTTGAGGACCTCTGCCAGAAACCAGCCTTCTTGTTGATTCTGTATTGGGCTACATGTAAACAATACATTGTCACCACCACCACTACCACCTACACCACCACAATGTATACTAGAACTTCAACACCGCCACCACCACTAACACTACCACCATCACCACCACCACCACAACCACCACCACCACCACCACCACCACCACCACTACTACCATCATCACCACCACCACCATCACCACCACCACCACAACCACCACAACCACCACCACTACCACCACTACCACCACTACCACTAACACCATCACCACCATCACCACCACCATCACCCCCACCACAACCACTACCACCATCACCACCACCACAACCACTACCACCATCACCACCACCACAACCACCACCACCACAAACACTAACACCACCACCACCACAAACACTAACACCACCACTACCACAAAGTATACTAGAACTTCAACATCACCACCACAACAACAACCACCATCATTGCCACAAACACCACCACTACAGCCACCACCACCACCGCCACAAACACCACCACCACAACAACCACCACCATCGCCACAAACACCACCACCACAACAACCACCATCATCGCCACAAAAACCACCACCACAACCACCACCACCATCGCCACAAACACCACCACCACAACAACCACCACCATCGCCACAACCACCACCACCACAACAACCACCACCATCGCCACAAAAACCACCACCACAACAACCACCACCATCGCCACAACCACCACCACCACAACAACCACCACCATCGCCACAACCACCAACACCGCAACAACCACCACCACCACAACAACCACCGCCATCGCCACAAACATCACCACCACAACAACCACCACCATCGCCACAACCACCACCACCACAACAACCACCACCATCGACACAAACACCACCACCACAACAACCACCACCATCGCCACAAACACCACTACCAGCAACACCACCACCACACCACCACCACCTGAACCACCACCACCACCACACCGCCTAAACAACAACCACCACCACAACAGAGAAAGATTAAACGCCACCACATAAAAAAAGTATGAAAGCCGCCACCACTTGGATAAAATATTGGTAAATAATGGTTTCTTATATAGGCACAAGGTCAGTAATTTGAGGAGAAAGGAAAGTCGATTAAATCGACCCCAGTGCGTGACTGGTATTTTATTTTATCGACCCCATAAGGATGAAAGGCAAAGTTAACCTCGGCGGGATTTGAGCTCAGATCATAAAGAGCCGTAACTCTATGCTGCAAAGCATGGCGTCCGACCCTCTTCCAATATTGCCAATCCACCGCCCTCAAAATATTGGTAAATATTAATTGGTAGAATATACATTGTGACCGGCTGGGACACTTCTACACTGTCATCAACTAGGACATAATTAAACTGTGGCGAATTGAGACACTACTACACTGTCATCAACTGGGGACATAATTAAACTGTGATTAACTGGGACACAACTACACTGTCACCATCTGGGAAATAACTACACTGTGATTAACTGGGACACAACTACACTGTCACCATATGGGACATAATTACACTGTGGTTAACTGGGACACAACTACACTGTCACCATCTGGGACATAACTACACTGTGATTAACTGGGACACAACTACACTGCCACCATCTGGGACACAACTACACTGTGATTAACTGGGACACAACTACATTGTCACCGTCTGGGACATAATTACAGTGTGGCTAACTGGGACACAACTACACTGTCATCAACTGGGACATAACTACACTGTGATTAACTGGGACACAACTACACTGTGACTATTTGGGACATAATTACACTGTGGTTAACTGGGACACAACTACACTGTCACCATCTGGGACATAACTACACTGTTACCATCTGTGATATAACTACACTGTGATTAACTGGGACACAACTACACTGTCACCATCTGGGACATACTTACTCTGTGGTTAACTGGGACAAAACTACACTGTCATCAAATGGGACATAACTACACTGTGATTAACTGGGACACAACTGCACTGTCACTATCTGGGACATAATTACACTGTGATTAACTGGAAAACAACTACACTTCACCATCTGGGACATAATTACACTGTAGCGAATTGAAATACAAAACACTGTCCCCATCAGGGACATAATTAAACTGTGATTAACTGGGACACAACCTCACTGTCACCATCTGGGACATAATTACAGTGGCGAATTGAGACACAACTGCACTGTCACTATCTGGGACATAACTATACTGTGATTAACTGGGAAACAACTACACTGTCATCAACTGGGACATAATTACACTGTGCCGAATTGAGACACAACCAATCTGTCATCAATGTAATATAACTTTACTGTGACCAAATGAGATACAACTACACTGTCACAAACTGAAACACATCTACACTGTCACTAACTAGGACATAACTATATGTGACTAGCTGGGCCACATACAAAGTGTGACCACTTGAGCTAAACAAACTGTGACAAAACTACACTGTCACCAACTGGGGAATTTCTATATTGTAGTGAATTGCGAAACAACTACTCTGTAATCAACAGGGATACAACTTTACTGGGATCAACTGGGACACAGCTTAAGTGTGACCACTTGTGACAAACTACACTAACAAATTGGTAGACAATTATATAGTAACCAGGTGGAATCCAGTTTCACTCTTAACAACTGAGACATATCTACAGTATGAATAAGTGAAACATATTTACATTGTGAAAAAGTGGAACACAAATATACAGCATCCAAATAAGCCACACTTACACTGTGACCATTATAATTTGTCGATCGACTTTCGTCAAATCGGCCCGTGGAAATAATGTTTCCGTTGGTCTTTCCAATTGCTAATACTATCTATCGGTCGCAACTCCAGGTAGAAGGAGCAACGTGAAATGAAGAGTCTTGCTCAAGGGCATAACGCATGGCCCGGTCTGGGAATCGAACTAACAACCTCACGATTGCGAATCCAGTTCTCTAATCAATCAGCCATACGCCTTCACACTGTGACCAGGTAAGTCATAAATAACCCTAACATTCACCAGGCACAACTATATTGTGACAAGTTAGTTATGATTGCACTGTGGCCAAATGTGACATAATAACACTGTGGCAAATTGAGACACAACCACACTCTCTTGTCAACATACATACAGCTTTACTGTGACCAAATTGGATACACTTATACTGCGACCAGCTGGGTCAAAACTACGTTGGGACCAACTGTGACACAATTACACTGTCATTAACTGGGACATAACTACATTGCCACTAGATGGGATAAAACTGCACTGGGAAACAACTACACTGTAGCCAACTGTGAAACAGATGCACTGTCACCAACTGAGACACAATTATACAGTAAGTAACTGGGATAAAACTACACTGAGGCCAACTGGGACACAACTACACTGTTATTAACTGACTCACAACTGCACTGTGAACAACTGGGTCACAACTACAATGGGACCAGCTGCGTCACAACTACACTGTGATCAGCTGGGTCACAACTACACTGGGACCAACTGGGACAGAACTACACTGTGATCAGCTGGGTCACAACTACACTGGGACCAACTGCGACACAACTACACTGTTATTAACTAGCTCACAACTACACTGTGATCAGCTGGGTCACAACTACACTGGGACCAACTGCGACACAACTACACTGTTATTAACTAGCTCACAACTACACTGTGATCAGCTGGGTCACAACTACACTGGGACCAACTGGGACATAATCACACAGTAAGCAACTGCGAAATAACTACACTGGGACCAACTTGGACTTTGTATCATAATATTGCAATTGTGTGTTATGAGGTGTAAGTATATTCTTTGTGGTCTGGTGCTAATAATCATTCTGACCAACTCCCTTAACGTCTAGCATCAAAGAAAGTACCTTAAGGGACAACAAACAACTACACTCTCACTAAATGACAGACCAACTCTATTGTCATCCAACAATATTGTACTTACCTGAAAAATATCCTATCAACAAAAGGCAAATCAACTACACTGACATTAAACGGTAGGTCAACTCCTCTTGCACTAATCAATACACCAACTATATTACCATCATAAAACATCAAATGTAGATCAGCGACTAATAACTACACTTAGAAAAATGATACAGAAATGTGTACCGTCATTTAACACCTTACAACAAAAATGTCTTCAAATGACAAACAACAACAACACTGTCCCGACAAAATGCTACACAAAGAGTCATCAGAACACAAACAACAACAGATATCACACACCACATACAACAACACTAATCAAACACACACGCGAACACTGTCAACAAACAACAGAAACAACAACACTGTCACCACTTTACACACAACACGGCTTCTACGCTGCACACAACACTGCCACCATGCTACACATAACACTGTCACCACGCTACACACAACACTATACACAACACTGTTACCACACTATACACAACACTGTCATCACACTACATACAATACTGTCATCACACTACATACAACAACACTGTTACCACACTACACACAACACTGTCACCACACTATACACAACACTGTCATCACACTACACACAACAAAACTGTCACCCCAATACACACAACACTGTTACGAATCGATAATTGACACGAATCAAAGCTTCGTAATTCATCGTCTTGTAAGTGGATTTCGTTTATGATTAATCAATGATTGTTTTCTCTTTCTGATCGTACAGATACCGCCGATTATCTAAACATGAAAGATGAGGAGAAATAATTTAGCACATCCCTTACTATATTTCGGCAGAAACGCAGCCATTTTCTTTCCTAATTTCTGCTTAACCACACAACCCTTTCCTTACCATATTTCTACTGAAAGACACAGCCCTTTCCTTACCATGTTTCTGCTTAAATACAGCCCATCCCTCGCCATATTTCTTTTGAAACTCACAGATCTCTCCTAACCACATTTTTTTTAAAACACACAGCCCGTTCCTTTCCACATTTTTGCAGAAACATACAAACCTTTCCTTACCATATTTCTGCTGAAACATACAAACCTTTCTTTACCCTATCCCTACTGAATCACACTACCCATTTCTTACCATATTTCTGCTAAAACACAGCCCACTCTTTACCATATTTCTACAGAAATATACAGCCCTTTCCTTACCATATTTATGCTTACAGCACTTTAATTACCATATTTCAGCAGAAACAGCCCTTTCATTACCATATTTCTACAGAATCATACAGACCTATCATTACGATATTTTTTGATAAAAACACAGCTCTCTCCAAAATATGTTTCTGCTGAACACAACTCTTTCTTTACCATATTTCTGCATGTAAACAGACCTTTCCATACCAAACTTCTATTAAAAAAACATTTTCCATACCATATTTCTAGTGTAAAACACAGCCCTTCCTTATCATATTTCTACTCAAGCACACAGCATTATCTTTACTATATTTCTACTAAATACACAGCTTTTTCCTTACAATATTTTGGGTGAAACCACAACCCCTTCCATGCCATATATCTGATGAAGTCCACAGCCCTTTTCTAGAGACGCACACAGTACTTTACTTACCATATTTTTGCTGAAACACAAAGACCTTTCCTTACCATATGTGTACTTGAACACACACTCCTTTCCTTACCATAGCTCTGCAGAAACACAGAGCCCTTTTTTTTACCCTATTTCAGTTGAAACACAGTTTTCTCATCACACTATTCCCGATGAAACACCCAGCACTTTCCTTACCACATTCCTACTGATATATATGTAGCCAAATCTGTCCACGCCTTGAACCTTGGGTGACACCTAAAAGTCAAACTCTAGGTCACCACCCTTTTGGTGTGAACAGTTCATGCGTGGGCTGTCCCCTCAAGGTGGGAGACAGAAAGCAACAGGTATATAAAGCCTATATTTTCCAACCTTAGATACAGAAATATCGGAGCATTACGCTAGCAACAAGCTATGTAAAGATCACCGCTATCTACAGGCCACAGTGGTCTATAGTTAACTACAGACCATTACTCTCTTTCTCTCACTATGGTCTCAGACTACACCAGCCTCATGAACCAACAACAAAAATAACATTGTCAACCTTTGCAACTCGTGGTAATATGTTTATCGTTCTTTTTGACTGAAGTGAAGTTTTATCATATCGTACCATATAGATGAGAAGCTTAGTAATTATATATTGCTGAGAAAGTTGTTGATGGTGGCCATGTTGAAAAAAAGTTGCGTGTTGTTTTCTTTTGTTTTTTTTATATATCACTTCGTATTTTTTTAAATATATTTATCACGTCGGGGTCACCAATTTAACGAAGGGTATTAGTAGTAGTTGTTAGATGGATTATCATGGTTGTTAGATGAAATATCAAGAATGGCCGATTTACTTTGCATATAAAGGTTTACTTCACTTCAATCAAAAAGAACAATAAACATATTACGACGAGTTGCGAAGGTTGACAATGTTATTTTTGTTGTTGGTTCATGAGGCTGGTGTAGTCTAAGACCATAGTGAGAGAGAGAGAGTAATGGTCTGTAGTTGACTGTAGACCACTGTGGCCTGTAGATAGCGGTGATCTTTACATAGCTTGTTGCTATCATAATGCTCCGATCTCTCTGTATCTAAGGTGGGAAAATATAGGCTTTATATACCTGTCACTTTCTGTCTCCCACCTTGAGGGAATAGCCCATGCATGAACCTGTTCACACCAAAAGGGTGGTGACCTAGAATTTGACCTTTAGGTGTCACCCAAGTTTCAAGGCGTGGACAGATTTCGCTACCCTTCCTTACGATATATCTGCAGAAACACACAGCCCGTTTCTTAACATATTTTTACAAAAACAGCAGTTTCTCACCATATTTCTGCTGAATCACACAGCTATTTTATTATTATATTTCTGGTGAAATACACAACCCCTTCCTTACTATATTCCGACTAAAAGAAATAATAATTTCGTAACATGCTAAAAGATACCGCACTTTTCTTATCATATATCTAGATATAAAAAAACAGCGCTTTTCTAATCATATATCTAGAGAAATACACAACCATTTTATTAACATATTTCTACAGAAACACACATCACTTTCCATACTATAGTTCTGCTTAATCACAACCCATTCCTTACCCTATTTCTCTTTAACCACACAGCCCATTCCATTCCACATTTCTTTACTTAGACATCTCTGATGAAACACACAGACATTTCCTAACCCTATTTGTGCTGAAAAACACTGCTCGTTTCTTACCATATTTCTGCTGAAACACGCAGCCCATCCATTACTAAATTTTCGCTGAAATCCACAGCCCTTTCCTTACCATATTTCTGGTGAAACACACAGCCTCTTCCTTACCTTATTTCCACACAAACATACAGCTATTTTCATACCACTTTTCTCATAGAACACAACACGTTCCTTACAATATTTCTACTGAAACACACAGGACATTCCTTGCCATATTTCTACTAAATACACAGCCCTTCTTTTACATATCGGCTGAAACACACAAAACCTTCCTTACCACATTTCTCTTGAAAAACAGAGCCCTTTCCTAGGCATATTTCTACGAAACACAGATATTTTCTTACTATATATCTAAAGAAACCCAGAGCTCTCTTCCTAACATATTTCTGCAGGAACACACAACACATCCCTAAGCATATATCTGAAGAAGCAGACTGCCCTTTCCTTACAATATTTCTGGTGAAGTACACAACGTTTCTTACCATATTTCACGTGAAACACACATCCATTTCCTTACCATATTTCATGTGAAACACACAGCCCTTTCCTTACCATATTTCATGTGAAACACACAACCCTTTTCTTGCCATATTTCATGTGAAACACAACTCTTTGGTTATCATATTTCAGCTTAAATACACAACCTTTACCATACCCAATTTCTCCTGAAACATACAACCATTTCCATACCACATTTCTGCTCAAACACAACATATTTACTTACCATATTTCTTCAGAAACACACAGCCTTTTACTTACCATATTTCTAGAGAAATATACGGCACTTTCCTTGATATATATCTGTAGAAACACAGCACATCCTTACCACATTTCTGCAGAAACACACAGCCCATTTCGTGGCACATTTCTGGTGAACACACAGACGTTTACATACCATATTTCTGCAGAAACACACATCACATTCCTTACGATATTTCTGTTTAAATACACAACCAATTCCTTACCGCATTTCTCCTGAAACAGCAATATCCTTAGCACATTTCTTCTTAAGGGCAGAGCTTTCCATACAATATGTTTGCTAAAACACAGTTCTTTCATTAGCATATTTTTACTGAAACACCCAGCTTTTTCCTTACTATATTTCTGCTTAAACACAGCTCTTTCCTCGTCGTAATTCTACTGAAACACACAGTCCTTTCCTTACCATATTTCGCCCCAAACAGCACTTTCTTTGCCAAATTCCTACTAAATATACAGCCATTCTTTTACCATATATCTTGTGAAATACACAACGTTTCCTTACCATATTTCTAGTCAAATCAAATAGTATTTTCCTTACCATCTTTCTAGTAAATACTCAGCACTTTCCCTACCTTATTTCAACTGAAATACACACACCATTCTTTACAATATTTCGCTGAAACAGAGCCGCTTCTTTAGCACATTCCTTACCATGTTAATACGGAAACACACAGCTTTTCCATGTCATAATATCTGGTGAAACACAGCTGCTTCTTTACCACATTTCTCCTGAAACACAGCCATATCCATAGCATATTTCTGCTTTTGACAACCCGTTCCTTACGATATTTCTACTAAAATAGAGTTGTTTGCTTAGTATATTTTTACTGAAACAAGAAGCCCTTTCCTTACCGTAAAGAAAAACACAGACTGTCCCTTACCATATTTCTGGTGAAACACAGCTTTTCCCTACCATATTTCTGCAGAAACAGACAGCCCTTTCCTTACCATATTTCTAGAGAAACATACAGCCCTTTCCTTGATATATATCTGCAGAAACACACAACGATTTCTTTACCATATTTCTAGCGAAGCTCTTTCTTTACCATAATTTTGGTGAAATAGCTCATTCCTCACCCATTTCTGTAGAAATATACAGCAGATTCCTTAGAATATTTGTGGTGAACACACAGGCATTCTTGTATGATATTTCTACAGAAGCATGCAGCCTTTTCCTTACCCTATTTCTGGTGAAACACACAGCCCTTTCCTTATATTTTCTACTGAACCACACAGCTTTTTCCTTACCATATTTCAGCTGAAATACACAACCGATCCCTTACAATATTTCTGGTGAAACACTCAGCTTATTCCTTACTGCATTTCGCCTGAAAAACAGGGCAATATCCTTACAATATTTCTGCAAAAACGCAGTTCTTTCATTACCATATTCTACTGAAACATACAGACCTTTCTTCGCTATACTTCTACTTAAACACAGCCCATTTCTTACCATATTTCTACAGAAACACAGTGACTCTTCCTTACCATATTTCTACTTAAACACAGCACTTTACTTACCACATTTCTTCAAAAGCACATAGCTTTTTCCTTGCCATATTTCTAGAGAAGCGCACAGCCCTTTCATACCATATTTATGCAGAAACACACAGCTCTTTCCTTGATGTATTTCTGGTCAAACACACAGTTCTTTTCTTACCATAATTTTGGAGAAACATACAGCCTTTCCCAAGCATATATCTGCTGGAAAACACAACCCTTTCCGTACAACATTTCTGTTTAAACAGCCATTCATAACATTTCTGATGAAACACACAGCACGTTTCTTACTATATTTCAACTAAAAAATACAGTCTTTTAAAACATATTTCTTGTTAAACACAAAGGTCTCTCCTTTATCTTATTCTGGCGGAACACACGGCACATTCCTTACCATATTTCTGCTAAAACTCACAAAACATTCCATACCATATTTATGGTGAAACACACAGCCCTTTCCTTACCATATATTTAGTAAAATCCACAATCCTTTCTGCAGAAACACATGGAGCTATCCTTGCTATATTTCTAGAGAAATACACAGCATTTTCTTTACAATATTTCTATAGAAGCACACCTCTCTTTTCTTACAACATTTCTGCTAAACCCCAGCGCATTACTTATCATATCTCTACTAAAACTCAGCCATTTCCTTATCATATTTCTGCTTCAACACAGCTATTTCCTTACCTTACTTTTACAGAAACACACAGCCCTTTACTTACCATATTTCTGCAGAAACACAGTACTTTCCGTGCTGTATTTCTAGAGAAACACACATCCCTTTCCTTAGCATATATCTTCAGAAAAACAGCTCTTTCTTTACCACATTTCTGATGAAATCTACAGCCCTTTCTGTACCATATTTCCACTGATACACAACTCCTCCATACTGTATATATACTGAAACAGCCCTTTCCTTACAATATTTCTGCTGAAACATACAGCCCACTCCTTATAACATTTCCGCTGAAACAGTTATTTCCTTACCATATGTCTACAGAAACACACAGCTCTTTCCTTACCATATTCCTCCACAAACACACAGCACTTTCTATACCATATTTCTATAGAAACATATCCCTTTTCTTGTATTTCTGGTGAAAGACACATCTCTTTCGTTATCATATTTCTGGTTAAACAAAGCGTTTTCTTTACCATATTTCTACAGAAACACACATGTCTTTCCTTAACAAGTTTCTACAAAAACAAACAACCGATTTCTACTATATTTCTGGCGAAACCACAGCTTTTTTCTTCCCATATTTCTCTTGATATACAGGCATTTCCTTACCATTTCTCTACCGAAACACAGCCGTTTCCTTAACATATTTCTGATGCCCATTTCTTATCATTTTCTGCAGAAACCTCTCCTTACCATATTTCTGCTGAAACCCACAGTCATTTCTTTACCACATTTCTACAGAATTACTCATCCTATTCATTACCAGATTTCTACCGAAACCCAAACCTTTCTTTACCACATTTCTACAAAAAGACACAGCCGTTTCCTACAATATTTGTGCTGAAACACACAGCCATTTCCCTACTCTATTTCTACAGAAACTCACCTCTCTTTCCTTACCACATTTCTTCTAAAACACAACCCTTTATTTACCATATCTCTACTGAAACTCACTACGATTTCCTTACTATATTTCTGTTTAAACAACGCTTTCCTTACCATAATTTTGCAGAAACACACAGCCCTTTACTTACCATATTCACAGCAAATTCCTTGCTGTATTTCTAGAGAAACCCACATCCCTTTCTTTAGCATATATCTGAAGAAACACACCTTTCCTCGTCACATTTAGGTAGTCTACTTCATGGGGCTCAATCCTTTGGGTAGACAACTCCACCTCAATAGAAGTGAGTAGAGATGTTGTCCGGGAGCCAAGATCACCAACATTCTCCAGTGCCACAGTGTATAAATTCCCATATTCACATATCCCTCCCACACACCGCAAACAAATATACACATACACACACACGTACACACACAGGCTCGAAATATAGAAGCTTGTGATTATCCCGCTGGACAACTGTAATCAATTGTTCACTAATTAAGATGATGTGATTAATTACTATATAGCCTGTGTAGTGCGTATATTGATATACGCAAGTATATATGCATGTAGATATGATACATCAAATAAAATTGTAATAGACGATATCCACAGAAATTTAACGAAGACTGCGTTACACTGTCTTATGTAATCAGTAACGTAATCGATGATACGTTAAAAAAGACGATATCTAATATATATTTGTGAAATGGGTGGTGGTTGAAATTCAGATGTGCACGATTAAATGGTAGTAGACGTGGTCGGACGGACATTAAAATTTACACACCTATGTAAAAAGTGCCAAGGAAGCAAATAAACGAGGTTTCAAATCACTAACTTGAAAAATGTGGTCCCTAGGGCCCCCAAACGGTCTATTTACTATCGCGTTCTGTGAGTTATTTCCCCCTGTTCTAATACTTGGCTGAGTTATTTACAATTTCATACAAATTTTTAAACTCATCAACGTTCTTTCGCTGTTAACATACAGTACCAATAATTTGAAAAATATTATTGAAAGTTAGCAGTTTCAGGAAAAAGTGTAAACTATCATACAAACCTTCATAATATGCATTTTTAAACTTGCATATCATCGACATTGCTATTTCGCTGTTAATAAACTATCATCCTGCTACATTTAACGATCATACAGTACCGTTTTATGAAATCGATTCTGCAGTACGGTCAATGTTTTCCATCAAAAGAAATAAAACCCTTAAATTGCGAAGAAGGGACGCGTGTTTTTATTTTAATTCTAATACATGTTAACCACCACTAACAGTAAGTAGTATTTTTCAAATTGCATATCATCGACATTACTATTTCGCTGTTAATAAAAAAACGCTTTTCACGTCGCTCCACTTCTCATTGTACGCCGTCCAGTCCCAAGTGCATATTTCTATTTTAAAAAAAACATATTCTGGACGCAGTCCCACACTCCTTACTTTAATATAGTTTAGATTTGAAGTCCTGAGGTCATGGCACGTTTTACCGGAAGTACCATTACTTTCCCATACGTAGTAGTAGTAGTAGTAGTAGTAGTAGTAGTAGTAGTAGTAGTAGTAGTAGTAGTAGTAGTAGTGTTAGTAGTAGTAGTAGTAGTGTTAGTAGTAGTAGTAGTAGTAATTGTAGAAGTAGTTGTTGTTGTTGTTATAGTTGTTGTTGTTGTTGTTTCAGATTAACGAAATCAAAGATGATATCCACTAGCAAGGTGATCCTGCTTGCAGCATTCCTCATGGCAGTGGTAACTCGCTTACTGAGTGCTCCTCTACCAATTAGTAAGTATGTATTATCATCAAATCTCATTGAGCCGTGGATTAGCAGAGTCATTAGGACGTGGGAAAAAAGCTTAACGGTGTTGGTTCTAGCTCTTTTACATTCTGAGTTCAAATCCCGCCGAAGTCAACTTTGTCTTTCACCCATCTGGGGTCGATAAAATAAAGTACTAGTCATGCATTGGAGTCGGCATAATTGGCTTTTCCCTCTCCATGAGTTGTTGGACTTGTGCCTAATTTAGAAATCATTATTAAGACATCTCGTATTTCATTACAGAAACATAGCCAATAGTTGGTCTTGCAGTTCTTGATCCATCCTTCCATCCAAATATCTATCTATCTATCTATCCATCCATCCATCCATCCATCCATCCATCCATCAATCCAATTATATATCTATCTATCTATCTATCTATCTATCTATCTATCTATCTATCTATCTATCTATCTATCTATCTATCTATCTATCTATCTGTAGACGTGGACTAATCGCCGGGGAACATCTAGATCGTACCTAGATAGGGTTCTAGTTAGAAAGAAGGATAGGGACATGTTAAGCTGTCCACAAATGTTCATAGTTGCCTATTCAGATCACAAACTAGTGACCTGCTTAGTCAATCTTGACAGGACCCATAGAAAGGGACCCGGCTAATGGAAGCTGAACTTGTCGTTACCGACATGCAAAGCCTACAGTAGACGGATTAGCACTTTAGTTAAGCAGCACTTGACGGGGGGCATTGTCAACAATAGATGGAGGTACTCTCTCAAGAGGGCAGTTAGATTAGACTCGATAGGTTTTAGTAAAGAATTAGTGTTAGATAGAAATAAAACCGAAAAGGAACTGGTAGATAAAGTAGAAGAGGCACTTAGGAGTGGCAACGTAGCCAGCGTGCTAGCGACGAGAACGGCCTTGGACCAGTTCTTCGACGCAAAGCATGAAGGCTGCGTTGTCAGAAGCAAAATACGTGCTCTGGGAAACGAGGGAGCCAAACTGTTAACGGGGCCCGAATGACGAAGGCGAAAAGTGGCAACAAGTCCACGATTCGGTCTTTGAAGGACCAAGACAGACGCGTGATACGGCACTTTGCTCAACTGTTCGGGCAGGGCGGCGCGCCGGGAGGGGCTATGGATTTCGGTCCATACCTCGACGGGTTACCGCGACTCTCGGACAGCGAGGCGAAGTTCTGCGAGGAGCCGATTTCGGCCGCTGAGATGGGGAACGCGCTGAGCCAATGCGGCAAACGCAAATCCCCAGGTCTCGACGGTCTACCCTACGAATTTTACGTAGCAATGCCGGACTTGTTCTCCGGTCTCCTGGAAGCAGTCTACTGCAACTGACAGCAGAACGGGAGAATTCCCAGTTCTGTGACCAAGGGCGTAGTCACGTTAGTCAGGAAGGACGAGAATAAGGGGGATGACATAGGCAACTTCCGGCCCATAACTCTGCTCAACACAGAGTTACAGATTTTGGCCAAGGTGTTGGCAAAGAGGCTGGCGCTTGTCGTCGAAAACCTGGTGGGAGAAGCGCAGACATGCGCAATCCCGACCAGGTCCATACACGACAACCTCCATCTCATGCGATACATCATAGAGTGGGTAGGGTGTAAACCCAGCTTCTGTGGGGCCCTGATCAACTTGGATCAGTATAAGGCTTTCGATAGGGTTGACCATCGTTTCCAGGATGCGGTGCTCGAGGCGGCAGGCTTCGGACCCGTGTTCAGGGGCTGGATTGCTGCAATGCACAGCAACAAGATCTGCTCAAGGGTCAAGGTGAACGGGTACCTCTCGGAGCCGTTCCATATCACGCAATCCATCCGACAGGGATGCCCTCTCTCCTCCCTTCTGTACGTACTGACTCTCGAGCCACTACTGCGGAAGCTGGAGCTATTGCAGGGCATCCCTTTGGAACCCGGACTGCGAAAAGAGGTGTCGGCCTACGTCGACCACATGACAGTAATGGTGTCGAGCACCTCGCAAATCCGGGAGGTCGGCACCTTACTGAAGGAATACGAAAGGTTCACAGCAGCGAAGCTGAACCGGGACAAATCCGTCGGTTTGCAACTCGGAACGTGGAGAAGCAAACCGATGCCTTCTGATGGCGTCGTCGGACGCTGGAAGGAAGGACCGGTAAAGTTGCTCGGGGTCTGGTTTGGTTGGACCTCCAGGTGGAGAAGAAATGGAAGGAGGTGACGGCCAAGGTGTTTGCACTCACCCAGAAGTGGGCCGAGTGCAAACTACACTTGAAAGGTCGAGCGGAGTTGGCGAACACTTTTATAGCATCCGTCATCTATTACCGCTTGACTGTCGTGCCTTGTCCAGCCAAAAACGCTCACCAAAATGGAGCGCGCGCTCCTTCAATTCCTTTGGAAGAAACGGGCACATTTGGTGAGCAGATCCATCTGCTGCCAACACCCCTCAAACGGGGGACTGGGGATGCCGTGGCTGACGATGCGCAAACACGCTCTCAGGCTGCGGCACCTTCACGTATTCCTCACCAGACAACCGGTATGGGCCCCGTTCGTGAGGCGAGCCTTCCCACGACTCGTCTCGCTGACCGAGCTGCAGTCCTGGGTCAAGCAAAACCGAGGAAAATGGGCGACTGGCACATCGAATGTGCTCAGGCGCTCACAGTCCTCTGGCAAACGATCAGTGGAGACTCCACTTCGACATTCTATAGAGGGTTGCTCCGCAGCAAGTGCGACAACACGCTCGGAGAAACTCTAGGCGTAGAGGAGGATGAACTGGCCAGTCTGTTCGGTAGGACCTTCCGCCCGGGACCAATGGACAACTTCCAAAGATCCCTGTCCTAGCAGTGCTACCGAGGAGCTCTACCAGTTCGAGACAAGCTCTACAGACACGGGCGCCCGGGTAGGGACCCTTCGAAAAAGGTCTGTCCGAGATGCGTGCGCGACGAGGAAACCGTCGCGCACACATTTGTACACTGCCCGGGCGTTACCGACCTGTGGGTCTATGTAGAACGACTATTGTCGCGGGTGGGACCAATCCAGTTGAGTCCATTGTCATGATCAAACCACCACCCTTCTTCAAAAACGTGGGAGAGGCGGTTTTCCTATGTGTTATGGCTATGGTGTAGAGATTATATGGTGGATGAGGTTAAAAGGGTTGAGTTCAGACACCTTTCTCTCCGGCGAGCAACTGATTCGTTTTTTTCAAATATCATTTTGGAAGAAGAATCAGGATGGAGAGAGAGGTGATGTACCCCAGCAAATTTTATAAAAGGTGGGTGAATGTGGCAAAGATGGCCCGATTTTTTGGGCCTTATCTCTATATAAGCCTGTAGGTTGAGGAAAAAGAGGAAGAGAGGAAGGGAGTACTCACTCTTGGTGCTCCTGGAGATGAGGGTTGTACATTTTTTCGGGGTGTGTACAACCCCTGTGTAATGCCTCCCTCCTATTGGGGATTTCAATTGTTATTTGTTATTTTATTAATAGTTTTATTTTCATATGCCTGTATGTAAATTCCCCATTTGTATTCAGCCCCTTCTTTTGTGCCCTTGTGGCTAATAAAGAAATTTATCTATCTATCTATCTATCTATCTATCTATCTATCTATCTATCTATCTATCTATATATGAACAACTTCCAGAGGTTCCTGGCCTGGCAGTGCTACCGAGGAGCTCTACCAGTTCGAAACAAGATCTACAGGCACGGACGCCCCGGCAGGGATCCTTCCAAGAGGACGTGTCCAAGATGCGCGCAGGACATTGAAACCGTCTTGCACGCAATTGTACACTGCCCGGTGGTAACCGACCTGTGGAACTACGCAGAACAACTGCTGTCACGTATGGGACAAATCCAGTTGACTGCCGAGTCCATAGTAAGGATCAAACCGCCAACTTCTTTAAAAAACGAAATAGAAGTGGTTTTCCTCTGTGTAGAGAGGACTGAGGACAGATGCCTTTCTCTCCGGGCAACAACTCATTTGCTTCTTTAGGTACCACTTTAGAAGGAGAATCAGAGTGGAGAGAGAGGCACTGCACCCCAGTAAATTTACTGAAAGGTGGGTGAATGTAGCAAAAATGGCCCGAGTGATTGGGCCTTCTCTGTATATAAACATGTAGGTTGAAGAAGAGAGCAAAAGGAAGAAAGGAGCACTTGCACAACAGGCTCCTGAAGTTGAGGGTTGCTCTATGGACGGGGTATTAAACAACCCATTTGTGGCGCATCCCCCCTATTGGGAATTTCGATTGTTAAATTTGTTTGTTTCAATATTTTTACACGATTGTATGTAAAATTCCCGGCATGTGTCTTTGTTTTGTCCCCTTTTCTTGTGCGCCCTTGTGGCAAATAAAGAAATATATCTATCCATGCATCCATCCATCTAGTGCTCCTTTCTTCCTTTTGCTCTCTTCTTCAACCTACATGTTTATATACAGAGAAGGCCCAATCACTCGGGCCATTTTTGCTACATTCACCCACCTTTCAGTAAATTTACTGGGGTGCAGTGCCTCTCTCTCCACTCTGATTTGACCTGGCCGATAGATTTCGACTAGATTTTCCGACGGTGCCAACCTGGTCTTGGTCAAATCGCAGCGGATCATCTAGGTCGTACCTAGATAGGTTTTTAGTTAGAAATAAGGACAGGGACTTTTTAAGTTGTCCAGTAATGCTCATGGTTGGCTATTCAGACCACAAGTTGGTGACCTGCAGGGTCAACCTTGATAGAACGCATAGACAGGGCCCCGGTTACTGGAAGCTGAACTTGTCCTTACCGGCTAGTAAAGCTTACAGGGACCGGATTAGTACGTTAGTTAAGGAGCGGTTGACTGGAGCGATCGTCAACAGCAGGTGGTGGGTATCTCTAAAGAGAGAGATTAGATTAGTCTCGATATAATTTAGTAAGGTTCTAGCTGCGGATAGGAATAGGAAGGAAAGGGAGCTGATAGATAGAGTAGAAGAGGCAATTAGAAGCGGCGACGTGGCCAGAGTGCTAGCGTCGAGAACAGCTTTGAGCCAGTTTTTCGACGCGAAGCACGAAGGCTGCGTTGTCCGAAGTAAAATACGTGCTCTAGGGAACGAGGGGACCAAATCTGTTAGCTGGGCCCGCGTGACAGAAGCCAAGAGTGGAACTAAATCCACCATCCGGTTTTTGCGAGACCAGGATGGACGGGCGATTCTTGAGCCTAAGCAGACGTGTGAGGCCTTTCAAAAGCACTTTGCCCGATTGTTCGGAAGGAGCGGGGAGCCGGTTGGGGATGTAGACTTCGGTCCATATCTCGACGGCCTGCCGCGTCTCTCGGACAGGGAGGCGAAGTCCTGCGAGGAGCCGATTTCAGCCGCTGAGATAGAGGACGTGCTGAGCCAATGCGGCAAACGCAAATCCCCGGGTCTCGATGGTCTTCCATACGAACTATATCTAGCTATGCCGGACTTGTTCCCCGATCTCCTCGAGGCGGTCTACTGCAACTGGCGACAGAACGGGAGAATTCCCTGTGCTGTGACCAAGGGCGTAGTCACGCTAGTGAGGAAGGACGAGAACAAGGGGGACGAAATAAGTAACTTCAGGCCCATAACTCTGCTAAATACAGAGTTTCAGACTTTGGCCAAGGTGCTAGCAAAGAGGTTGGCGCTTGTCGTGGGCAACCTGGTGGGAGATGCGCAGATATGCTATCCCGTCCAGATCCATCCATGACAACCTCCACCTCATGCGATACATCATAGAGAGGGTTGGGAACGAACCCGGCTTTGGTGGGGCTCTGATCAACTTGGATCAATCTAAGGCGTTCGATAGGGTCGACCATGGTTACCTGGATGCGGTGCTAGCGGCGGCAGGCTTCGGACCCGTTTTCAGGGGCTGGATCACTGCTGTGCACAGCAGCCGCATCTGCTCTAGAGTCAAGGTGAACGGCTACCTCTCGGAGCCGTTCGAAATCGCGCGGTCCATCCGACAAGGGTGCCCTCTCTCCTCCCTTCTGTATGTATTGACTCTCGAGCCACTACAGCGGAAGTTGGAGTTGTTGCAGGGCATCCCTTTGGAACCGGGATTGCGGAAAGCGGTGTCGGCCTACGCCGATGACGTGACAGTAATGGTGTCGACGTCCTCCGAAATCGGGGCGATCGGCACCTTACTGGAGGAGTACGAAAGGTTCACAGGGGCTAAGCTGAACTGGGACAAGTCGATCGGTTTGCAACTCGGCACATGGAGGGGCAAACCAATGCCCTCCGATGGCGTCGTCGGACGCTGGACGGAGGGCCCGGTGAAGTTGCTCGGGGTCTGGTTCGGACCAGACCTCCAGGTGGAGAAGAACTGGGCGGATGTTACGAACAGGGTGTTTGCACTGACCCAGAAGTGGGCCAGTTGCAAACTATCCCTGAAAGGTCGGGCTGAGGTGGCGAACACCTATATAGCGTCCGTCATCTACTACCGCCTGACCGTCGTGCCTTGCCCAAGGGAGACCCTCGCCAAGATGGAGCGCGCGCTCTTCCAATTCCTTTGGAAGAGGCGGGCTCCTATGGTGAGGAGATCCATCTGCTGTCAACACCCTTCGAAAGGAGGGCTGGGGATGCCGTGGATATTGATGCGTAAACACGCATTAAGGCTACGGCACCTCCACGTATTCCTCACCGGTCAACCGGTGTGGGCCTCGTTTGTGAGACGAACATTTCCCAGACTCGTCTCACTCACCGAGCTGCAATCCTGGGTCAAGCAAAGACCGAGAAAACTGGGCGCCTGGCACACCGAGTGTGCCCAGGCGCTCACCGTCCTCTGGCAGGCAGATCCGGTTATCAGTGGAGACTCCACCGCAACATTCTATAGAGGGCTGGTACGCAGCAGGTGCGACGACGCCCTCGGAGGAGCCCTAGATATGGAGGAAGACGAACTAGCCAGCCTCTTCGGTAGGACATTCAGCCCGGGACCTATGGACAACTTCCAGAAGTCCCTGGCCTGGCAGTGCTACCGAGGCGCTCTACCCGTTCGAGAAAAGCTCTACAGACACGGGCTCCCGGGTAGGGACCCCGCCAAAAAGATCTGTCCCAGATGCGTGTGCGACGGGGAAACCGTTGCACACGCATTGGTACACTGCTCGGGCGTAGCCGATGTGGGGCTATGTCGAACAACTGCTGTCAAGGGTGGGACCGATCCGGTTGACCACCGAGTCTATTGTAACGATCAAGCCGCCTCCCCCCTTCAAAAATGAAGGATAGGCGGTGTTTCTGTGCGTAATAGCCATGGTGAAAGAGGTTGTATGGTGGACGCGTCTGAAAGGACTGAGGTCAGACACCTTTCTCTCTGGCCAACAACTGGTCCGTTTCTTCCGATATCATTTCGGAAGAAGGATCAGGATGGAGAGAGAGGTGCTCCACCCCAGTCGTTTTTATGAAAGGTGGGTGAAAGTGGCTAGAATGGTCCGTGTGAATGGGCCTTCTCTTTACATAAGCCTGTAGGTGGAGAAGAGGAAGGAACGAGGGAGCACCCTCTCTCTGTGCTCCTGAGGAGAAGGGGTTGTACACTTTTTTCGGGGGTGTGTGTGACACCCCCCACCCCAAACGCCCCCTCCCTATTGAGGACTTATTGTTAAGTTTATTGTTAATTTTATATTTGTTATATATTTTCTTTACTCGCCTTTTCATGTAAACTCCCCCCATTGTACTTGTCCCACTGTTTGATGCCCTGGTGGCAAATAAAAAGAAACATATCTATCTATCTATCTATCTATCTATCTATCTATCTATCTATATAATGGGCCTTCTCTCTATATCAGCCTGTAGGTTGAGGAAAAGGAGGAGGAGAGGAAAGGAGTACAAGCTCTTCGTACTCCTGGAGATAAGGGTTGCACATTTTTTTTCGGGGGTATGTGTTACCCATATAATCAGTCTCCCTCTATTGGGGAAAATCGACTAACTTTTTAAATGTGATAACATTTTACACGTTTTTATTGTATGTAAACTTCCCCCTTTGTATTTGTCCCCTTCTTTTGTGCCCCTGTGGCTAATAAAGAAATATATCTATCTATCTATCTATCTATCTATAAACGATGGGCCCCTGGCACATTGAATGCGCTCAGGCGCTCACAGTCCTCTGGCAAGCGGGCGCAGCAATCAGTGGAGACTCCACTTCGACATTCTATAGAGGGATTGTACGTTACAAGGGCGACGACGTGCTCGGAGAGACTCTGGGCGTCGAAGACGATGAGCTCACCAGTCTGTTTGGTAGGACTTTCCGCCCGGGACCTATGGACAACTTCCAGAGGTCCCTGGCCTGGCAGTGCTACCGAGGAGCTCTACCGGTTCGTGACAAGATCTACAGGCACGGGCGCCCTGGCAGGGATCCTTCCAAGAGGACGTGTCCAAGATGTGCGCAGGACATTGAAACAGTTCTGCACGCAATTGTACACTGCCCGAGCGTAAGCGACCTGTGGAACTATGCAGAACAACTGCTGTCGCGTATGGGACAAATCCAGTTGACTGCCGAGTCCATAGTAAGGATCAAACCGCCAGACTCTTTCAAAAACGAAAGAGAGGCGGTTTTCCTCTGTACGGTGGCTATGGTGAAAGAAGTTATATGGTGGACGAGGTTGAGAGGACTGAGTACAGATGCCTTTCTCTCCGGACAACAATTGATTCCCTTCTTTAAGTATCACTTTAGAAGGAGAGTCAGGGTGGAGAGAGAGGCACTGCACCCCAGTAAATTTACTGAAAGGTGGGTGAATGAAGCGAAAATGGCCCGAGTGATTGGGCCTTCTCTGTTTATAAGCCTGTAGGTTGAGGAAGAGAGCAAAAGGAAGAAAGGAGCACTTGCACAACACGCTCCTCGAGTTGAGGGTTGTTCTATCGACGGGTATTAAACAACCCATGTGTGGCGCCTCCCCCCTATTGGGGATTTCGATTGTTGAAATTGTTTGTTTTTAGATTTTTACACGACTGTATGTAAAATCCCCGGCATGTCTTTGTATTGTCCCCTTTTCTTGTTGCGCCCTTGTGGCTAATAAAGAAATCTATCTATCTATCTATCTATCTATCTATCTATCTATCTATTTTTGGGAGTATTTCGGTACTCATGAAGGATCAATTGACGGCCCAAAATTACTCTGTGTCGCCAATTGTATCCAACCTGTACACCTTTTTCCCTACATACATGGGAAAAAGGACACAAAAGATCAGAATCACGAGTGTCACACCAAAGGTGAACATATGGTGGATACTGTTCGGCTTCATCAATTTTGATGAAGACAGAATACTGTCAGTAGGAAAGTCCCCCAGAGATGTATTCAATGGGACTAGCATTGAAGTTCTGGTGCAAATGAGCCCAGAGCGAATAGCTATGATCCCACAGCGTGTACTCCTGGACGGACTCACCTACATAAACCTTTCGGTTGAGGGTAGGCGGCCTTCATATTACCATTGCTTTAGCAGGGGTCACCTGAGGGCTTCCTGTCCTAAACTAATGAACCAAAAAAAGGCTCTTCTGCCAACACCCATCAAAACAACACAACCACCAACACCACCACTACAACAACAACACCAACACACAAAAATAACCACAACAAACACAGTCCCACCCAACCTCACTCCACCTAAAACCACTGCAAAATCACATACAGACACAAAAGCTCCCCAAGACATACCCCTCCCCAATCACACAGACGATACAACAGATGAGGCTATCTCGCCATCACCCAGTGAAGACGAGGGAGAACCCCATCGCTCGAAAAGAAAGAAAAGACATCACAAAAGCAAAAAACCAGCAAACACTACCACAAACATACAACCACCAACACAAACAACAAAAATATCACAAACAAAACCCCCACCTCCTGAAAACAAAATACCTACAACAAAACGAAAGCACACACAAGAACTACAGACAAAAACAAACACAACACAAGAAAATTACACTTACACTTACATAAACACTGAAAACAAAACACTAATGGAGACCATTACGAACGACCCTTCGGTTTTCACCGAAGGGAAAACTTTCGCCCACTCTATAAAAAATAGCAAAAAAATGAACCTAAAACTGATTAGGGTCCCTATACAAACTTATAGGTCCCTAAAAGAAACATTTGAGAAGGATGTCGGGAATTCCTGCGTGAAACCACTCAACTGCGTCCTTCTCAAATGCCTCCCCACCCCAGACACCCCCATCCCACCATACCCCACCCCACCAAACATCTGCGTCCCCACCCCGCCGGAAACCACCACCCATCCAGACAACCCCTCCAACACCCCCATGGAAATCGTGCGGCCTGGTCCCCAGGAGGCGAAGGGTGAGTGATCTCTTTTCCTCTTTTAACTTTTCAGCACCAACATGGCCAATATAAGAGTTGGATGTGTGAACGTACGCGGCCTGGGGATGCCCTGGAAACAGGGCAAACTCTTAAACGACCTCAGGTCGCACAGTTTGGATGTGGTAGCCATTTGCGAGTCCAGGATCCACGGCGAGCGACAGCTGGCCCCCATCTTCGATGACTTTGAGATCTACGCATCTCTCTGTCAACCGGGGGGTGGGGGCGGAGTTGCCGTTTTGCTGCGGAAACACCTGGGCCTCGTAACACAGACGGTACATCTGGACCCGGAGGGTCGACTGGTGGTCCTAGACGTTGACGGTAGTGAAGGTGGAGCGTTCAGGCTGGTGGCCGCATATGCCCCATCCGGGACACCGCGGCCAGACTTCTTCAAACGTCTAGAGACTTTTCTGGGAACGTCCCGCTCCTTGCTTTTAGTGGGGGACTGGAATGGAATCCTAGATGCACGTTGGGACTATGTGGGAGCATGTCCCGATAAAGGGGGGTGTAACAGCCTCAAACAGTTAATCGACCGATTTGACCTGGCCGATAGATATCGACTAGATTTTCCGACTGCGCCACTGTGGACGTGGAGTAATCGTAGCGGAACATCTAGATCGTACCTAGATAGGGTTCTAGTTAGAAATAAGGATAGGGACATGTTAAGCTGTCCACAAATGTTCATGGTTGCCTATTCAGATCACAAACTAGTGACCTGCATGGCCAACCTTGATAGAACCCATAGACAAGGACCAGGCTACTGGAAGCTGAACTTGTCGTTACCGACAAGCAAAGCCTACAGTAGACGGATTAGCACTTTAGTTAAACAGCACTTGACAGGGGCCATTGTCAACAACAGATGGTGGTACTCTCTCAAGAGGGCAGTTAGATTAGACTCGATAGTTTTTAGTAAAGAATTAGCGTTAGATAGAAATAGAACCGAGAAGGAACTGGTAGATAAAGTAGAAGAGGCAATTAGAAGTGGCAACGTAGCCAGCGTGCTAGCAACGAGAACGGCCTTGGACCAGTTCTTCGACGCAAAGCACGAGGGCTGCGTTGTCAGAAGCAAAATACGTGCTCTGGGAAACGAGGGAGCCAAAGCTGTTAGCTGGGCCCGAGTGACGGAGGCAAAAAGTGGCAACAAGTCCACGATTCGGTCTTTGAAGGACCAAAACGGACGCGTGATACGTGAGCCGAAGCAGATGTGTGCGGCTTTTCAGCGGCACTTTGCTCGGCTGTTCGGGGGGGGGGGGCGGCGCGCCGGGAGGGGCTATGGATTTCGGTCCATACCTCGACGGCCTACCGCGACTCTCGGACAGCGAGGCGAAGTTCTGCGAAAAGCCGATTTCAGCCACTGAGATAGGGGACGCGCTGAGCCAATGCGGCAAACGCAAATCTCCAGGTCTCGACGGTCTACCCTACGAATTTTACGTAGCAATGCCGGACTTATTCTCCGGTCTCCTGGAAGCGGTCTACTGCAACTGGCAACAGAACGGGAGAATTCCCAGTTCTGTAACCGGGGGCGTGGTCACACTAATCAGGAAGGACGAGAATAAGGGGGATGACATAGGCAACTTCCGGCCCATAACTCTGCTAAACACAGAGTTACAGATTTTGGCCAAGGTGTTGGCAAAGAGGCTGGCGCTTGTCGTCGAGAACCTGGTGGGAGAAGCGCAGACATGCGCGATCCCGACCAGGTCCATACACGACAACCTCCACCTCATGCGATACATCATAGAGAGGGTAGGGTGTAAACCCGGCTTCGGTGGGGCCCTGATCAACTTGGATCAGTCTAAGGCTTTCGATAGGGTTGACCATCGTTACCTGGATGCGGTGCTCGAGGCGGCAGGCTTCGGACCCGTGTTCAGGGGCTGGATTGCTGCAATGCACAACAGCAACATCTGCTCAAGGGTCAAGGTGAACGGTTACCTCTCGGAGCCGTTCCATATTACGCGATCCATTCGACAGGGATGCCCTCTCTCCTCCCTTCTGTACGTACTGACTCTCGAGCCACTACTGCGGAAGCTGGAGCTATTGCAGGGCATCCCTCTGGAACCGGGACTGCGGAAAGCGGCGTCGGCCTACGCCGACGACGTGACAGTAATGGTGTCGAGCGCCTCGCAAATCGAGAAAGTCGGCACCTTACTAAAGGAATACGAAAGTCTCACAGGAGCGAAGCTGAACCGGGACAAGTCCATCGGTTTGCAACTCGGATCGTGGAGAGGCAGACCGATGCCTTCCGATGGCGTCGTCGGACGCTGGACGGAAGGACCGGTAAAGCTGCTCGGGGTCTGGTTTGGTCCGGACCTCCAGGTGGAGAAGAACTGGAACGAAGTGACGGCCAAGGTGTTTGCACTCACCCAGAAGTGGGCCGAGTGCAAACTATCCTTGAAAGGTCGAGCGGAGGTGGCGAACACTTTTATAGCGTCCGCCATCTACTACCGCTTGACCGTCGTGCCTTGTCCAGCCAAAACGCTCGCCAAAATGGAGCGCGCCCTCTTCCGATTCCTTTGGAAGAGGCGGGCTCCTTTGGTAAGAAGATCCATCTGCTGCCAACACCCTTCTAACGGAGGGCTGGGGATGCCGTGGTTGACGATGCGCAAACACGCGCTCAGGCTGCGGCATCTCTACGTATTCCTCACCGGACAACCGGTGTGGGCCCCGTTCGTGAGGCGAGCCTTCCCACGACTCGTCTCACTGACCGAGCTGCAGTCCTGGGTCAAGCAGAGACCGAGGAAAATGGGCGACTGGCACATCGAATGTGCTCAGGCGCTCACAGCCCTCTGGCAGGCGGACCCGGCGATCAGTGGAGACTCCACTTCGTCATTCTATAGAGGGTTGGTCCGCAGCAAGTGCGACGACGCGCTCGGTGAAACTCTAGGCGTGGAGGAAGATGAACTGGCCAGTCTGTTCGGTAGGACCTTCCGCCCGGGACCGATGGACAACTTCCAAAAGTCCCTGGCCTGGCAGTGCTACCGAGGAGCTCTACCAGTTCGAGACAAGCTCTACAGACATGGGCGCCCGGGCAGGGACCCTGCAAAAAAGATCTGTCCGAGGTGCGTGCGAGACGGAGAAACCGTCGCGCACGCATTCATACACTGCCCGGGCGTCACTGACCTGTGGGGCTATGTAGAACGACTATTGTCGCGGGTGGGACCAATCCAGTTGACCACCGAGTCCATTGTCATGATCAAACCGCCACCCTCCTTCAAAAACGAAGGAGAGGCGGTTTTCCTTTGTGTGATAGCTATGGCGAAAGAGGTTGTATGGTAGACAAAGTTGAAAGGGCTGAGGTCAGACACCTTTCTCTCCGGCCAACAACTGATTCTTTTTTTCAAATACCACTTTGGAAGAAGAATCAGGATGGAGAGAGAGGTGCTGTACCCCAGCAAGTTTCATGAAAGGTGGGTGAAAGTGGCGAGAATGGCCCGAGTGAATGGGCCTTCTCTCTATATCAGCCTGTAGGTTGAGGAAAAGGAGGAGGAGAGGAAAGGAGTACAAGCTCTTCGTACTCCTGGAGATGAGGGTTGCACATTTTTTTCGGGGGTCTGTGTTACCCATATAAACTGTCTCCCTCTATTGGGGAAAATCGACTAACTTTTAAATTCCATCTGTGATAACATTTTACACGTTTTTATTGTATGTAAACTTCCCCCTTTGTATTTGTCCCCTTCTTTTGTGCCCCTGTGGCTAATAAAGAAATATATCTATCTATCTATCTATCTATCTATCTATCTATCTATCTATCTATCTATCTATCTACGGGTTGAACACACGTGTGAAACTTGCTGGTTAAGTTCTGCTTAAATTTCTATAGAAATTCTTGATTGAGAGCCTTCATATTTATACCAATTTGTAGAGGGACTGCCACGTCAAATTTTTATCTGGTCAATCTCTCAAAATATTCTTCGCCTTTAGGCGAAATAGTTTATGAAAAACATTTTTTAAAAAATGGCTGAAGCAACAGCTTCTTCACCAACATTCGAAGGAGGCAAAGGGAAGATATGCTTACAGCTTCCCCTTCCACTGTCATAGTAGCCGATGTCTCAGTCAAGGTCAAAAAGAGGAAGGATTTTCTTCACCTGCTGACCGACAATTTGACGTTGCCATGGCAACAAACCAAAACCAAAAATGTGAACCAATGAACAAAAAAAAAACAACACAACCGGTACCACCAGCAATAACAATGTTATGGTCGAAAACAACAACAACAACAACGAAGACAACAGCAATAACAAGAACAACAAAAACAACAAATCCAGAAAAAACGAAAACAACCACACACAAAAAAAAACAACAACAAAAACGTTGGTAGAAAGCCTTGCAAAAGAGACAGAGTTTATAGAAATAGATCTGTCAAACCAAGCGCAGCACCTAAAGGACGCTGCGCAACATATAACTTTCGAAGGTAACGGCTTTCGAATAAGTACCCCGCCGCGACCTTAAGAAAAACAATTTCTTCCGGACGATCTGCTCATAAACCAAGAAACCTATGGCTTTAAGCGGTGGAAACCGCACTAAAGGAGGCAATGCCAGACATTGCTTACCTCCAGAAGGCCAAGCAGTATGGGAGCACCTCGGTGCTCTTTAAAAGCGAGGCCCTCGCCCAGAAATATTCGGTGGCTCCAATTAGAACGAGCCAACACATCTTCTTCTCAACATACATGGGAAGAAGAACCCATAAAATAAGGATCCCCCAGATCCCACCGAACACCAACATTTGGTGGATCCTGGGTGGTTTTTTGGAGGAGGGTGAAGACAACCTCCTCTCTGTAAAAACATCAATCCGATAGAACTGGAACGGGACCTCAATGGAGCTCGTGGTTCAAATGAAACCGGAGAGGATTGGAAAAATAGCGGAAAGGGTGCCGGTGGATGATAACCATGTTGTCCACATCGCAGTGGAGGGCAAAAGACCACAATGTTTCAAATGTGGAAAAAACACACATTTAAAAGCATTTTGCCCAATGCTGGATGTGGAAAAACAAAAGAAGGCGTTGTTGCCAACCCCAAAACTACAACAGACACACCCGAAAACAAAAAAAACACAACCCCCAAACCATCAATATTCACCCAACCATCACAAACCACAAAATACACCACACGAAAAATGCCCCTGAAGGACTCTGCCCCACCCTTTCCCCCTCTGTCCAACACTCCCACAAACACACATACAAACACTCCAACACCACACATCATACCCCTCCCACCTACCTACAATGATAACACCTCAGACACGGGAACCTCTACATCTCCAAGTGAGGATGAAGATGAACCCCAAAAATCCAAGAAGCAAAAAAGACATGCACACACCCAACACTGACATAAACATACCGCCACAAACGACAACCACACCAACAACACAACCAGACACTTCACCAACAAAACAAACACCCACACCACTACAATCACAAAGCCCAACCACAAAAAGAAAACTACAAACAGAAACAGTACACATAAAAAAAAAACACATTACACATACATAAAAACAAGAAACAAAGAACTGGTGGAAACTGTACAATACAAACGGAAAGCAGAATACAAACGGAATGGAAAACCTTCCCCACCAACGACCAACCCCCAAACCTCAAACTTATCAAGGTAACAACCCTACAGTACGAAACTTTAAAAGGGAACTTCCCACATGATGTGGGCCCCCCTTGCCAAAAGACCCTTAACCGTGTCCTGAAAAAAGGATTCCCTCCCTCCCCAAACACCACCAATTTGGACATGGAGATCGAACAACCCGACCTCCAGGAAACGAAAAGGTAAGTGTTCCTGCCTTTTCTGTCCTTAACTCTTCTTTACCAACATGGTGACTATACAAGTTGAATGTTTGAATGTACGTGGCCTGGGCATGCCCTGGAAACAGGGCCAGCTTTTAAATGATCTCAGGTTACATTGTATAGATGTGATAGCCATCACCGAGTCCAGGATTCACGACAAGCAGCAGCTAACCCCCTTATTCAATGATTTTGAGATCTACGTATCTTTCTGTCAGCCAGGAGGTGGAGAGGGAGTTGCTGTTCTTTTTCGAAAAAAAATGGATCTCAAAGTACAGATGATTCACTTTGACCCGGAGAGAAGCCTGGTGGTCCTGGAGGTGAATGGTAGTGAAGGTGGAGCTTTCAGACTTGTAGCCGTATATGCCCCGACTGGAACATCGCGACCAGAGTTCTTCAAGCGTCTAGAGCCATTCCTGGGAACGTCTCGCTCCTTAGTGTTAGCGGGGGACTGGAATGGCATATTAGACGTACGTTGGGACTATGTAAGAGCTTTTAATAATAGAGGGGGGTGTTGTAGCCTCAAAAATCTCATCAGCCAATCCCAACTGGCTGATAGATATCGACTAGACTTCCCAAGTGCACCACTGTGGACATGGAGCAACCGCACTGGGTCTTCTAGATCGTATTTAGATAGATTTTTAATTAGACAGAATGATAAGGAAGCATTAAGCTGTCCACAAATGCACATGGTTGCCTATTCAGACCACAAATTAGTCACCTGCATAGTCAACCTTGATAGAATACATAGACAGGGACCCGGATACTGGAAGCTAAACATGTCGCTCCCGGCGCGTAAGGCCTACAGTAAACGGATTAGTACCGTAGTTAAGTGCCAGCTGACGGGGCGATCGTCAACAACAGGTGGTTCTATCAGGTGGTTCTAACAGGTGGTTCTTTAGAAAAAAACAAAACTGAAAAGGAACTGGTAGCGAAAGTAGAAGAGGCACTTAGGAATGGCAGTACAGCTGACGTGCTAGCAGCGGGAACGGCACTAGACCAGTTCTTCAACGTGAAACACAAAGGTTGTATTGTCAGAAGTAGAACACGTGCTCTAAGAAACGAGGGAGCCAAAGCTGTTAGCTGGGCCCGAGTGGCAGAGGCGAAAAGTGGCAACAAAACCACAATTCGGTCTTTGCAAGACAAAGATGGACGCATTCTACTTGAATCCAAGCAGATGTGCACGGCCTTCCAGCGACATTTTGCACAACTGTTCGGGCAAAGCGGTATGTCTCTCGAGCACGGATGCAGAGAGCTGCGAAAGGCCGATCACAGCCGCTGCGGGAAACGCAAATCACCCGGTTTAGATGGTCTACCCTATGAGTTTTACATAGGCATGCCAGACTTGTTCCCTGGCGTCTTCGAAGCGGTCTACTGCAACTGGCAGCAGAACGGGAGGATTCCCAATTCTGTAGGCTGAAGCGTAGTAACGCTGATCAGGAAAGATGAGAACAAAGGGGATGAGATAAGCAATTTCAGGCCCATAACTCTGCTTAACACAGAGTTAAAGATTTTGGCCAAGGTGTTAGCAACGAGGCTGGCGCTTATCGGCGAGAACCTGGTAGGGGAAGCGCAAACGTGTGCAATCCCGACCAGGTCCATACACGAAAACCTCCACCTCATGCGATACATAATAGAGAGGGTAGGATGGAAACCTGTTTTCGGTGGGGCTCTGATCAATTTAGATCAGTCTAAGGCATTTGATAGGGTCGACCATCAATACTTGGAAGCGGTTCTCAAGGCGGCCGGCTTCGTTCCCGTCTTCAGAGGCTGGATCGCTGCCATGCACACCAGCAACTGCTCGGCAGTCAAGGTGAATGGTTATCTATCGGAGCCATTCCAAATCATGCGTTCCATCCGTCGGGGATGCCCTCTCTCCTCCATTCTGTATGTACTGACACTCGAGCCATTACTGCGGAAGTTGGAGCTGTTGCAGGACATCTCGATCGAACCAGGACTGCGGAAAGCAGCCTCGGCCTATGCCGACAAATGGTGTCGAAAACCTCGGAAATCGGGGTAATCAGCAGGAATACGAAGCGTTGACAGGAGCAAGACTAAACCCAAACAAGTCTGTCGGTTTGCAACTTGGCACATGGAGAGGCAAACCCATGCCTTCCGACAGTGTCGTTGGACGCTGGACGGAAGAACTGGTGAAATTGCTCGGGATCTGGTTTGGTCCAGACCTCCAGGTGGACAAGAACTGGAACGAGTCACGACGAAGGTGTTTGCACTCACCCAGAAGTGGGCTGAGTGCAAACTCTCATTGAAAGGTCGAGCGGAGGTGGTGAACACTTACATAGCGTCCGTCATCTACTACCGCTTGACAGTCGTGCCTTGTCCCCGGGAATACCTCACCAAAATGGAACGCCTACTCTTCAAGTTCCTCTAGAAGAAACAGGCTCCATTGGTGAGGAGATCCATCTGCTGTCATCACCCTTCTAATGGAGGGCTGGGCATTCCGTGGCTAATGATGCGCAAACAAGTGCTGAGGCTATGCCATCTCTAGGTATTCCTGACCGGTGAACCGGTGTGGCTGTCCTTTGTGAGACAAGCTCTTCCACAACTCGTCTCACTAACAGAGCTGCAGTCCTGGGTAAAGCGAAGACCGAATATGGGTGCCTTCAGGCACTCACAGTCCTCTACCAAGCGGAAACGGCAATCAGCGGAGACTCTACTTCGACATTCTATAGGGGATTAATGGAGGATAAGTGCGGCGCCATTCTCAGGGAAACTCTAGGCATCGAGGAGGATGAACTGACCAGTCTGTTCGGGAGGACTTTCCATCCAGGGCCTATGTATAACTTCCAGAGGTCTCTGGCCTGGCAGTGCTACCGAGAAGCTCTACCAGTTCGAGACAAAATCTACAGGCACGGACATCCTGCCAAAAGGACCTGTATAAGATGCGAGCAGGACATCGAAACCGTTCTGCACACAATTGTTCAGTACCTAGGGGTGACCGACGTGTGGAATTATGTTGAACAGCTACTGTCACGTGTGGGACGCATCCAGATGTCAGCCGAGTCCATCGTGAGGATCAACCCGCCACCTTCATTTAAGAATGGAGAGGCGGTTTTCCTCTATCTGGTGGCTATGGCGAAAGAGGTAATATGGTGGACGAGGTTAAAAGGACTGAAGGCAAACACCTTTCTCTCCGGACAACAACTTATCCCCTTCTTTAAGTACCACTAGTCGAGGGAGAAGTGCTACACCCCAGTAAATTCGCTGAAAGGTGGGTGAATGTGATGAAAATGGCCCGAGTGAATAGGATTCTCTGTATATAAACCTGTAGGTTGAGGAAGATAAACAGAGGTAAGACGGGAACACCTACAAAACGTGTTCTTGGTGTTGAGGGTTGATCTGTCCACGGGATGTAAAACAACCCTGCAGTAACGTTCCCTCCTATTGGGGATTTCAATTGTTATTTTATTATATATAGTTTATTGTTATTTATTAATGTTAAAGTTATATGATGTTTATGTAAAACCACTGCCGTCACGTCTTGTAATGTCCCATTTTTGTACGCCCCTGTGTCAAATAAAGAAAGATATCTATCTATCTTCTGTTTGGTCATCAGAAGTGTCAGCATACAACAAATACATTGCCCATAATACTTATGCTGTGCCAATTCTAACGCCAACATTTGGCCTGCTGAACTGGTCATTGCAAGAACTAAGTGAGATGGATGTTAGAAGTCGAAAACTTCTCAGTGTTACTGGGAACTTTAACATCAATGGTGATGTGGATAGGCTATACTTCTCCCGCAAGGAAGGTGGCCGGAGTATAAAATCCATATTAACATCATATGAGACCCTGATAATAACACTGAAGCAACATCTTCAACAGAGGAAAAAGGTTGGCAACCATCTTGCCCAGGTTTATGAGCATGAAGAAAAAAATATCATTAGAATAGCGACTGATCTGGAGGAGAGATATGGAATAAAGCCTGATATAAATCTCTCACCCAGAGAAATCGGAAGATCCTATTCAATGTTCAAACAAGATAAAAAAATTGACCAATTTACAGAAAAAGTTGTGCATGGATACTTGAGGCGTAAAACACAGACGATAGAGGGGATAAACCACTCAAAAATCCTGGCATGGAGTTCCGACAAGTTTATGACATCACACCTTGAGGGATATCTCTATGCAATACAGGAACAAGAACTCCCTACCAAATATCTGCTGCACAAAAGAGGAGGGACAGCAGCTGACAATAAATGTAGGCTATGTAAAACAAAGATCGAGGATGTAAGCCACATTGTTGCCAGCTGCGAAAGAATGTCATCTCGCTACTACCTCCCATGAGACACGATGGGATAGCTAGAACCATCTGGAACGCACTTCGGAAAACAAAATTAACAACAAACGAGGGGGAATATATTGAGACAGATGGCACTAAGGAATACTGGTGGAACCTGAAAATAAAAACTGCCACCAAATTAAAGCACAACCGGCCTGATATTGTTGTTTGGGACCACACATTGAAAACGTGTTCTGTTGTGGAGATCAGCTGCCCACTTGATGTAAACGTTGTTAGAAAAATACAGGAGAAGGAGGACATCTCCGGACCATTTATGGGGAGTTTACAAATCCAGTATCCAAGATACACCTTTAGCTTCATACCCATCATTATTGGAGCTACGGGTTATATACCAACCCGGTTAGACCAAAGTATGACTGAACTTCGATTTGCGGACAAAAAGCGCAGCTCCCTAATTCATAGTCTACAAATAGCTGCGATAGCTGGCACCTTCAAAATTTGCAAAACATTCTTGCGATTCAAGGGATGACAATTTCTTTTCTTTTACAACCTTGCCACCAGGAAGGTGACCGGTCAAAAAATTATACTCGAAATTAAGAGAAAGAGATACATACATACATACATACATACATTCATACATACATACATACATACATACATACATATATGATGGCTGCTCCCTCGTTATCGAGTATGGCCATTGCACGATATAATATTATTAATAATTATCAAATAAGCTATCGTGCAATGCCTGTGCGTGAAGATTTCTTTATAAGTAAGGAAAAACTGTGCACTGAGCGACAGTAGCTATAACCCGAAAAGAAGAAAAGATCAAAATCATCGGTAACTACTGAGCCGCAGGTTTTATGTCGGAGTCATCCTAGTTTCCTGAGTTGCCTTCTCCTAGAAGAATGCCCTGACAAAGGCTAGGGGTCCTTCAAGCATACATACATACATACATACATACATGATGGCTGCCCCCTCGTTATCGAGTATGGCCATTGCACAATAAAAAAAAAAAAAAAAAAAAAAATAATAATAATAATAATAATAATAATAATAATAATAATAATAATAATAATAAATAAATAAATAAAAAAAAAAAAAAATAAATAAATAAATAAATAAATAAATAAATAAAAAAAAAAAGGGAAAAGATATATATATATATACACACATATATATACACACACACATACATACATATATACACACACACATACATACACATACACTCACACATATATACACACATACATTAATAACAATAATAATAATAATAATAATAATAATAATAATAATAATAATAGCAATAATAATAATAACGACAACAACAATAATAATATACATATTCATATATATATACACACACACGCACGCACATAAGCATATCTACACACACACACACACACACACACAAACACACGATAGCAACTAACAGTGCTGCGATCGAATGTGGCTTTTTAGCCCAGCCAATGATCTAAAATGTCTTGCACAGAGTCGGCAACCAAAACATTTACTGGGAATAGTCGGCTGTGGTTGGAGTTCGTGTACTTTTGCATGTCGCTTGAGTCCTCCTGCTGATTTACATTCTCTACCACATGTTTGGCAAGCATGATGAGTAGCATCTCCAACAGCAGCCTGGTAGTCAACCACTGGTCTTACTCTATGACTGCGAAGATGACTTTCGAGTCCAGCTTTGCTTAGGCAGAGTCTCGCACAGACGCTGCATGTCAGAAACATAGGAGGACCCTCGCCGTCTGGAAGTGCAACAGCAATACCCTTCCTCACGTCCCGCTTTACTTTCTCGTGTGCGATTCGAGATGCCTCAAAGGCAACTTTTCCCTCATATACAGTCTTTCTCCATTTATTACGATCAGCAGCAATATTTTCCCATGTATCAGCAGAGATGTTAGCGTCTCTCAGAGAGGCCTTCAAGGAATCCTTATACCTCTTTTTTGGTTTATGTGGCGGTCGTTTTCCTTTAACCAACTCTCCATAGAAGAGTTGTTTTGGTATTCTAGAATCCTTCATCCTGGCAAGGTGACCACTCCAACGGAGTCGCTGCTTAAGCACAAGAGCTTCTATACTGTCACACATAGAGCTTTCCAAAATCTCGACATCACTGATGTGGTCCCTCCAGCGAACGCCATGTATCCGTCTGAGACACATCTGATGGAAACGCTCCAATTGCTTAAGGTGGCGTCGATATGTGACCCAGGTCTCGCAGGCATAAAGAAGACAAGAGAGTACACATGCCCTGTACACCTTTACCTTTGTCCTCCTGCATATGTCTCGCCGACCCCAGAGTCGCCTTTCTAGCTTTCCGAAAGCATCACTTGCTTTCCTAATCCTAAGTGAGATTTCACTGTCAAGGTTGCCGTATCGATCGACAGTGCTTCCCAGGTAGACAAACTGATCAACCACTCCAAGTCGTTTGCCATACACATAGATGTTTGGTTCAGTGTACTGCCTACCAGGTGCAGGTTGGTACATGACGACGGTTTTCTTGAGACTGACAGTCAAACCCAGGGCAGTGCAAGCGTCAGAAAATACATTCAAAATGTGCTGCATATCACTCTCTGTGTGCGCTACAAGATCGCAATCATCTGCA
This sequence comes from Eledone cirrhosa, assembly GCA_964016885.1. NCBI lineage: Eukaryota > Metazoa > Mollusca > Cephalopoda > Octopoda > Eledonidae > Eledone > Eledone cirrhosa. Next base: position 219,873,139 of record OZ024741.1, read on the forward strand.
TACAAGAGGTCTCTTATGACCGATATAAATACTTTTGTCTTCGCAGCAAAGCGCCTGATGTTAAATATGCTGCCTGAGGTTCGATATCGGATGTAAACACCATGCTCGCAATTCCTGAATGCAATACAGAAAACCATTGCAAAGTATATGGCAAACAGGGTCGGTGCTGGAATATCCCCCTGTTTCACTCCATTTTTTACTGAGACAGGCTCCGACATGTTACCTCCGACATTAACCCAAGCCTTCATGTCGTCATGGAAAGACCTAACTAAAGCAAGGAACTTATCAGGGCAACCAAGTTTCTGGAGAACCTTCCATAATGCATCTCTGTTGACAGTATCGAAAGCCTTTGTCAGATCGACAAAAACCTGATACAGATCCAAGCCCTGTTCAATGCACTTCTCCTGGAGCTGTCTAGCTGAGAAGATCATATCAGTAGTGCCGCGTCCAACACGAAAACCAGATTGACTTTCAGGAAGGACACAATCTGCAATGTGTGTCAGCAGACGGTCCAGAAGCACCCTACATAAAACTTTCCCCACGACAGAAAGCAATGATATACCTCTGTAGTTCCCACAATCATTCCTGTTACCCTTTCCCTTGTACAAGACCACCATTACTGCATCTCTCCAGTCCTCAGGCACGGATTCATTAGCCCATATCCCTCCAAACAGAGAGTGAAGATGTTGCAGGAGTCTCTCACCACCATATTGTAGGAGCTCAGCATGTATGCCATCCATACCTGGAGATCTTCCACTGTTCAGCTTCGAAATAGCCACTGCAACCTCCACAAGTGTCGGAGGTTCTGCGAGAGCTACTTTCACAGGACTTTCCGGAATGAGATTGAGGAAATCCTCACTGACGACAGACGGCTGATTCAAAAGATCATCAAAGTGCTCTCGCCACCTTCGTAGAATTCCCTGTGAGTCACGAAGAAGTTCTTTGCCATCCCTGCTGCGAATCGGTGTCACCAGAGAAGAAGACGGTCCATAAACCTCACGCAAGAGACTGTACAACAGCTTTGTGTTATTGCAATCAGACGCAGTTTGTATCTCACCAGCCTTCTCACTCCACCACTGATCCTTCATCTGAGAAAGACTCCGCCTAACACGTGATTTTACATCCCTGAGCTCCTCATGCAACGTATTCCTCTCCTGTGGTTTTGCCGTCAAGTAGCGTGACAGAGCACGCCTCTTATCAGCCAACAAGTCTTCTATATGTACATCATTCTCATTAAACCAGTCCTGATGTTTTCTCTGCACCAATCCCAGAACACGTCTGCCTACATCATAAACCGACTTTTTAAGGGTCGGCCAATCCTCACCAAGATCTGCAGCCTGCATCTCTTCTTCCAATGTCCTCTTCACATTTTTATCCTTAAGACGAGCAGCATTCAATCTTTTGGGCAGGGTAACACCAGGAGCCCGGATTTTACGTTTGGTGATTAGATTCACTTTTGCGCGTACCAGGCGGTGGTCCGTCCAGCACTCAGCTCCACGAAGAACACGAACACACTGCACATCCTGTCTGTCACGCATCCTGACTAGGACGTAGTCCAAAAGATGCCATTCCTTAGATGCAGGATGCATCCATGTGGTCTTGAATTTGTTCTTTTGTTGGAACATGGTGTTGGTAACACACAGATCCAGCTCCTCACACATCTGCAGCAAGAGCATACCATTGCTGTTACACTTTCCCATCCCATGCCTTCCGATTACATTCCATGTGTTAAAATCCCTACCCACTCTAGCATTAAAGTCACCAAGCACGATGACTTTGTCTGCCTGAGGGATATTTCTTAAAACACCTTTCAAGGCATGGTAAAAGGACAGTTTTTCTTCATCGACAGAATTCATAGTTGGAGCATACACACTCACCAGGGTAGCATATCTTCCCCTGTCCAGCGGAACTCTCATGGACATAAGACGCTCACTAATCCCCACTGGGAATTCTTCTAATTTATTCACCAGTACAGTCTTAACAGCAAATCCTACCCCAGCCTCTCTTCTGGTTCCTTCATCTCTTCCTTTCCAGAAGAATGTATATTCTCCACAAAATTCCGTAAGATGACCATCTCCAGCTAACCTCGTCTCAGACAAAGCCACGATGTCAAGATCGTAACGTCGAAGCTCCTTCGCAACAAGAGCGGTCCTTCGTTCAGGACGCTCCAAAGAATCCCTGTCAAGCAGCGTCCGTACGTTCCAGCAGCCAAGACTAAATGCCCTGTTTGGCTCTATTACAATGGCACGATGACGGGCGGGCCCAGGTTGTGATAACTTGGGGCCCCTGCCCTTATTGCCAATGATCCCTTTTGTTCCAGAACCCAAATTGGCAATTATCTCGTTTACATTGTTCTGGAACATCATTGAATTGGGAAAAAAAAAAAAAAAAAAAAAAAAAAGTAATAATAATAGTAATAATAATAATAATAATAATAATAATACTACACTATTAATAATTATTAATGCACTCGTGCAATGCCTGTGCGTGACGAATATTTTTAAAGTGAGGAAAGACTGTGCACTGAACCAATCCCACTCTCTGAGCGACAGTAGCTATAACCCGAAAAGAAGAAAAGATCAACATCATCGGTAACTACTGAGCCGCAGGTTTTATATCGGAGTTAACCCAGTTTCCTGAGATGCCTTCTCCTAGAAGAATACCCTGACATGGGCTAGGGGTTCTTCACTCCCAGTGGTTTAACTGCGCGATCGGGCATCCAGCCCGATTATTTCTATGTCCCCGCGCAAAAAAAAAAAAAAAAAAAAAAAAAAATTACTTATTGACACTTATACGTACGACATACACACACACGCATACATATGCGTGCACACAGCAACACTCACACACACAACAAACACACACACACGCTACTCTACTCACTTACACGCACACACACACATATATATATATATATTACCGTCATTACTGATACAAGATTACCAGATTATGTCAACTGTTGACTTTCAAGAGTTTGTATAGTTGAAGCCGATCGTATTACAGTCCAGTATTACTATAATTGCTTTACAGCATAGAGTTATGGCTCTCCACGGAGTCAACAAAAGAGAGTACCAGTGATGCGCTGGGCCAGTCGCTGGATCCGTGCCAAAAGCAGAAAAATTATTATTAAAGTTGTTCTTAAGGTCGCTGGTGATGGTGATGGCGACGGCGGTGGCGGTGGTGGTGGTGGTGGCAGTTGATGTTGTTGTTCTGTTGTGTGTGTGTGTGTGTGTGTGTGTGTGTGTGTGTGTGTGTTTTGTTATTTTGAGTTTTTTTTTTTTTTTTTTTCCTTTCTTTTTTTCCTCCTTAATTTTTTTTTTTTTTTTTCCCCTTCCCTTTTCTTTTTTCTTTTCCCTTCCTTTTTTTATGTTTTGATGCCGCTGTTGTTGTTGTTGTTGTAATTGTTGTAAATGTTCATTTCAGTTCATTCTGAAGCTGTTGTTGCTGTAAACATTAGTGCCGGTGTTGTTGTTGTTGTAGATGTTGGGGTTGAAATCTGGTTGTTTGACTGAGTGATGTATATACACACATATACATACACACACATATATATATATACATTCATCAGAGAGTAGAGAGTTTGACAACAGGTCGATGACTTTAGTCTCGATAGGGTATGGTATGGTAATGACATGTGATGGTGGGGAGAGAGTGTAGACGTTATTGTGGTGGTGTGGACAGTGAGATGTATCTAGTTCATTTGACCGTTTTCTTCTCTTAGCAAAATTTGAATTCTAGCCATGTTATATTGAGATGTAAGTAAATGTAAAATATAAATAAGGATTGCTCTGCTAAAATATACTAAAATATTTGTGTAACTTCCACAAACTTCTGTCGTGACATTCCCGAGTCCAGTAACCAACAAATTGTTGTATTTTGATGTTTCAGAATACAAAAATTAATTAAAAACTTACCCCACGAAGATACATACATACATACATACATACATACATACACAAAACACCACCATACATACATACATACATACACAAAACACCACCAAAAATACCATCATATATAACTAAAATAGAAAAAAAGAGTGCTGACCTACGAAAAAACATAGGACATGTGACAATGCTCCTTACATGCAAACAAACACAAAAAAACCTCACTCCTCACCAACAAAGAGTGAAAAATAAAATAGAGACGATGTTTGGTAACAGTAAAACCAGAACTCTCCAATATAAGCTGATCACCCTCAAACAAGAATTGAGAGCTGTTAGCGAAAAACGCCGATACCTGAAGAGGGTTGATGAGAGAAAAATGCTTAATAAAAGATTCAGATGGAACCAAACATCAGTCTATAGATATATGAAGGGCAAAATAATAAGTGTCACTGAGGCCCCATCCCAGAAAGACATAGATTCCTTTTGGAGAAAAATATGGGGTGAAAAGAAAAATTTCAACCAAGATGTAGTGTGGCTAAGAGAAATCCGAAAGAACTATTGCTCCTTCACTACAACAAAAACATACGAAATAAGTGAGGGTACCCTTGAGACTGTGATAGAAAAACTCCAAGATAAGAAAACACCAGGAAGAGACATGATTGTCGGCTACTGGTACAAAAAACTGATATTCTATCGGAGGTATCCTACTGACCTCTACCAACAAGTTCTTAAGGGAGATACACTTATACCAGAATGGTTGACATTAGCACAAACATTACTGGTCCCCAAGACAAAGACACCCACTTGGCAAAAAACTACCGACCCATTGCATGCCAGAACCTGATGTATAAGATATATACAGCCTGCCTGAACCTATTCCTCCAAGATCACTGTGAAAATAATAACATCATCACAGATGAACAAACAGCTGGAAAGAAAAGGGTTTGGGGATGTGCTGAACAACTCCTAATCAACAAAACTGCGATGTCGGAGGTGAGACAACTTAGGAGGAATAAGACTACAGTCTGGCTGGACTACAAGAAAGCTTTCGATTCTGTTCCCCACTCTTGGGTGATAGAGGCCCTCCAACTTGCTAAAGTCCCAGACATTATTGTCAGAGCCATAGAGAGGCTGTCTTCTTCTTGGGCTACTATCCTAAGGTTAACGACAGAGAGGGAGGACTCTATTTTCACTGATAAAATAAAATATTGCAGGGGTATATTTCAGGGGGACAGTCTCTCTGAGATATTGTTCATCTTGTCATTAAACCCCTTGTCCTTTCTGCTCAAGAAATATGAAGGATACATCATTGGCTCACAGGAGGACAGAAATACGAACCTAACCCATAACTTCTTTGTGGATGATCTGAAACTCTATGCCAAGAACATGGATGGGATGAAGAAAAATCTTGACCTGGTTACAACGTTCTCAAAGGATATAGGAATGGAGTTTGGCCAAGATAAATGCTCATACATGACTGTAAAGCGGGGAAAAACAGCAACCCAATCTAACGACATTGTCATCAATGGTCTAACTGTTTCACCGATATCTGATGAGGACTGCTACAGATACCTGGGGATAGATGAGAACATATCCTATAATGGTATCTGTAATAAAGAACGCGTAACCAGGGAATACTACACCCGATTAAGAAAGATCTGGTCATCGGAACTCTCTGCGCAAAACAAAACAGTGGCTCACAATATGTTTGCTGTGCCTGTTCTAACACCAACGTTTGGAATACTCAATTGGACGATAGACGAAATCCGAGCAGTTGATGTTGGAACTCGAAAAATACTAAACAACAACGGAAACTTCCACATCAACAGTGACATAGACCACCTTTACTTGAAACGTAAGCAGAGAGGCAGATGCCTAACATCAGTCCACACAATATTTGAATGTCGCATCATATCTCTCCGACAACATCTACGAACCTCGAAGCGTAGGAGCCCGCTTCTCCAGCAAGTCTATCTGCATGAAACAGATAAGATCATGAGAGTTGAGAAGGAACTCCTTGAGAGATATTCCCTGTGTGATAATCAAAAACTCACACCCAGGGATGTCGCTCAGCAGTATCGCAGTGAATCCATGGATGAAAAACTGTATGCCTATCAGCAAAAAATCATGCATGGATATGTTGCCAGGAAGCTCCAGAGTGAGAGTAATATAGATAAGGAAAGTAGTCTATCTCGAACCAACAACCGCTATATTGGCTCCCACTTTGAAGGATACGCTTTTGCAATCCAAGAACAGGAGATTAGCACGAAATACCTGATTCACAAAAGAGATAGGGATGCAGGCAAAACACCTAGATGTGATAACAAGTGCAGACTCTGCAGAACTAACATCGAGGATATCACCCATGTCATCAGCAGCTGTCCAAAGATGTCATCGCGGTACTATCTACCTATGAGGCATGATGTAGTGGCCAAAACACTGTACAATGCAGTTCGTAAAATGATAGCCCCGATAATAAACACATTAAAAGCTACAACAATGTGGAAGACATCCATGTATATAATATGAAAGAGTACTGGTGGAATGTTCCAGTAAAACCCCAATAAAATGCAGGCATAACAGACCAGATATTATGATATGGGACAGGGAGAAGAAAACATGCACAGTAGTGGAAATTAGCTGCCCAGCAGATGCCAATATAATATCAAAGATTAGTGAAAAGGAGAATATTTATGCAGAACTGATGAGAAATCTGCAGATACTCCACCCTGATTACACCTTCAGATTTATGCCTGTGATTATTGGGGCACTGGGATATGTTAGTAACTGCCTCAATACAAATCTTGAGAAGCTAGTCTTCACAGGAACAGAAAGAACACAACTAGTTAGGAAATTACAAGTACAATCCATTAATGGAACAGTAAAAATATGTAAAACATTCCAAAAATTGTGCATCTAATAACTACATATGCACATATACAGATACAAAAGATATGCACGTACACACATAACTAAAAGCATACAAAACAACACATACAATAACATCCATACCTGCACACACACGCACTCATGCAGACATACATACATATCTACCTAGTTGATGTCTAAATTCCAATGAGAGAGTCTTGTGTCTACGTTAGAAACCGACTCTTTCTCTATTGGTAAACATTTATAAAATTATAAAACCAGAAGAACATACATACATGATGGCTACAACTCTGTTTCGAGAAATACCATCGCTTGCAATGCCAGGTATAGCAAAAAAATGTCACATACCAAGCGATGCCTGTGCTTGAAGCTTTTTTGAGCGATGAAAGGTTTTTCACGAGTCCAATCCCTCTTTCTGAACATCGAATGCATTTACCCAAAAAGTAGAACTGGTCTACATCATTGGATGCAAACGAAGTCGCAGGTTTTATATCAGAGTGACCTTCTCTCAGAGAGATGTCTTAATGAAGACTAGGAGTCTCTCGCTCCACAAAACAATACTCTATTGGATGACCGTTGAATTTCTTGAGTTCCTCCGCCCTTTGACGGGTTTCATTTTTCATCCCGTAGGGTGTTCAAAATGACCCTCCTCACCAAGCAAGCTTGGTGGGGTTGCCGGTTTAGTCACCGACAACCCAACCATGTACAGGTTGACTGGGTTACATGTTACTAGTAGCGCTGAAGAGCGACCTGTCATGATATACATACATAACAGGGAAAGCGGACGTTAAATGATGATGATGATGATGATGATATACATGTACAAGCTGAAATAAATCACTTATTTCTTAATCAACTGACATTTCTTTAGTTGGAAGAAAGGGACAAATAACTAATGCCATTCGGTGAAGGTCACAATGGAAGAAGTTCATTGAAAGAAGTTGAGAACTACTTTAAATAACTATTATTTACATGTTTAATACATTAGTAGGGCAATGGATTGGCAGTATCAGTAGAGGGTCTGACGCCATGTTTGCAGCATAGAGTTATGACCCTTTGTGGTCTGAGTTCAAATCCCGCCGAGGTTAACTTTGCCTTTCATCCTTAGTGAAGGCGCATGGCTTAGTGGTTAGAATATTGGAGTTGCAATTGATGAGAGGTTGTGAGTTCGATTCACGGACCAGGTGATGCGTTGTGTCTTTGAGCAAGACACTTTATTTCAC
>OZ024741.1:219886137-219933637 GCA_964016885.1 Eledone cirrhosa
ATATTTTTATCAATAAAAATAAAAATGTGATGAAAGAACTTTGATAGACTATATATATATATATTTATATCTATAAACACGATTTTATATCAAAAACCTTGCAAAGCAAATTATATTCAAAAGACCTTTTAACATACTGTTGTGCTGAATCTCCCTGAGAACGAGTCTGTGGAATGCTCAGTCACTTGAATGTTAATTTTGCGTGCAGACAGTTCCGTTGATAAAACAAATGGTACTCGTCGTCGCAACTGACGGAGGCCCACCACTAAATGGATGTGGAATGAAGAGAACTTACATTGCTTGAGAATTGAAACTCGGCTCAACTGCCAAGCAAACTATCACATATACTGCTCAGTAGAGAGCTCACCTCTTTGTCATATAAAAAATACTGTCTGTAGTACCGTGCAGTAAACTGCAGTACAGTATAGTACAGTGCAATACAGTGTAGTACGTGGAGGCTTGTGGCCTTGTGCTACGCATGTTGGACTTACGATCATAACGTCGTTAGTTCGATTCCTGGGTTATGTGTTGTATTCTTGAGCAAAACATTTTATTTCACATTACTTCTGTGTACTTAGCTGAAAATAAGTACCAACAGTAGCTGGCGTTTTAACCCTGTGATGGACTGGCGTCGTGTCTTGTACTCCTAGTCGCTTACCACCACGGAAATCAGGATAAGCACCGACCCGATGATCCTCCGGGCTCCAGACAGACTTTAGACAAGACAGTTCAGGACAGTGCAAAACTCTTTGGTACAGTGCAGTACAGTGGAGTGCGGTAAGTGGTGGTGGATTGACAACATTGGTAGAGCATCGAATAAAATGCCATTCCGGGATTGGTTCTGGCCCTTTATGTTCTGAGTTGAAAACTCACCGAGATCAACTTTGCCTCTCATCCTTCGGAGGTCGATAAAACAAAATAGCAGTCAAATACTACGGGCAATTGAATCAACTTTACCCTTCCACAAAATTTGCAGGCTTTTTCCCTTTTTTTTTTCCCCCAAATTTTTCCCCTTTTGTCCCTTAATTTCTGATGAATTCGTAGGGGCACCGTATTGATATACGTCGTTGCTTGGGCATCTTAAAACTTGTGGGAGCCCATCTCTCCAGCTCCGAATACAGCAGATTTCTTTAAGAGAAGGATAAAGAGAGTGAGAGAGAGAGAGAAAGTGAGAAAGAAAGATAGAGGCAGAATCGACTCCAGTAGTTGACTGATACTTTTTTCTCGACCTCAAAAGGATGAAAGACAACGTTGACCTCGGCAGGATTTGAACTAAGAGATCAGATAACCGAAACGAATACCGCAAAGCATTCTATCCGACGTTCTAATGACTCTACAAATTCGCCGCCTACACACACACACACACGCACACACGCACACACATACACGCAGACAGACACATGGACACACAGACACACAGACACACATACACAAACACACAGACACACAGACATACAGACACACATACACAGACACACAGACACACACACACACACACACACACACACACACACACACACACACACACACACACACACACACACACACACATATATATAAATATATATAATTATTATAAAATAACAGGAGGCTGGCCTGGTGTAATTCCTTAAAGGTTTATTATACTATGAACATTTCAATGACCGGGTTCAGTATGAATCCGGTGACATCATCAGGTATTCAAAATTTAATAAAGGAATATAATAGACACAATCCAAGGGGCTGAAAAAGCAAAGAGATGAGAAGGCGGACGAAAAATTAGCAGTTGCCAGTCCGGTTGGCCGCCTTCGTATATATATATATACATATATTAGTGTATTAAGGTGAAATCATGAGTCTTTTATCCTGGAGTCCTTGTCTGATTGTGATAAACAGGCGAAACTCCAGAAAAATATAAAACTCACTATTTAGCCTTAATAAAGGGAATATTAAAATTCTACTCCGGTATTGAGTATTCCTTACTCTCAGCTGTCAACCACATAAGGATAAAGATAGAAAAGTTATCAAATGTTGTGTTCAGGAGAGGCGATTGCGTTGGTATGGACATGTGATGCGTATGAAGGACGACAGCTATATAAAAAAAGTGCAGGGCAATGAAAATTGATGGAAGCTACGGAGTGGGTATACCAAGAAAAACCTGGGACGAGGTGATGAAAACTGACCTTGCCCACCTACACCACTCTAAGACAATGACACTGGATCGAGATCTTTGGCGCCATGCAGTTGTACAGAAGACCCGACTGCGAATGCATACAAACCTACCGTCAGTAGGCACCTCTTAACTCAATATACACCCCGCACCCAACACCGTACTCCATCCCCGCTTTCCCGTTCCGTCCACTGTGTCGATGACACAACAGTCCACACTGTAAGGTGACCGTGTAGGTGACTTGGTGAAAAGGCTCCCAGTTCACACTGTAAATGTGGTTGGTGTTAGGAAGGGCATCCAGCTGTAAAAAAAATCTGTCAGAGACACTTCCGTGCGAGACACGCTCCTCCGACCATTCCCGCATCAAATGGAACAAAACCGTCTAACCCATGCTAACTTGGAAGATGGACGTTAAACGATGGTGATGATGATGATGATATATATATATATATATATATGAAGATAAGTGGCTGAGTGCTTAGAGAATTGGATTCACAATCTTGAGGTTGTGAGTTCGATTCCTGGACCGGGCGATGCGTTATGTCCTTGAGCAAGACACTCCTTCCTGGAGTTGCGACCGATAGATAGTATTAGCAATTGGAAAGACCAACGGAAACACTGTTTCCTCGGTCCGATTTGACGAAAGTCGATCGATCCTTTTTTATATAAGAAATGCCAGTTGAGGGAAGACGCAGTAGAGGAAAACAACGAAAAACATGGGCAGAGGTGGTAAGAGCAGAACTCAGATCGCTGAAGCTCATGGAGGAGATGACAAAGGACCGTGACAAGTGGAGAGATGCTGTGCTGAATAAGACCCGTCCCACCATTGCGAGCAGGGAAAAACAGACGTAAAAGGATGATGATGATGATATATATATATAATGAGTCGACCATCGGTCACGAATGACCATGGTTTTTTTACCTACAAAATTTCTCCCCAAGGCACAGGCGTGGGCAAGTTTGTGGAAGACCAGCAGTCACCCATGCATAACAGTCTCCCCTCTCCACGCCACCGATGTTGTCCAAGGGAAAGGCAACGGCCGATTGTGCGACTCATGTTTACAGTGAAGCTGTAATAATAATCATCATCATCACCGTTAAACATCCATTTTCCACGCTAGCATGACTGTCCAGTTTATTTATTTATTTATTAAAATAACAGATTAAAGTTTAAGCAAAGAATCGCTGCTTTGACACTTAGCGAGACCTTCTGAAACTAAAAAAATCAATCTGTTAACGCAGAAGTAAATGTTTCGAAACACGTTGCAACAGAAGGAAGACAGGAAGACGATACTTTGGTTCGTGGAAAGTTTATCTGGCAAAGAACGGAAAAAACGAAGATTATACGTCGTTATGTGGAGCGGTGAGAACAATTACACGCAAAGACAAAACCACGTAAATGGTATAACTGAAGTCGTAGACTAAAATTCTATTTAAGAAACCGAATGATTCTCGGCTTCAGAGTTAAGAATAATGTAAATAAATTACAGAGGTAATTGAAATCAACAAAAATTAAATATATACATGCACGCATCCATATACGTACATACACGTACATACGCGAAAACACCCGCCATCGGTATGCAAAATCAATCACGTACACAAACAAAACACGCACGCACATACAGAACCCACGCAACGACTGTACCCGCATACACACATACGAACGTATACACCAAATACACATAAAAATATATATAAAAAATATATATAAATGTGTGTGTGTGCGCGTGTAAACATATAATTATCTAAACGTATATAAATATACACACATAAATACGTATATAACGCGCGCACACACATACCTACATGTAAATACACATATGTTCGCTAAACGTACGTCAACCAAAACACAAAGTACACATATACACAGACCCTACATACGTACGAACCCGCATACTCACACAGACGCAAAACTCACGTATACACATAACCATATGCACATGTACCAGTAAATATAATATAATATATACGCCTATAACATATACAAGCAAATATACGTACGAGAAAGTATACATACCTTCACAAAACATACAGGTAATATATACTTACCTATACAAATAAGTAATGGTATAAACATAACATATACTTAGCTACCACATCAAGACGTAAAATATTCGCGTATAGTTCGTACTATCCGTTAGGGTATAATGTGGGACTGTAATACAGGAAAGTTTTGTGCAATATATGTTTACAAGCCGAAATTGCCTCAGATTTTTTGTTTAAGACGTGGTCTTTGGCGTAGAGTATTTCCAGGGCCTCAGCGGCGCAGAGGTCACATGGTCTTTTATTTCCGTTATACGATCTAGCCCTAGCTAGGATCTCCCAGTCTAACTTATATTGGGTGTGGTTGTCTTTTAGACTCCAGATATAAGCTGAATGTGACGTCATATTCCTTCTTGAAGGGTTAAGAAAATAATGGGTATGCATGTAAAGACGCTGCTTGAATCTATTGGTGGTTAATCGTATGTAAGCCCTACGGGACGTGGGTGTTTCAACCTTACATTTGTAGACAATGTTACTAGAGAGGCATTTCCCGGATAGGGGGCAGTCAACCCGATTCCTACAATTACAGTTAGTACTGGCTACAGGGTTGCACGTGTTCCTACGGCTAGGTAATTTAGCTAAATTTTTAGCTGTGATGTTAGGTGCGAGGTTAGGAGTCGTCGAGTAAGAAATTTAAATGGTATTTTTATTTAAAATGTTACTATATTTATGTGGTGGGGTGAATTCTTCATAATAAGGGATCCCGTTAAGGGTGAAAGCGGCGATTCTTTGCTGAAACTTTAATCTGTTATTTTAATAAATATTTGCTCTACGGTTCTTATATATTTGATATATATTTATCCTTATCGAGCCCTCTTTGGATTTTAGTCTTCAAATTTATTATTATTACTATATATATATATATATATATATATATATATATATATATATATATATATATACGCACACAACGGCATGGGACCAGCTAGTTATCTAAATCTATCATATTATAATTCTGCTTGTTTCGTTCGTCAGGTACGTTTCGCTTTCGTAAGTTACATACACACACATCTACACATACATACATAAACAGGTACACAGACAACAGAATTACACACACACACAATTCTTAGAACGCAACGATGTGCATGTATCTATGTAATGAGTGAGCCAGGAAGGGGGTGAAACACTGTGTGTGAATGTATGTCTGTGTGTGTTTGTGTTAGTATATGTGTGTATGTGAGAGTGTATGTGTGTGAATGTATATGTGTTTGCTTGCTTATATTTATGTGAGAGTGTGTGATTGTATGTGTTTGCGCGTAACTCATACGTAGAACGCTGTGTATGTAATAATTATTGTGTAGATGTGTGGCTGTTTTGTGTGAATGTATGTCTGTATGTGTTTGTGCTAGTATATGTGTGTATGTGTGTGTAAGAAGATATACATAAGACCGCAGTTGCAAAGTATACTGTGTACTCCAGCATTCGCGGTTGTGTTAGTATATGTGAGTGTATGTGTGTAAGAAGATATACATAACGACCGCAGTTGCAAGGTATACAGTGTAATCCAACATTCGCGGTTGTGTTAGTATATGTGAGTGTATGTGTGTAAGAAGATATACATAACGACCGCAGTTGCAAGGTATACAGTGTAATCCAACATTCGCGGTTGTGTTAGTATATGTGAGTGTATGTGTGTAAGAAGATATACATAACGACCGCAGTTGCAAGGTATACAGTGTACCCCTGCATTCGCAGATTTTTCCTTAGAACATAATTAATACTTGTTCTTGGAAACTACCACGTATTCACGGAATCGTAAATATCTTCCGCGATTTTTTATGATTTTTTTCGCGGCAATATATAATTTTTTAACGCTAAATTATTAATAACAATATTACTGCAGGAAGTTGCTACCCAGCACATGCCAACACAACTTCGTATGAGGTTCGCTGCTCTGTGAATTTATTCTGAGCCAGCCAATGCACTGCAATTGTGGAAGACACATAAGGAATCCATGATTGAGAACTATTTGCCGCAAGGAATGGATGGTCAGCAAGCTGAAAATATGTTACTTGGTTACATTAACACAATATTGATTGAAAATGGTACCAACTGCGCATGACTGGGTCTAGCTCAACCCATTGAGATGCTTCAACCTGATCAAGTTGACATCAACCACCCTGATATTACTTCTCTTACTGAAGAGCAACAAATGACAGCTGATGCTGTAATTGATGCTGTTCAATAAAGAAGAAAAGATGAAAGGGCTGCATATACCTACTTCTATGCAGATGCACCTGGAGGTTGTGGCAAAACATACCTCTTCAATGCACTGATTTTCACCTCCAGATGAATAACTGTCAAGTATGTTGCCGTGCTTGGACCGGCATAGCATCTACACGGCATCTGGGAGGTAGAACAGTGCACAATTTAGTCAAACTATCTGTTCTACTAACAGAGACCAGTGTATGTAATGTTTATGGTTCATCTGACCATGCCAATTACTTACGGAACCTGGATCTCATAATACTGCACGAGGCTTCTATGATTCCTTCCCATGCAATTCATACCATTCACAAGTGCCTTCAAGACATCACTGGTGTCAATGAAGAGTTTGGAGGAAAGGTTTTGTTTTTGGGAGATGAATTCAGGCAACTGTTACCAATATTACTAAGGTGTACCCGTGATGAGTCTACAGAGGCGGACAGATACTCTACTGAATTTCTGAACTCCCTTACACCTTCCGGGATGCCACCTCACAAACTCCAATTAAAAATAGGATCCTTAATAATGTTTCTACGGAATATTTCAATCCAGCACGGATTAAGCAATGTCACAATATTAGAAGTAGTAGGAATGCATCAACATTTTATCGAAGCTTCTCATATGATTGGTCATTTGATGCGCAAGCGTGTTTTGATCCCAAGACTGAAGTTGGCCCCCAGTGATCCCAACATCCCTTTTACTTTGGAAAGAACCCAGTTTCCATTAATACTGTCGTATGCTATGACAATCAAGAAGAGCCATGGTCAAATATACGATAAAGTGGCTCTGTTCCTTCCTAAGCCAGTATTTAGCCATAGGCAATTGTATGTCACTTTTTCAAGAGTTCGTAGACAGTCAGATGTAAAAATTAAAATATTGAACACTGATAAGCAAGGAAGGCGAGGTAATAAATCTGTGACAAAGAACATTGTATGCAAACAGCTATTAACATAATTCTGAGCTAATTGCAAGTTGCAATAGAATTGAAACTAATCAGGTAAATAAACATATTGTGTATATTCTCTCTATCGTTTTGTATTTGAATATAATGTAAAGTAATTATGATAAAACATTGCGCAATAAGGAATATGATATTATATATTAATCTTGCAGTTTCAATAGAATTAAATTCTAATGAATGATATGTGTATTAAGTATTATATAGATTGTCTTTGAATATTTATGTATCATTTATTGCACAAGCAACAATAAGATTTATATCCAATAGAAATGCAAATCATCCTTTTTTTCTTAAATAGCTCCTCTTAATTATTTTGTCCGCGGAATTTCCACGGTTTCCACTATTGTATATAATAATTGTTTCTACTATATATAATAATATGGGCAGCAACTGCAGAGGATATGCAACGGCTGGAGAGAAATGAAGCAAGCATGCTCTGTTGGATGTGCAATGTCAATGTACGTGAAAGACCGAGCATGGATGTGTTGAGAGAGAAACTGTGTTTAAGAGGGATAAGTTGTAGTGTGCGGGAGAGAAGACTGCGATGGTATGGACATGTGATGCGCATGGACAGTGACCGCAAAGAAGTGCCAAGAAATCCCAGTAGAAGGAAGACGCAGGAGAGGAAGACCACGAAAAACATGGGTGGAGGTGGTGAGAGCAGACCTCAGATTGATGATTCGCGGAAGGGATGACAAAGGACCGTGACAAGTGGAGAGATGCTGTGCTGAATATGACCCGTCTCACCCTTGCAAGCAGGGAAAAACGGACGTCAAATGATGATGATGATGATGATGATGATGATGATGATGATGATTGGAACTTCCATCATTCTTTTGAAAAACGCAGACCAGCTACTTCTATGCAATGGCACACATTTTACAGTCAGGTGGATGAGGAACCATCTCCTAGAGGTCACTATTCTTGGAAGCAATCATCAACGAGAAAATGCATTTATTACCAAGATTCCTCTTATCTCTTCCTTTACCAAGACTTCAGTTCCCAGTTAGAGCTGTTGTGCTATGAACATAAATACACCTCAGGCTCAAAGTCTAAAAGTTGTAAAATTGAATATGAGAGAATCGGTTTTTACCCCTGGGCAGTTATATGTAGGTTTTTCACGAGTGGGAACACCTAGATATCTTCATAGACTACAGACTATTCTTTTTACTGCATTTTGTTTTGTCGCACACACCCCGGCCTCGCCCCATACTGTAAACCAGACAAACATCCACTACAGTCATTTTCTCTTCTACCTGTCTTCTCTTATCATCTATTTTCACGGGTAAAGCTGGGTATAACAGCTAGTCTATATATATATATATATATATATATATATAAATATCAACATCATCATCATCATTTTACGTCAGCTTTTCCCTGCTTGCAGGGGTTGGACGGGTCCTATTCAGCACAGCATCTCTCCACTTGTCACGTATATGTGTATATGTGTGTGTGTATTGTATATTGGATTGGCAGTATCGGTGGAGTGTCGGACGCCATGCTTTGCAGCAAAGAGTTAGGGCCCTTTGTAGTCTGAGTTCAAATCCCGCCGAAGTTAACTTTGCCTTTCATCCTTACAGGGTCGATAAAATAAAGTACCAGTATTACACTGGGTTAATTACTGGCCTTGTGCCAAAAGTAGAAACAATTATAATATATACTATATATTTTCTTCTTCTTCTTCTTTGCCAACTTATTCCTAGCAGGGTCACGTGGTGGCAAATTCGTCAAACTTGCCTTCCAGCCGGTCCTGCTGAAGCATTATATTTATAATATAATATACATTATATATATTATAAATATTATTTAAATATATATAAAGGGCGGTGGATTGGCAGTATCGGTAGAGGGTCGGACGCCATGCTTTCCAGCATAGTTACGTCCCTTTACCATCTGAGTTCAAATCCCGCCGAGGTTGACTTTGCCTTTCATCCTTACGGGGTCGATAAAATAAAGTACCAGTAATGCACTGGTAATTGCTGGCCTAAAGTAGAAACAATTATTTAAATATATATTGTATATTATAATAAATATTATATATACAATATTTATTATAAATAATATACACAATATATTATAATATTAAGGATACTATTTATGGTTATGTATATACTAAAACTTTTTATAGTTATGTATATTTTAAACCCTAAACAGTGAAGGTCAGTAATGTATTACTACCTTATTACCAGTAAGATAAATAGCTCAATGTAATAACATCAGTTGTTCTACAGAGCAATTATATAGAATTCACAAGAATCAAAGCTATGTTCAAAGCATTTATTCACTTACAATTGTTTCATCCAAACCTAGGCTTGGCGTCTTCGGAGCATTTTTCAATGTTTGTACATATAATTGACCTCCTTTCCAACGCAAGAGACATACAGATACATATATATATATTGATGTACAGTGGAGTGACATATATTATACTATATTATTTCTGTATAGCAATTCAAATTCAAATTCAAAATCAAAATCAAAATTAAAATTAAAACAAAATTAAAACAAAATTAAAATACATTCGGCAGTTAACACAGATAATGCAAGGGGATAGTTTGTTAGTTAGATGTAGTAGTTAGTGTATGCGTTAGTTACACGTGGGGCATGCAAGTGTGTCTCATTTATATATGATTATTGTGTGGCAGGGCGTTACATGTAATACAAGCACTTTAAGCGGGTAAGTAAGAGTATTATGGTGGTTGTAGTGGTAAGGTATTTTTTGTATATAATAAAAAAATATATTATATGTATATTGTATAAAATATATTATATATACGGCCAAATACTAATGTCTGGTGGTGCCAGGTGACAACGAAAGCGCCAGAATCTGGTCTCTTGTGGCACGTGGAATGTTTCTATATAACAGTGTGGTTCTCTTGGTCTTAGCAAAGTCAGTGGAGAAGGGGAAGGTAATATTTCTGTAACACCAACAACACTCTCTATCTTCCTCTCTTGCTAAAGAAATAGAAGAGGGAAGGGGAAGGTAATATTTCTGACACAATTGGTTTCTCTCTCTTTTCTCTCTCTCTCTTTCTTTCATTCTTTCTCTCTCCTCCCCCTCCCTCAACAAAGATATAGTAGTGGAAAGGGGAAGGTAATGTTACAATAACGCGTGTGATTTCTTTCTTTCTATATATGAGGTGGAGATTCGACCGCGAGCTCGGTCAGTTTCAACTTCTAACGCAGCTGTACCCCAGCATGGCTTCAGCCAGTCGGCTGAAACACGTAAAAGAGTCTACATACCTATATACATGATGGCTGCCCCCTCGTTATCGAGTATGGCCATTGCACGATATACCATTCGCCGAGGTTAACTTTGCCTTTCATCCTTACGGGGTCGATAAAATAAAGTACCAGTAATGCACTGGGTATTTGCTGGCCTTGTGCCTAAAGTAGAAACAATTAATTAATTCTATCGTGCAATGTCTGTGCGTGACGAATATTTTTAAAGTGAGGAAAGACTGTGCACTGAGCCAATCCCACTCTCTGAGCGACAGTAGCTATAACCCGAAAAGAAGAAAAGATCAACATCATCGGTAACTACTGAGCCGCAGGTTTTATATCGGAGTTATCCCAGTTTCCTGAGTTGCCTTCTCCTAGAAGAATGCCCTGACAAAGGCTAGGGGCTTCTTCACTCCCAATGGTTTAACCGCGCGATCGGGTGTCGATCCCGACTATTTCTATGTCCCCGCGCATATACATACATATGTACATGTACATACATACATACATTTTTATCAATGGCCTAACTGTTTCACCGATATCTGATGAGGACTGCTACAGATACCTATGGATAGACGAGAATAAATCCTATAATGGTATTTGTAATAAGGAACACATAACCAAAGAATATTACATCTGATTAAGAAAAATATGGTCATCGGAACTCTCTGCGTACAATAAAACAGTGGCTCACAATGTGTTTGCTGTGTCTGTCCTAGCACCAACGTTTGGAATCTCGTTTGGATGATAGACGAAATCCGAGTAATTGATATTAAAACTCGAAAAATTCTAAACAACACTGGAAACTTTCACATCAACAGTGACATGAACCGCCTCTACTTGGAACGTACGCAGGGAGGCAGAGGCCTAACATCAGTCCAGACAGCATTTGAGTGTTGCATCATATCCCCCCCCCCCCCCGATAACATTTACGAACCACCAAACGTAGGAGCCCATCTATTGAGCAAGTCTATCTGCATGAGACAGATAAGATCATAAGAGTTGGGAAGGAACATCTTGAAAGTTACTCCCTGCATGATAATCACAAGCGCACAGGCAGGGAAATTGCCCAGCAATACTGCAGCGAATCCATGGATGAAAAACTGCATGCTCATCAGAAAAAACTCATGCATGGTTATATTGCCAGGAAACTCCAGAGTGAGAGTAATATAGATAAGCAAAGTAATCTATCTTAGACCAAAAACCGCTATATTAGCTCTCACTTTGAAAACACAAAATACTTGATTCACAAAAAAGAGTTAGGGATACAGACAAAACACCTAGATGTGACAAGAAATGCAGACGCTGTAAAATTAACATCGAAGATGTCACCCATATCATAAACAGCTGTCCAAAGATGTCATCACGGTACAATTTACTGATGAGGCATGGTGTAGTAGTCAAAACACTATACAATGCAATTCGTAGAAAAGATAGCTCCGACAATAAACACATTAAATGTGGAGGACATACACATACATAATATGAAAATGTAGTGGTGGGAATGTTCCAGTCAAAACCCCGATAAAATTCAAGCATGAAAGACCCCTGAAGTGTCCACATATAATTCTTATTTTCATATGGATTAAAACAATATAACACATTATCTAAAATAATCTACTATAGACAACTATAAGTAAACGGATAATTTATATCACTACGACGACGTCACATTTTGTATATGAGTGTGTATGTGTCTGTGAGTGAGTGTGTATTTGCGCATTCGTTAACAGGGCGACCCTTTGGGACCCCTCCTGTTTGCCCTTGGTATAGAGCACATCGCCCGGAGTATCACGGCCCCTCTCAATGTTTGGTATCTGCATGATGCTACGTTAGGCGGGCCCGTACATGCTGTCTGCCATGACCTACAATCGCTGGTTCCTGCCCTGGCAGGAATCGGCCTCCAGGTCAACTTGGCCAAGTCGGAGGTGGTGAATGTCAGCCACGACATTTGCAGCCTCCGTCTCGGACGTGCGGTCCATTCTCCACCAGGTATAAGTGACCCCCCCCCCCAAAGAAGATGTCCTCATCCTCGGGTCACAGATCCACCCGCCGGCCATCCACTCCACCATCATGTCCAGGCTACAACAACTCCAGACTCTCACGAGCCGACCGGGCTTGATCGACGGCCACCTTTCTGTTGAGGAACTGCTTCGCCATGCCGAAGCTCCTCTATACACTTCGCAGCGCTCCGTGCTACAGCCACACATCTCTCCTCGCTGACCTCGATACTTGTATCCGAGCAGCAGTCGAGGAGATATGCAACGTCAAGTTTGACGACATAGGATGGCAACAGGGCACTTTACCTGTCAGGTATGCGGCCTTGGCCTCTGACCCCGATCTCACTGGCTTTGCCGGCGTATCTTTCGTCGTTAACCTCGTGCCGCGTCCTCGTCAGCAGGGTTCTTCTAAACACAATAGAACCCTCTGTGTTCAGAGAACGTGAGGCCGCCTGTGAGACGTGGGACCGGCTGGGACTTAGCCCAGTAGACGTCCCTCCTCCTTCTCCCCCCTATTCATGTCAAGCCCCTCCCTCTCCAAGCACTTGGGATGTCATCCAGTGCAGCCTGGCCTTAGACAGGCTCACGCGCCAGCTCAACCAGCACCGCCTTGCCTGTTTTCGTGTAGCCTCCAAACTCCACAGTGGTGCCTGGCTCCATGCCCTGCCCTCCTTCTCCACTGGCACGCAGCTAGACAACAATAGCTTGCGCAGCGGCGTTTCCTTTAGGCTCGGGCTATCATTCCATATATAATTATGGTCGGTATGTTTATGTTTATGTTTTGGATGTTGACGAAGACGTAAATGAGCTAAGAAAGTTACTACCTCCATCACCACCACATCATTGTCATCATCATCATCATCATCATCATCATCATCATCATCATCATCATCATCATCATCATCATCATCATCAATATAACTCCAAATCTCTACCCCAAATCATCTATATATATAAAACTGAGGATGTCTGTCTGTGTGTGTGTGAGTTTGAATCCCTAAAACTAAAGAAGCACCCAACCGACCGTTTTCAAACTTTACACATGTAATACTTATGTTTCAGGGAGTGTTCCGAGCAAAAATAATTTCAAATGTTCAATGCCCTAGGGACTGCATTAGGCGATTTAACGATCTCTCTCTATAATTCTTAGTATTTCTCTTTTTAGATAGATACATACATGTAACGTCGCGCCCTTATAATATCTGTCTGCATTACGTCACTTCCCTGAGGATGTGTGTGTGTGTGTCCCCGTGTGTCTGTGAGTTTGAATCCCTAAAATTCGGGAAGTACCCAACCGACTTTTTTCAAACTTTACATGTGTATTACTTATGTTTCAGGGAGTGTTATGCACATAAAAAATACAAATTTTTTTATCCCCTAGAGCCCGCATTAGTTGAAAAACTGAGTTTTTTCAGGTTTTTAGGGGTTTTTTGAAGCGTTACGTCAGACTGATTTCCTTGAAATTGTAACTATGTATTAGTCAGTCTCTTCTTCATACCGTGAGCAAAGAAAATCCAATTTTTTTATGGCCTAGGGCCCGCATTAGGTGAAAAACTTCACAAGTGGGAACACCTAGATATCTTCATAGACTACGCACTAGCAGTAAATTTAAGAATTTGGTGTATCTTGAATTTTTTTTACTGTATTTTGTTTTGTCACACACACCACGACCTCGCCTTACATTGTAAACGAGACAAACATCCACTACGGTCATTTTCACTTCTACCTGTCTTCTCTTATCTATTTTCGCGGGTAAAGCTAGTTTATATATATATATATACTGTTATTTTTATCTAAAGACTTTTTTTCAATTTCCCATCCGCCCTCAACCTATTTTATTTCTCATTCTTTCTTCTGATGAAGGACTAGCGTCGGAAACGTTAAGACCCACTTCCTGCTATATCAAGCGTTAACCTAATATAACCCTTCCATATACTGTACCGATTGTCTTGTTATTTCTGTTTACCTTTTACATACATATATATATATATATATATCTTTTTACTTTTATTAGCATCATTTTCTATATTTGGTAGCTGTAAATCATTTGGCTATTCTAAAAATAATATTACCAAGAATTTGTTGTTCTCGTTCCAAATAATGATGTAATATACTAATTTCATTTACAATTGTGTAAATCATAGGACAAATAGGGAAGGGGTAAAGACGGGCAGAGGGTGATGGGCTCTGGGCCTAGGGCGTGGCGGTGTTGGGGCTGCACCCCATGGACCATGGGAAATGATGCTGCAACAGCCACCCCAACTCGCGAGGCTCCTTCTTCTGACGGGCTGCTGACGTTCCTATCTATATCTATATATAATTATCTATATCTATGTATCTATATCTATATGCAATATAAAAGATTGGAACTCCCATCATCCAAACTCCTCGACCAGCCACGTCTATGCAATGGCACACACTCTACAATCAGGCGGAAGATGAACCATCTCCTAGATCTCACTATTCTTGGAGGCAATCATCAACGAGAAAATGCATTTATTCCCAAATTCCTCGTATCAGTTCCTCTTCGGAACTGCCGTTTAAATTCTCAAGACTTCAGTTCCCTGTTAGAACCAGTTTTCCTATGACCATAAATAAAGCTAAAGCTCAGAATTTCAAAGTTTTAAGATTGAATACAAGGGAAATATTTTTTACCCATGGATAGTTGTATGTAGGTTGTTCACCAGTGGGAGCACCCAGAAATCTTGATATACTATGGAGGAACGGTGAAACGAAGAATCTGGTGTATCTGGAAGATTTTTTTTTACTGTTTTTTTTTGCGCACACACAGACACAAACACACACACCCCATAGTCAAGCCTCGTACTGTAAACGTAACAACTCATCGAATACAGTTGTTTTCACTAATCATCTGTTTACTCAGGCGCAGCTGGGTACGTCAGCTAGTGTATATAAGTATATACAAGCACCCAGTCTACACTGTAAGATGGTCGTGTAGGAGTCACGCAAAAAGCACCCAGCCCACAATGTAAAGTGGTCATGTAGGAGTCACGGCAAAAAGCACCCAGCATACACTGTAAAGTAGTCGTGTAGAAGTCATGGCAAAACAACCTAGCACACACTGTAAATGTGGTTGGCGTTATGAAGGGCGTCCAGCTGTAGAAATCTAGCCAGAAAAAGTTCTGTATGAGCAGGATACAGTCACCTGACCCACCTGCCTCAAACCCGTATAATCCATACTAGCGTGGAAAATGGACATTAAACCGCGATGATAATGATGATATATATACAAACACACTCTCCCCCCTCCCCACACACACAAACACACACACACGCATATACATATAGGATAACAAGGTATCGTTTAAGGTAATCCGGTTAGAGGTTATGAGTACTCTGTATCGAGGATAGTTTTAACGAACGGCGTTGTTTAACTCAACAAAAAGTTTCCTTAGTCTGGTGGCCGGTTTAAGAAAGTTCCTAGTCAGGCGTTTCTGGGAGCAATAATAGCACAAGAATGAAGAATAACATGGTCGGCTGTACAATAGGGTTTATTTACAGAATTAACAATTGTTTCATTAATCAGGTGAGTTTAAAATTTGCTGATCGCTAGGAGTTACGTCACTCGATACCCGACCAAATCGTCAGAATTATCCTAGTGCATTACTGGTACTTTATTTTATCGACCCCGTAGGATGAAAGGCAAAGTTAACCTCGGCGGGATTTGAACTCAGACCGAAAAGGCGCATAACTCTTTGCTGCAACATGGCGTTCGACTCTCTAACGATAATGCCAAGCCAACAAAAACAACAACAACAACAACAACAACAACAATAATAATAATAATAATAATAATAATAATAATAATAATAATAATAATGATGCGAAAAGTGAGAGCAGGATACAAGTTGGGAAGGGGAGAGCTTACCATCAATCACCTCCTCTTCATGGACGATCTTAAGCTCTTCGGGAAAAGTGAGAAGGAGTTGGATGTGCTTGTTGACACTGTCCGTATTTTCAGCAGTGATATATGCATGCAGTTTGGTATTAGTAAATGTGGAGTCATTGTGATGAGGAGGGGTAGGTTGAGCAGAAGTAACGGGATCCAGATACCAACAGGTGAGATGATAAAGGAAATTGACTCTGAGGAAGGATACAAGTATTTGGGCGTTCTGGAGGCTGATGGCATAAAGAACAAACAAATGAAGGAATTGTTAAGAACTGAATACATTCGGAGAGTAAGGAGCGTATTGAAGTCACATCTGAACAGCAGAAATGCCATAAGCGCAGTACATTCTCGAGCTGTGTCTATTATTAGGTACAGTGCGAGAATTCTGAGATGGAATGTTGCTGAACAAAAAAAAATGGATAGGAATACTAGGAAGCTATTGACTATCTACAACATGTTCCACAAGAGGAGTGATGTCGATAGACTCTACCTAAGGAGATCTGAGGGTGGAAGAGGTCTTATCAGCATAGAGGACTGTGTTCAGATGGAGAAAAACAACCTATACAAATACGTGACCTATAGTAAGGAGCCAATGCTCAGAACTGTACTGAAGGAGGGGACAGTAGGCCAGGGGATGTCCAAGGAGGAAATAACATCAAGAAGGAAGAGCAGCCTTAAGGGAAAATCCCTTCATAGTACCTTCTTTGAGAAAACTGAATTTAGAGATCCACAGACATGGAACTGGTTGAGAAGAGGAGACCTCAAAAAGGCTACAGAAGGAATGCTAATGGCTGCGCAGGAGCAAGCCCTCAAAACGAAGTGGTTGAAGCACCATATTTACAAGGAGGAGGCTAGCCCACTGTGCAGGATCTGTAGAGAGAGAGAGGAGACTGTGGCTCACATTGTATCCGAGTGTAAACACCTAGCCTAGACCCACTATAAGGGCTGGAGACACGATGTGATGAGCAGGGTGATCCACTAGCACCTGTGCAAAGTAAACAATTTACCACATTCTGAGAAATGGTATGAGCATAGGCCAGAGGCGGTGATGGAGAACAATCAGGTGAAGGTGCTGTGGGATTTTAGGATACAGACGGACAAAAAACTGGAACACAATAGACCTGACCTGGTGGTTGTGGACAAAGAAAAGAGATCGTGTCTGATTGTGGATGTGGCCTGCCCTTTCGACACGAGAGTGCAAGAGAAGGAGAGGGAGAAAATTAACCGATACCAGGACCTAAAGTGGGAGGCGAAAAGGATTTGGAGCTGCCATGAAGTCAAAGTGATCCCGATTGTCATAGGCGCACTGGGGACTATCTCCAAAAGTTTCCAGGGATGGTTAAAGAAAATCGGCCCCTTCACGCTTTTTGGAACGCTTCAAAAGGCATGCTTGCTTGGAACAGCAAGAACCCTCCGATACGTCCTGAATATCTGAGGCTGCAGGTAGTGGCTTGATATTCATTCCAACGGACTTTCCAGTTAGCCAACATCAATGACTGAGATTCAAGGAATAATAATAATAATAATAATAATAATAATAATAATAATAATAATAATAATAATGCTTTTTGATTTTTACTTATTTAAAACAACTGTGATAGAATAATTCTTATTACAAAAGAGCTATAAGATTACAGTTTTTTTCGCTCAGCAAGCCATAACGCATCACTTTACGGCATAGGGCCTCAATATATAATATTTAATTTTGGATCAGAAATGTTATAGTCGAAAAAGAGGAAAATGGCAAAATGGCTAAATAGCTAAATGGCGAAGTGGACAGACAGGCAAATAATTTCACCACCAACACCACCACCGCCATCATCACCACTACCACGCCAAAAACTCTAGTCAAGTTACCTCAACTTCTATTTCTACTTCAACATCAACACCATCACTACAGTACTACGATCACATCACCACCACCACTGCTTCATTATCGCTACCGCCGCTATTCTCTGCCACTACCTCCTGCTAAGTACTACTAGCACAACACCACCACCACCACCACCACTGCCTCATTATCACTACCGCCGCTATTGTCTCCCACTACCTTTGGCTAAGACATGCATCGTAGTGTCCCCACTAAAAGAGGAAGGCATCAAAAGATATAAATAGACTGATTTGATGTCCCGGTCAAAAAATCAAAAAAACAAAAATCAAAATCAAAACAGCACAGCAACAACGAAAAACTTAAAGAAAAGAAAAATGAAAAGAAAAACAAACAGACAAACAGAGAGGGAAGGGAGAAAAAAAAACTAAGTCAGACATTCAAACATTACATTACAATGAAACTTATGCTTATTCTTTTTTGGTCTTTTTTTTACCTATTTGTTTGTTTGTTTATTTATGTTCGTCTACAGCGTGATAGTGCCACACTAAAATCACCGGTGGTTATGTAACCATACATTCACCAATCCTCGATAAGAGTGTTTAAATGTCGAACCTAACAGTTCGAATAACGGTGAAGTGGAGACTGGAATGTGATGTGACAGACTCTCACCCAGCAGGTGCTCCCTGGCTCAGCAGCAGGGACCTGGCTGTCAACCAAATACTGCTGGTGTCGGAGGAAGAAGAAGAAGGAAAGGGACCAGAACCAACTGGACGAAAGAATTGAATAGAACTGTTATGCAATGTTACCTGAAGACTAACCCCAAGGAGAAAGGCTATAGGAAACGGATGCATAACATCTGGAACGAGATTGGTCTATTTAAATGAGAAGAACAAAAATTGGCCGGGCAGGCTCGGGTAATAAGAACTAATGGGTGGATAAGCGAGCTGGAACTGGAGGAACTGAGCAGAGAGATTAGCTTGGAAATGGAGAGTGGAGTATGCCAGGCAAACGAGCCAGTGGGAAATGAAGGTGAAGAGATTGAGAGAACGGAGGAACCATCCGAAGCAGACAATGATCTGAATGCTGAAATAAATAATACCTGGAACAAAGATACGGCCATTGAGGAGATGAATGCTGACGGGCTAGGACAAGATTTGGTTGATATCCTAAACTTAGTGGTAGATGAAATGAACAATGATAGTGGGAAACCTATGAACCTAAGATTTGTAGACAGGAAAAAGTTAAAAGAAACAACAGCTAAGGTAAACAAAGTCATCCCATACCTTGAGGCGAGGAGCCTTCACCAGTGCAACAATATCCTCAAAGCAACAGCAAATGCGGTGAGGAAATTACTTGGCATAAAAGCGAGAGGAAACAACAAACAAGAAAGATCAGAACCTTGGTGGAAGAAATGACTGAATGGTCAAATCAGGGAAATGAGAAATGACGTTGGAAAGCTTGAGTCCCTACTGAATGGGACACTAAAAAACATAGACACTAAAAATAGACTGGAAATAAAGTACAAAACTAGGAGGAAAAAGCTAAATATTATCATAGAGGAACTGAAGCAACGCATTGTAGCAAAGAGTGCAAAAATTAGGCGATACGAGAGCAGAGTCGGTCAGTATAGACAAAACCGCATGTTTGACAACAACCAGAAGATGCTGTTTGGAAGCTTGAAGGGAAAGAAAGAGGCAACGACTTGATCCCTGAGGCGGAACAAACTAAGACATTCTGGAGAGGAATATGGGATCAGGATGTTAAACATAATGACCAGGCAGTGTGGATTGAGACAGTACAACAGGAGATTAGTGAACATGCACACCAACAAACTGATTTGAGTATCACAGTTGAAACTCTTAAGGGGCAGGCCAAAAAACTAACCAACTGGAAATCACCAGGCCCAGATGGTGTGCAGGGGTATTGGATTAAAAATATAACATCCCTCCACCCGAAACTGACAACCATGTTCAATGACTGCTTGATGTCAGGTGAGGTACCAGAGTGGTTGACAAAAGGTACCATAGTTCTGGTAATGAAAGACCGAATCAAGGGTAATTATCTTGCCAAATATAGACCTATCACATGTCTGTCCGTAATGTGGAAACTGTTGACAAGCATTGTGTCTGAGGAAATCTACCATCACCTCCACACAAACAACTTGTTACCGGACGAACAGAAAGGATGCCGAAAGAAGTCTCGTTGTACAAAGGACCAGTTACTTATTGATAAGATGGTAATGAGGAATTGCAAGAGGAGACAGACTGGTCTTGCCATGGGATAGATAGACTACAAAAAGGCATTTGACATGGTGCCTCATTCTTGGATCACCAAAAGCCTAGAGATCTTCAAGGTGGCAGATAACATCAGACAGTTGTTGAGCAAAAGTATGAAGTCCTGGAAAACAGAGTTAACATCAGCTGGATAATTCTTGGGAGGCGTGAAGATCAAGAGAGGTATCTTCCAGGGAGATAGTCTGTCCCCTCTGTTGTTTGTCCTTGCCCTGATGCCCCTGACCATTATACTGCGAAAAGTGAGAGCAGGATACAAGATGGGAAAGGGAGAACTTACCATCAATCACCTCCTCTTCATGGACGATCTTAAGCTCTTCGGGAAGAGTGAGAAGAAGTTGGATGTGCTTGTTGACACTGTCCGTATTTTCAGCAATGATATATGTATGCAATTTGGTATTAGTAAGTGTGGAGTCATTGTGATGAAGAGGGGTAAATTGAGCAGAACCAACGGAATCCAGGTACCAACAGGTGAGATGATAAAGGAAATTGAGACTGGAGAAGGATACAAGTATTTGGGTGTTCTGGAGGCTGATGACATCAAGAACCAAAACAAAAAGGAATTGATAAGATCTGAATACATTCGGAGAGTAAGGAGCGCATTAAAGTCGCATCTCAACAGTAGGAATGCCATAAGTGCAGTAAATTCCAGAGCTGTGTCTATTATTAAGTACAGTGCGGGAATTCTGAGATGGAATGTTGCTGAACAAAAAGAAATGGATAGGAAGACTAGGAAGCTATTGACTATCTACAACATGTTCCACAAGAGCAGTGATGTCGATAGACTCTACTTTAGGAGATCTGAAGGTGGAAGAGGTCTTATCAGCATAGAGGAATGTGTTCAGATGGAGAAAAACAACCTACACAAATACGTGACTGATAGTAGGAAGCCAATGCTCAGAATTGTACTGAAGGAGAGAACAATAGACCAGAGGATGTCCAAAGAGGAAATAACAAGAAGGAGAATGAGCAACCTTCATGAAAAATCCCTTCATAGTACCTTCTTTGAGAAAACTGAATTCAGAGATCCACAGACATGGAACTGGTTGAAAAGAGGAGACCTTAAAAAAGCTACAGAAGGAATGCTAATGGCTGCGAAAGAGCAGGCCCTCAAAACGAAGTGGCTGAAACACCATATTTACAAGGAGGAGGCTAGCCCACTGTGCAGGATCTGTGGAGAGAGAGAGGAGACTGTGGCTCACATTGTATCCGAGTGTAAACACCTAGCCCAAACTCACTATAAAGGCTGGAGACATGATGTGATGGGCAGGGTGATCCACTGGCACTTATGCAAAGTAAACAATTTACCACATTCTGAGAAGTGGTATGAGCATAAGCCAGAGTCGGTGATAGAAAACGATCAGGTGAAGGTACTGTGGGATTTTAGGATACAGACAGACAAGAAACTGGAACACAATAGACCTGACCTGGTGGTTTTGGACAAGGAAAAAAGGTCGTGCCTGATTGTGGATGTGGCCTGCCCATTTGACACGAGAGTGCAAGAGAAGGAGAGGGAGAAAATTAACCGATACCAGGACTTAAAGTGGGAGGTAAAAAGGATTTGGAACTGCCATGAAGTCAAAGTTGTCCTGATTGTCATAGGCGCACTAGGTACTATCTCAAAGAGTTTCCAAGGATGGTTAAAGAAAATTGGCCCCGTCCCGCTTTTTGGAATACTTCAAAAGACATGCTTGCTGGGAACAGCAAGAACCCTCCGATACGTCCTGAATATCTGAGGCTACAGACCTGCCAGTTAACCAACATCAATGAGTGATACTCAGAGAACAATAATAATAATAATAATAATAATAATAATAATTTCTTTATTGGCCACAAGGGCTGACATCAAGAAAAACATTACAGACGGCACAGGACGGTACAGGACGGTACAGCAGGACGGAACGATATGGGTTTTGTGTGTGTAAAGATTTTTATTATTTATATAAGAAAAGAAAAAGAGACATAGAAACATATATAATGAAAATTGAAGGAAGACGGCGAGACCATCTGCACAATGGACTCAGTCGATAACCGGATCAGTCCTACACGCGTAAGCAACTGTTCGACATAGCTCCACAAGTCAGCAATGCTCGGGCACTGAATGAATTCGGGAACGACGGTTTCGTCGCTCTGTGCGCATCTCGGACAGGCTCGGCTGACGGCACTTCCGTGCCTGTAGAGCTTATCTCGAACCGGCAACGCTCCCCGGTAGCACTGCCAGACCAGGAATTTTTGGAAGTTATCCATAGGCCCTGGGCTGAAAGTTCTCCGGAAGAGAGCAAACAGCTGATCTTCTTCGACGCCCAGGATGTCTCCGAGAACGTCGTCGCTCTTCCCCTCTACTAGTCTTCTATAGAACGCCGAGGTGTATGTTCCACCGATACTGGTGCCCAGTTGGCAGAGGGCAGTGAGCACCTGGAGACATTCCAGTTTCCAAGCGCTATCCCTCGGTCTTTTCCTGACCCAGTACTGCAGCTCCGTCAAGGAGACGAGCTGTGGGAAAACGTGCCTGGCGGACAGCGACCACACCTGTTCACCGTCAAGGAAGCACCAGAGATGTCGCAGCCTCAGCGCATGTTTGCTCATCATCAGCCATGACAAGCCCAGTCCTCCATGCAACGGGTGTTGACAGCAGATGGATCGTCTGACCATGGGAGCGCGTCCCGTCCACAAAAAGCGGAAGAGGAGGCACTCCATTTTGGTGAGAGTTGGGCCGGGGCAAGGGGCGACAGTGAGGCGGTAGCAGAAGACGGATGCGATGTACGCATTCGCCACCACCCCCGGCCTTTCAGGGACAACTTCCTCTCGGGCCCATTTCTTGGTGAGGGAGGCCACCTTGCTCGTCACCTCGCTCCAGTTTTTCTCCATCTGGAAATCCGGTCCGAACCAGACCCCTAGCAATTTAACCGGTTCGTCCGTCCAACGCCCCACGACGCTGTCGGACGGCATGGACCTGCCTCTCCAAGTGCCGAGCTGCAAGCCCACCGACTTTTTCTGGTTTATCTTTGCCCCTGTCACCGCTTCGTATTCCTTGAGAGCGGTGCCGAGCATCTGGACGTCGTCGCGCAAGCTGATTCGGATTTCCCGCATCCTAGTTCGCGTGGGACGCCCCTCATCGCCCCCAGTTTGTGCAGTAACGGATCGAGAGCAAATACGTACAAGAGGGACGAGAGGGGACAACCCGGGCGGACCGAGCGCATGATGCTGAATGGCAGCGACAGGTGACCGTTCACCCTCACAACTGAGCAGATGCCGCTGTACATCGCAGTGATCCAACCCCTGAAAACGGGCCCGAAACAGGCTGCCTCGAGGACCGCCGCCAGGTACCGATGGTCGACCCTATCGAATGCTTTGGATTGAACCAAGTTGTTCAGGGCCCCCCCGTACCAGGTTCCTTAACCACCCTCCCTATGATGTATCGTATGAGGTGGAGGTTGTCGTGTATGGATCTGTCCGGAATGGCACATGTTTGCGCTTCTCCAACCAGACCCTTGACGACAAGCGCCAACCTCGTTGCTAACACCTTGGCCAAAATCTTGAACTCTGCGTTTAGCAGGGTTATGAACCTGAAGTTATCGATAACATCCCCCTTGTTCGGATCTTTTCTCAGCAGCGCCA
This sequence comes from Eledone cirrhosa, assembly GCA_964016885.1. NCBI lineage: Eukaryota > Metazoa > Mollusca > Cephalopoda > Octopoda > Eledonidae > Eledone > Eledone cirrhosa. The sequence goes on from OZ024741.1 coordinate 219,910,377, forward strand.
CCGCTCCCCGGCTCACAAAACTGGGAATTCTCCCGTTCTGATGTCAGTTGCAGTAGACGTCTGCCAAGAGGTCACCGAACAAGTCTGGCATAAATTCATAAAGCTCGTAGGGCAGACCATCCAAACCTGGCGATTTACCCCTCGTGCAGTTTGCCATCGCTTCCCGTATTTCACCGGCTGTTATTTGCTTTCCGCAACACTGTGTTGCGGTCGTCGAGAGCCGAGGCACTCCGTCGAGGTATGCACTGAAGTCCATACCCCGATCCGTCCCGCCGCTGCTCCCGAACAGTTCAGCAAAGTGCTGCTAAAAAGCTTCACACATCTGCTCGGTATCGAGCACCGCGCCCGTTTTGGTCAGATAAAGACCGAATTGTGGCTTCGTTGCCACGTCGCACCTCTGCCACCCGGGCCCATTGGACGGCCTTTGTCCCCTCGTGTTTCAGAGCACGCGCTCTATCTCTGACAACGCAGCCTTCGTGTTTTGCGTTAAAGAATTGGTCGATTGCCAATCTCGCCGCAAGCACGTCAGTTGCGATGCCTGTCCTAAACGCCTCTTCTAGCTTTCTAACTAGCTCTCCCTCTACTCTATTTTCCTCTCTCACTAGTCCTTTGCTAAACCTAATTGACTCTACTTTAATTGACCTTTTCAGGGCGAACCACCACCTGTTGTTGAAGACCGCTCCCGTCAACGCCCGCTTAACTAATACGCTAATCCGGTCTCTGTAGGCTTTGCGCGCCGGGAAAGACGCGTTCAGCTTCCAGTAACCGGTTCCTTCTCTATGAAGTCTGTCTATGTCGATCTCACAGATCACAAATTTGTGGTCTGTGTAGTTGACTATTTTAAATTTTGGACAACTTATACTAGCCTTATCTAGTTCTCTGCAGAATACCTTATCGAGATACGATCTGGATGACCCGATGCGGTTTGTCCATGCCCACATTGGCACATTCGGGTGATCCAGTCGATACCTGTCAGACAGTTCAAAACGTCTGAGCAGGTTGGTGAGGCTCTTGCACCCTCCTCCCCTATCCACTAGCCCCACACAATCCCAGCGTGCATCCAAAATACCGTTCCAGTCGCCCACTAACACTAAAGAGCGGGACGTTCCAAGAAAGATCTCTAGATCTCTGAAGAAATCTGGCCGTCCTGTCCTTTTCGGGGCATAGACGGCTACTAGCCTGAAAGCGTTGCCTTCAGTGCCGCTTACGTCCAGCACAACCGACTTACCTTCTGGGTCCGGGAAGATGGTCCGTATGGCGAGATCCAAGCCTTTCCGAAACAACACAGCCACTCCGCCCCCCGCTCCCGGACGGCTCGGAGATACGTACACCTCGTAACCGTCAAAGATAGGTGCGAAAGCTTGCGTTTCGGAGATTCTCGTCTCGCTGATGGCCACCACATCTATGTTTAGTGACCTGAGGTCGTTAAGCAAGTGACCCGGCTTCCAAACCGAGCTCAAGCCACGCAAGTTTACACTTCCGATCCTGAATACGGCCATGTTGGGTGAGGAACGGGGCAAGTGAGAAAGGATCACTTACCTTGATCGTCTGGAATCGTCCCTTCGGCTGGTCATCGGCTCTTCTGTGAGTATATCCGAGTATACTCTATGGTTGAGTGTCCCTCCTAGGTCTCTGAAATCACCAACTGCGTTGGGGAATTTCATTTTAAAGTTTGTGTATTGTTTCTGTGATATTCTTACCAGTCTTATGTTCGTTTGTGTTTTGATTGGTGCTGGTATTATGTAGTCGTGCTGTGAATTGTCTGTGTGTTCAATTATGTAAGTCATTAGTTTCTTGTTGTGTGTATTTATTGCTGTGCATTTCTTTTGCTGGGGTGGGGTGTGGTTCTGCTAATTTCTTATCGTTGTTGCTGGGTGTGTGTGTTTTGTTGTTGTGTTTGCGATGCTGGTGTTTGTGTTGGTGTTGTTAAAGGTGTTATTGTTGGCGGTGGGGTTGCCGCCGGTGGTGATGGTAGTGCTAGTGTGGGTGGTGATGGTGTTGGTGGTGTTGCTGCTGGAAGTCTCTTTGCAGTAGCCTTCACCCTTTTTTCATTTCTTCCCTCCCTTTTCGAAGGCGATGATGCGCTGCTTATGCGTTTGTGCCTTCTTGCGACCTTTTGCCATCCCTCTCCGACCTCACACTCCAGGTCCGATTCTGTGAGGTCGGGGATGGGTACAAGCTCCACTGTTTCACTTGTTCTTGTTGGTGATGGTTGCAGTGGAGTCTCTGTTGCATCTGCAGTTGGTATTACTGTTGTTATTGTTAATACTTCCAGTGCTGCTGCTGTTCTTGATTTCCGTGGCGTGAGTATGGGTTCCACAGACCTATCCTTCCTGCTTGGCGCCTGTCCTGTTACTGATAGCTGTGGAGCCGGTTTCGGTAGGAAGGGGGTTTTCTCCGTTCTCAGGAGGGTCTTCTCATTAGAGAAGGCCCTGAGGTGAGTCTTCGACCCACAGAGAAAGCATTTCGGGCATTTGCCCTCAACACTTATGGGAAGTTGAGTGCCGTTATCGAAGTCTATCACATCCGGGATAGCTTCGATGTACTCCTGGTTGGTTTGAATTAACATCTCAATGGAGGCGCCGACCCAATCTTCTCGTACTTTTTTCTGTACTTGCAGTGCGGTTGTTTTGTCCTCGATTCCGACGAGGACAGACGCGGCTAGCCAAGAAGGGGCCATACCGGGGGAGGGGGACTTGGGTCAGTTTGACCCTCACAATTTTTTGCCCGCAGTAGGAGGGCACCAACACCATTTCCTCGCTCTTTAGGGTTACTTTATTAACCACAAGGGTTTACACAAAGTAAAACATTAAAGACAATATAGGACAATACAGGACAATACAGGACGGTACAAATGGGCATTTCAGCGTGTAAAAAATAAAAACAGAGGATGTAACAAAAAAGAAACAATAGGGGTGACTTCCGAGGGACATTCGTGGAGAAAGCCCATTAAACAAGCCACGGTGACCCTGAGCACCAGCGCAAGAACCCTCTCCCAGTTTTCCACCTTCAATTTACAGGCGAATACTCAGAGTAGGCCCATTCACTCGGGCCATTCTTTCCTCTCACAACCATCTTTCAACAAAATGCTGGGAAGTACTTCCCTCTCTACCCTGATTTTCCTTTTCAAATGAAATTTGAAAAAGTTAATCAGGGCATCACCAAAGAGGTAAGTGCTCGTCTTCAGCCCTTTCAAACACGTCCACCACACTATCTCTTTCGCTATGGCCACCAGACAGATAAAAACTGCCCTTCCCGGTTAAAGGAAGAGGGCGGGGCAATATTCACGATGGACTAAGCTGATAGCCGAATCTGTCCTACACGCGACAGCAGGTGTTCGACATAAACCCACAAGTAAGCAATGCTCGGACACTGAACGAATGCGTTCAGGACGGTTTTGTCACCCAGCACGCATCTCGGACATGCCCGGCTGACGGCACTTCCATGCCTGTAGAGTTTATCCCGAACTGGCAAAGCTCCTCGGTAGCACTGCCAGGCCAGGGATTTCTGGAAATTGTCCATAGGCCCCGGCCCGAAAGTTACCCCGAACAGATTGGTTAGTTGATTTTCGTCGACGCCCAGAGTCTCCTCAAGTACGTCGTCGCTCTTCCCCTTCACTAATTCTCTATAGAACGCCGAGGTGGAGTTTCCACCGATCGCATTGCCCGAATGGTCGAGGGCTGTGAGCGCCTGAAGACATTCCAGTCTCCAAGCGGTCCCTCTCGGTCTTCGCTTGACCCAGGACTGCAGCTCCGTCAAGGAGACGAGCTGGGGAACACGCGTCTAGCAAACGGCGACCACACCTGATCATCGTCGAGGAAGAGGTGGAGATGTCGAAGCATGAGCGCGTGTCTGCGCATCATCAGCCACGGCATGCCCAGCCCTCCACGTAGCTGGTGATGACAGCAGATGGACCGCCTGACCATCGGAGCGCGTCCCTTCCACAAAAAGCGAAAGAGCAAACGTTCCAGCGCAGTCAGGCGACGCTTAGGACAAGGCACGATGGTCAGGCGGTGGTAAATGACGGACGCGATGTACGCATTCGCCACCTCCGCTCAACCTTTCAGGGATAGCTTCCTCTCTGCCCATTTCTGTGTGAGAGGAGCCAACCTGCTCGTCACCTCGTCCCAGATTTTGTCCCTATGGAGGTCTGGACCAAACCAGACACCTAGCAATTTAACCGGTCCATCCGTCCAGCGCCCGACGACGCTGCTGGACGGCATGGACCTGCCTCTTCAGGTGCCGACCTGCAGGCTCACCGACTTTTCCTGGTTGATCATTGCTCCTGTCACCGCCTCGTATTCTCTTAGTGTAGTGCCGATCGCCTCGATGTGTTTGGCGTTCGACACCACTACGATGACATCGTCTGCATATGCTGACACGGATCTTCCGCATCTCAGTTCGCGCGGTCCCCCTTCAACGTCTCCAGTTTGTGCAGTAATGGCTCGAGACTCAATACGTACAACAGGGACGAGAGTGGACATCCTTGGCGGACCGAGCGCATGATGCTGAATGGTTCCGAAAGGTGACCATTCACTCTCACCACAGAGCAGATATCACTGTGTATGGCAGTGATCCAGCCTCTGAAGACGGGCCCAAAGCCAGCCGCCCTCAGGACTGCCGCCAGATAACGAAGGTCGACCCTATCGAAAACTTTCGACTGATCTGAATTGATCAAGGACCCACCCGTGCCAGGTTCCCAAGCTACCCTCTCCACGATGTATCGTATGAGGTGGAGGTTGTCGTGGATGGATCCGTGGGATGGCGCATGTCTGCGCCTCTCCCACCAGACCACCAACGCCAAGCGTCAACCTCTTTGCTAGCACCTTGGCCAAAATCTTGAACTCTGTGTTTAGCAGAGTTATGGGCCTGAAATTATCTATGTTATCCTCCTTGTTCGGATCCTTTCTCAGCAGCACCACCGCTCCTCGGCTCACAGAGCTGAGAATTCTGCCGTTCTGTTGCCAGTCGCAGTAGACATCCGCCAAGAGGTCTCCGAACAAGTAGTGCATGTGTACGTAAAGTTCGTAGGCCAGCCCATCCAAACCATTTACGCGATTTACCTCTTGTGCAGCCAGTCATTGCCTCCCGTACTTCAGATCGTGGCTTTGTTCCCACGACGCGCCTCCGCCACTCGGGTCCATTGAACGGCTTTCGTCCCCTCGTGTCTGAGAGCACGCACCCTAGCTCTGACAACGCAGCCTTCGTGCTTTGCATTGAAGAATTGGTCGAGGGCCAATTTCGCAGCAAGCACGTCAGTAGCGATGCCTTTACTAAGCGCCTCGACTAATTTTCTAACTAGTTCTCCCTCTGTTCTATTTTTCTCTATTGCTAACGCCTTACTAAACCTAATGGACTCTATTCTAATCGCCTTTTTCAGAGCAAACCACCATTTGTTGTTGACGATGCCCCCCGTCAACGCCCGCTTAACTAGCCCGTCAACTTCCGCTTAACTAGTTCTCTAATCCGGTCTCTGTAGGCTTTGCGCGCTGTTAACGACGCGTTAAGCTTCCAGTAGCGGGGTCCCTGTCTATGAAGCCTATCTAAGTCAACCTCACAATCACGAATTTGTGGTCCGTGTAGTCGACTATTTTGAACTGCGGACAGCCTGTGCTAGACCTATCTATTTCCCTACAAAATACCCTATCTAGATATGACCTGGATGACCCGATGTGGTTTGTCCATGTCCACATTGGCACATTCGGGAAATCCAGACGGTACCTATCAGACAGTTGAAACCGTCTGAGCAGGTTGGCGAGGCTTTTACACCCTCCTCCCCTATCCGCTAATCCCACACAGTCCCAGCATGCATCTAAGATCCCGTTCCAGTCGCCCACTAACACTAAAGAGCGGGACGTTCCAAGAAAGGTCTCCAGACGCTGGAAGAAATCAGGCCGCCCTGCTATGTCGGGGCATAGACGGCCACTAGCTTGAAAGCTTGCCCGTCTCCGCTGGTCACGTCCAGCACCACCAACTTACCTTCTGGGTCCAGGAAGATGGCCCGTATGGCGAGATCCAAGCCTCTCCGAAAAAGCACAGCAACTCCTCCCCCGATCTAGGACGGCTGGGATATGCGTATACATCGTAGCCGCCGAAGATCGGTGCGAAGGCTCGTGCTTCGGAGATTCTGGTCTCGCTGCTGGCCACCACATCTATGTTTAGTGACCTGAGGTCACTGAGCAGGTGGCCCTGCTGCCATGACGACCCCAGACGACGCGCGTATATGCTGCCTATTCTGAGTAAGGTCATGTTGAAATGGGGTGGAAATAGATGGGAAAGACCACTGACTTCACTTCTTGTGGGGGATGGATGGTTTTTCCGTCCTTCTCGCCGTCTGTAGCCCCCTCCGCAGGATGTCTTTATAAATCCTCCTGGAGAGTGTTTGTGTGGAAGTCTCCGATGTCCTTGAGAAATTTTAATTTTAGTGTCGTGTACGTTTTCTGTGTGATGCGAGTGATTTGTATGTATGGGGGTGGTGTGAATTTTTGGGGTGTTGTATAGTCTTTTTCTGTGATGCTGGTGTTGTGTTGGATGTAGTGTAATAATTGGTTGTTGTTCAAATTTAATGCTGTGTAGTGTGTATCGTTTTGGTTGCTTTGTTTGTTTGCATTTGTTGTGGGTTTGTTTCTATTTCGCTTGTTGGTGATTTTTGTGGTGTTCGTAATGGTGATGTTGGGGTTAATGATGGTGATGGTGTTGGTGTTTGTGGTGATGGGGCTGGTGATGCTGGTGTGGGTGGTGATATAGCTGTCTTAACTTTTTTGTTAGTTTGTTTGTTTCGCCCTGCATTTTGTTTTTGGAGGGCGAAGGAAGAGAATTTTTTCATATTTGGTTTCTTTTTTTTCTGTCTCCAGTTGCGATAGGTCGGGGAGTGGAAAATCCTCTACAGGCGTTGGTTTTGGCTGTGGCGTGGTGGATGGTTGAGGCGCTAATGCTAAGTCTTGCGCGGTGGGTGGTGGTGGTGTTGGTTTCTATACTGTTGCTGCTACAGTTGCTGGGGTTGTTGCTGCTACAGTTGTTGCTGCCATTTCTGCTGCTGGTTTTGATGGTTGAGTCACTGGGGGTGGGTAGGAGAGGTGGCCTCAACATTTTAGCATGAGGGAAAAAAGCCTTTAGGTGAGTTCCTTCGCCACAAACGACACACCTAGGCCTTCGACCCTCAACGATTACGGTGAGGTGGCTGCGGTCATTGAGGCCTATCACCTCTGGAATTTCCTGTATGTTTTTTTGGTCCGCTTGGATCAAGAGTTCCATCCCAGATCCAGACCAGTTCTCCTGTTTTACGTTTATCACCTCAATTACTTTAGTGTCGGTCTCGTTTGTCGGCGAGGACGGCAGCCATTAGCCAGGGAATTTCAATGGCCGGCAGAACCTGGGTCACCTTGATCCTCACCAGCCTCTGACCACAATAGTTTGGGACGAGTGCGAACTCGTCACTTTTTAATGCGGCCATGGAGTACTCTCTAGCTTCCTGTGGGGTTCCATATTTTTGCCCACGTCTGATGTGGGTTTTTTGAGCCCACACATGTCCCAAAGATTTTTGTATCTGGGACTCGGATGCCCGTCCACTCGGCGCGTTTTAATATTTATATGGCACGGTGCATAGGCGTCGATACTCCATGGTATTAGCTGGGGTGGGTGAGGCTGACCCTGTAACCATATTTTTTTACCATTCGCTTAGCTTCATTCAATTCTTCCCGGCTTACCTCCACCGTTTCATTTTTGTTTGCCGCTTTAGCAAACGACACACTTGGTTTTGCGCTGGTGTTGATGTTGTTGTTATTATTCTTATTGTTGCTGTTGTTGCTGTTGTTGTTATTGTTATTTTTGTTATTATTATTTTTAGTTTCAGTTGTGGTGGTGGTCGTCGTAGTGGTGTCAGTGGCGTTCGGCGTGGAAGAGTCGACTTTCTGAGAATCCATTTCGATATCACGAGAAAATAGTTTATTTTTTGTTTCAGTTGTTGCTGTGATGGTGGTGGTATCTGTGGTATTAGTTGTTCTTTTTGACATTGAGGTGGTGGGGATGGCGGCTTTAACACCTGTAGGCGTTGGTAATGGCGGGATATCCATGTTTGTATGTGACAAATCTAAATAATTGCCATTGCTATTACTTATATTTTCAGTGTTGGCATTTTTTTCTGTTGTCTGTACTTTGGTTGTCTCTGTTATTGTTGGAGTTGGTGTAGTAATTTTTTAAAAAATAAGTGTTCTCAGTGTTGTCTTTGTTCACGTTGTTTGTGGTGGTGTTTGTTGTATCAATTTTTGTAAGCCTCCTATCAACTTTTACGCCGTTGTCACACGAAAGCAGAGATATTGCTGGGGGCGTGGCTCAGCCATGTTTTTTTAAACATTTTTTAAAGTAAAATGTTTAAATATTGTTAAAAAAATTGGGACAAAAGACCCAAATATTATACTTTCCCTTTCACAGGGCAAAGACCAATATCCCTTATATAACAAGAAAAATTAAACAACAAATAATTAGAACATGTAAATAAAGCGACTTACAGGGAGCGAGCAAAAAGGTGTCCGAACAGACCAAAAATAGTAATAATAATAATAATAATAATAATAATAATAATAATAATAATAATAATAACAAACTATAAAGTAGGTGAACATGTTAAACAAACTAAACTTAGAAAATTGAAAAAAAAGTACAGTATAAGATCAACATGTGACATAGACATGCTGATAGAAACAATCAAGCAAAAAGTGTCGGCCAAAGCTGCTCGTATAAGGCGCTTTGAAAAACGATCTAGATTCTATAAGGACAATAATATGTTCAAAAACAACCAAAGAAACTTCTACAGAAAAATTGGTAAGTCAACAATAACTGCTAAATCAATACCACCCAAGGAGGAAGTGCAAGAATTCTGGGAAAAGATCTGGGCCGAAGAAAAAGTTCATAACATACATGCCCCATGGAGAGACAGACAAATGAAAGAAACAGCTCACCTTGAAGAACAAACATGGGAAAATATAACAGTTGAACAGCTGCGCTTGGCTCTAAGAAAAACCAGCAAATGGAAATCCCCAGGAAAAGACAAAATACAAAACTTTTGGATAAATGCCTTCACAGAGTCTCATGAGCTGTTAGCCCAACTTTACAATGAAATAGTTAAGGAGCCAGAAAAGATACCATCATGGCTAGTTAACGGCATTACATTCCTACTACCGAAGAATGATGAGACAAACAATCCCAAAAATTACAGACCGATAACCTGCTTGACCACAATGTATAAAATTTTAACATCAGTCCTAACTGAATACACATATGACCACCTGATAACAAATGACCTATTTCCCATTGAGCAGAAAGGGTGTAAACGAGGCTCATATGGCTGTAAGGATCAGCTTCTGGTTAACAAAATGATACTGGAAGATTGTCATAATAGACACAAAAATCTATCGATTGCTTGGATAGATTATAAAAAAGCATTCGATAGTTTGCCACACAGTTGGATTGAAAAATGTTTAGAGATTTTCAAAATATCCCCCGTTGTCAGGAGGTTTTTGTCATTCAGTATGAGGACATGGAGAACGACACTCCTTTTGAATAGTGAAACAAAATCACTGGAAGCTGGAGAAGTTAACATTAATTGTGGAATTTTTCAGGGTGACTCTTTATCACCGCTTTTATTCTGCATCGCGCTTATACCATTAAGTAAAATGCTCAATGAAACAAAACATGGATATAGAGTCTATGACAAAACCATTAATCACCTGTTCTACATGGATGACCTGAAACTATTTGCAAAAAATGATGAACAATTGCAAGGGCTATTATCCACTGTGAAGCAGTTCAGTGATGACATTAAAATGGAGTTTGGACTGGATAAATGCGCCAAAGCAACGTTCACCAGAGGAAAGCTGCTGAAGAGTTCAGACATTAATCTTGATCGGGGGAACGTGATAAGAGAGCTTGATCAAGAAAAAACTTACAAATATCTAGGTGTTTGTGATGGAGACGGAATCAAGCACTCGACAATGAGGGAAAGGATAAGGAAGGAATGTTACCGCAGAGTCAGAGCAATCTTAAGAACGGAATTGAATGCAAGGAATAGGATCGATGCCATAAACACGCTTGCCATACCAGTAGTAACCTACAGTTACAATGTCATCAACTGGTCAAGCACAGAGATCCGTAGGCTCGATACAAAAATCCGAAAATTCTTAACCATGCACAGAATGCATCACCCTAAGGCAGACATAGATAGAATATATCTCCCTAGGAAAGAAGGAGGACGTGGGTTAATCCAGTTAGACATTGCGTTGAAAACTGCAACAATTGGATTATCCACATATCTAAGGGAATCACATGATTGGATGATCAAACTCGTTTTGAAACACGAAAGCATCAAAAGATCATATTCCATTACAAAAGATGCACAAAGATACAGTAATGGACTACAAATTTCAGAAGTCCCATTTACTGCTGAAATGAAAAACACAGAAAAAGCAAAGCAGGTAAAAGTAACTGCAAAGAAAGAACTGCTACAGAAACTGGCTAAGAAATGGCAAGAAAAGCCTCTGTATGGAAAATACCCAGAGCGAGCTAACAATCCTGATGTTGACAAAACTTTAACCCATCAGTGGTTGGCATCCTCTGGACTGAAATCGGAGACTGAAGGACTGATTATATCGGCACAAGATCAGTGTCTGCCAACAAAAAATTACCAAGCCAACATAATAAAAAATGGGTGCAGCCCATTATGCCGTGTATGCAAAAAACAACCAGAGACCATTGACCATATAATTTCAATGTGCAGTCCTATAGCTCCAACCGAATACCTAAACAGGTCATGAAAGAGCTGCACAATACATACATTGGATAATGTGTAAGCATTTTGACCTGCCCCATCAAAAGAATTGGTGGGAGCATCAACCACCTCCCATACTTGAAAAAGATCACATCTCAATCTTGTGGAACTTTAGCATCCAAACAGACCGAAAAATAGATGCAAATAGACCTGATATAATATTGAAGGAATTTCAAAGGAGGGTATGCCTGCTAATTGATATGTCTGTTCCAATAGACAAGAATGTATCTATAAAAACATTTGAAAAATTGAGCAAGTATAAGGACCTGGAGATAGAAATTGGAAAAATGTGGAAATTGAGAACTAAAACAATACCAGTGGTTGTAGGCGCTCTGGGAATGATACCTAAGGGGTCTAACGACTACTTATCGCAAATCCCAGGAAACCCGCGTATAGGAGAAATACAAAAGATAGTACTAATGGGAACTGCCCATATACTAAGGAAGATCCTGTCAATATAAGTACATCACAAGTCTAAACACTAAAGATGCATGTGTGAATATGTATGTTCTTTCTTGAACATGGCGGACCTTGTTGTCTCTTGAGGTCACTGGCTGTGACTTGGTGATAACTCGTATAAACATAAAGCAAGATAAATGCAAATAATAATAATAATAATAAAAAATGAAGGAATTGATAAGAACTGAATACATTCGGAGAGTAAGGAGCGTATTAAAGTCACATCTGAACAGTAGGAATGCCATAAGTGCAGTAAATTCCCGAGCTGTGTCTATTATTATGTACAGTGCGGGAATTCTGAGATGGAATGTTGCTGAGGAAAAAGAAATGGATAGGATGACTAGGAAGCTATTGACTATCTACAACATGTTCCACAAGAGGAGTGATGTCGATAGACTCTACTTAAGGAGATCTGAAGGTGGAAGAGGTCTTATCAGCATAGAGGACTGTGTTCAGATGGAGAAAAACAACCTACACAAATACGTGACTGATAGTAAGGAGCCAATGCTCAGAACTGTACTGAAGGAGGGGAGAATAGGCCAGGGGATGTCTAAGGAGGAAATAACATCAAGGAGAAAGAGCAGCCTTCATGAAAAATCCCTTCATAGTACCTTCTTTAGAGACCCACAGACATGGAACTAGTTGAAAAGAGGAGACCTTAAAAAGGCTACAGAAGGAATGTTAATGGCTGCGCAGGAGCAGGCCCTCAAAACGAAGTGGTTGAAACACCATATTTACAAGGAGGAGGCTAGCCCACTGTGCAGGATCTGTGGAGAGAGAGAGGAGACTGTGGCTCACATTGTATCCGAGTGTAAACACCTAGCCCAGACTCACTATAAGGGCTGGAGACATGATGTGATGGGCAGAGTGATCCACTGGCACCTATGCAAAGTAAACAATTTACCACATTCTGAGAAGTGGTATGAGCATAAGCCAGAGGCGGTGATAAAAAACGATCAGGTGAAGGTGCTGTGGGATTTTAGGATACAGACGGACAAGAAACTGGAACACAATAGACCTGACCTGGTGGTTGTGGACAAAGAAAAATGATCGTGCCTGATTGTGGATGTGGCCTGCCCATTCGACACGAGAGTGCAAGAGAAGGAGAGGGAGAAAATTAACCGATACCAGGACTTAAAGTGGGAGGTAAAAAGGATTTGGAACTGCCATGAAGTCAAAGTGATCCCGATTGTCATAGGCACACTAGCGACTATCTCAAAAAGTTTCCAGGGATGGTTAAAGAAAATTGGCCCCTTCACGCTTTTTGGAACGCTTCAAAAGTCATGCTTGCTGGGAACAGCAAGAACCCTCCGATACGTCCTGAATCTCATAGGCTGCAGGTAGTGGCTTGATATTCATTTCAACAAACTTTCCAGTTAACTAACATCAATGACTGAGACTCAAAGAGTAATAACAATAATAATAATAATAACTGTTTCTACGTTAGGCACAAGGCCAGCAATTACCCAGTGTATTACTGGTACTTTATTTTATCGACCCCGTAAGGATGAAAGGCAAAGTTAACCTCGGCGGGATTTGAACTCAGAATGACAAGGGCCGTAACTCTATGCGCCAAAGCATGGCATCCGACACTCTACCAATACTGCCAAATAATAATAATAATAATAATGTTGCTGAACAAAAAGAAATGGATAGGAAGACTAGGAAGCTATTGACTATCTACAACATGTTCCACAAGTGGAGTGATGTCGATAGACTCTACTTAAGGAGATCTGAAGGTGGAAGAGGTCTTATCAGCATAGAGGACTGTGTTAAGATGGTGAAAAACAACCTACACAAATACGTGACTGATAGTAAGGAGCCAATGCTCAGAATTGTACTGAAGGAGAGGACACTAGACCAGGGGATGTCCAAGGAGGAAATAACAACAAGGAGAAAGAGCAGCCTTCATGAAAAATCCCTTCATACTACCTTCTTTGAGAAAACTGAATTCAGAGATCCACAGACATGGAACTGGTTGAAAAGAGGAGACCTTTAAAAGGCTACAGAAGGAATGCTAATCGCTGCGCAAGAGCAGGCCCCCAAAACGAAGTGGTTGAAACACCATATTTACAAGTAGGAGGCTAGCCCACTGTGCAGGATCTGTGGAGAGAGGAGACTGTGGCTCACATTGTATCCGAGTGTAAACACCTAGCCCAAACTCAATATAAAGGCTGGAGACATGATGTGATGGGCAGGGTGATCCACTGGCACCTATGCAAAGTAAACAATTTACCACATTCTGAGAAGTGGTATGAGCATAAGCCAGAGTCGGTGATAGAAAACGATCAGGTGAAGGTGCTGTGGGATTTTCGGATACAGACGGACAAGAAACTGGAACACAATAGACCTGACCTAGTGGTTTTGGACAAGGAAAAAAGATCGTGTCTGATTGTGGATGTGGCCTGCCCATTCGACACGAGAGTGCAAGAGAAGGAGAGGGAGAAAATTAACCGATACCAGGACTTAAAGTGGGATGTAAAAAGGGTTTGAAACTGCCATGAATTCAAAGTGGTCCCGATTGTCATAGGCGCACTAGGTACTATCTCAAAAAGTTTCCAGGGATGGTTAAAGAAAATTGGCCCCGTCACGCTTTTTGGAACGCTTCAAAAGGCATGCTTGCTGGGACAGCAAGAACCCTCCGATACGTCCTGAATATCTGAGGCTACATGTAGTGACTTGATATTCATTTCAACAAACTTTCCAGTTAACTAACATCAATGACTGAGACTCAAAGAACAATAATAATAATAATAATAATAATGATGTTTTCTTTATTGGCCACAAGGGCTAACATGAAGAAAAACATTACAGATGGCACAGAAGGGTACAGGACGATACAAAGTAGGTTTTGGCCGTGTAAAAAGGTTATAACAAGAAGATAGAAATGTGTAAAAACAAATAAAATTAAAATAAAAATAAAAATAAAAATAAAAATAAAAATAAAAATAAAAATAAAAATAAAAATAAAAATAAAAATAAAAATAAAAATAAAAATAAAAATAAAAATAAAAATAAAAATAAAAATAAAAATAAAAATAAAAATAAAATTAAAAATAAAAATAAAAATAAAAATTAAAATTAAAATTAAAATTAAAATTTAAAAAAAATTCAAAAAAAAGGGGAAACCTCCGAGGATCACTCGTGGGGAAACCACACAAAAGGCCACGGCCACCCTGACTACCAGTGCAAGCATCCTCTCTCAGTTCTCTCACTTCTCAGTCTACAGGCGCATACTCAGAACGGGCCCGTTCACTCGAACCAGACTCGCCACTTTCACCCACCTTTCAACAAACTTACTAGAAGACAGCACTTACCTCTCCACCCTGATTTTCCTCTTAAGTGAAACTTGAAAAAGTTAATTAGGGATTCGCTGAAGAGGAAAGAGTCTGTCTTTAACCCTTTCAACCTTGTCCACCACACAATCTCTTTCGCCATGGCCACCAGCCAGATGAAAACCGCCTGCTTTCCTCCTCCTTAAAGGAGGACGGCGGGGCTATCTGCACAATGAACTCAGTCGATAACGGGATCCGTCCTCCACGTGACAGCAAATGTTCGACATAGCTCCACAAGTCAGCAATGCTCGGACACTGAACGAGTGCGTGCACAACAGTTTCGTCGCCCTGTGTACATCTCGGACAGGTTCGGCTGACGGTTCTTCCGTGCCTGTAGAGCTTATCTCGAACCGGCAACGCTCTTCGGTAGCACTGCCAGGCCAGGGATCTCTGGAAGTTATTCATAGGCCCCGGTCTGAAAGTTCTCTTGAAGAGGGCGAACAGCTGATCGTCTTCGATGCCCAGGGTCTCTCCGAGAACATCGTCACTCTTCCCTTCCACTAGTCATCTATAGATCACTGAGGTGGATGTTCCACCGATACTAGTGCCCAGCTGGTAGAAGGCTATGAGGCTTGGAGACATTCCAGCTGCCAAGCGCTATCCCTAGGTCTTTTCCTGATCCAAGACTGCAGATCCGTTGATGAGACGAGCTGGGGAAAAGCACGTCTGGCAAACGGTGACCACACCTGTTGACCGTCAAGGAAGCACCAGATATGTCGCAGCCTTAGGGTATGTTTGCGCATCATCAGCCACGGCATGCCCAGACCTCCCGGCATGCCCAGACCTCCACCAATGGGTGTTGACAGCAGATGGATCGTCTGACCATAGGAGAACGTCCCTTCCATAAAAAGCGGAAGAGGAGGCGCTCCATTTTTGTCAGAATTGGGCGGGAGCAAGGTACAACGGTCAGGCGGTAGCAGATGACGGATGTGATGAATACATTCGTCACCTCTGTCTAACCTTTCAGGGATAGCTTCCTCTCGTCACATTTCTGGGTGCGAGAGGCCAACCTGCTCGTCACATCGCTTCAGTTTTTCTCCATCTGGAGGTCCGGACCGAACCAGACACCGAGCAATTTAACCGGTCCTTCCGTCCAGCGCCCCACAACGCTGTCGGGTGGCATGGACTTGCCTCTTCAGGTGCCGAGCTGCAAGCCCACCGACCTTTCCTGGTTTAACTTTGCTCCTGTCACTGTTTCATATTCCTTGAGAGCAAAGCCGAGCATTTGGACATATCCAATGCTTGACACCACCAGGGTGACGTCATCGGATCTCCCACATCCCAGTTCGCGTGGGACGCCTCTCGTCGCCTCCAATTTGTGCAGTAACGGCTCTAGGGCAAATACGTACAAGAGTGACAAGAGGGGACAACCCTGACGGACCGAGCGCATGATGCTGAACGGCTGCGACAGATGACCGTTCACCTTCACAACTGGACAGATGTCGCTGTGAATTGCAGTAATCCAACCCCCGAAAATGGGCCCGAAACCGGCCGCCTCGAGGACCGCCGCCAGGTACCGATGGTCGACACTATCAAATGCCTTAGATTGATCCAACTTGATCAGGGCCCCACCAGTGCCAGGTTCCTTAACTAATTCGCTTATCCGGTCTCTGTAAGCTTTGCGTGACGGGAATGACGCGTTCAGCTTCCAGTAACCGGGTCCTTACCTATGAAATCTATCTAAGTCAACTTCACAGATCACAAATTTGTGGTCCATGTAGTCGACTACTTTAAATTGTGGACAACCTACGCTAGCCGTATCTGTTTCCCTACAGAATACCCTATCTAGATACGATCTGGATGCCCCGATGCGTTTTGCCCATGTCCACATTGGCACATTCGGATAATCCAGTCGATACCTGTCAGACAGTTGAAAATATCTGAGCAGGTTGGTGAGACTTTTACATCGTCCTCTCTTATTTACTAGCCTCAGTGTGCATCTAGTCACCCCTAACACTAAAGAGTGGGACGTTCCCAGAAAGGTCTCAAGACGTCTGAAGAAATCTGGCCGTCCTGCCCCTGTTGGGCCGTAGACGGCTACTAGCCTGAAAGCATTGCCTTCACTGCCTGTCACGTCCAGTACCACCGACTTACCTTCTAGGTCCAGGAAGATGGCCCGTATGGCGAGATCCAAGCCTTTCCGAAAAGACACAGCAACTCCGCCGCCCGCCCCCGGACGGCTGGGAGATGCGTATACATCGTAGCCGCCGAAGATCGGGGCGAAGTCTCGTGCCTCGGAGATTCTGGTCTCGCTGATGGCCACCACATCTATGTTTAGTGACCTGAGATCGTTAAGCAGGTGGCCCTGCTTCTAAGATGACACCAGGCCACGTACATTTATACTGCCTATTCTAAGTAAGGCCATGTTGGGAGAGGAATGGAGTAAATGAGAAAGGATCACCTACCCTGATCGTGTGGGAAAGGGACAGTTGAACCGTCCATGTGGCTGGTCATGGGTATCTCCAAGATGATGTCGCTGTATATCTTCTTGGTAACTGACCCTCTGAAATCTCCAACCACATTGGGGAATTTTTCTTTTAAATGTTTATAATGTTCTATTTTAATTTCAATAATGTTTATATTTTTCGGGAATGTTCTTGGTGTTGGTGGGGTATAGTAATTTTATTCTGTAATGTCTGTGTGCTGCTTTATATGTTCTAAGAGTTCTTTATTTGCCATGTTTATGGCTATGTAATGTTTTTTTCTTTTTTTTTGTTGTGTGTGTGAGTGTGTGTGTGTGGGGGGGGGTGCTGTTTTCCTTTTGCTGCTATTGGGTATGTTTGCCTTGTTGTGTTTGCGATGTTGGTGTCTGTGGTGATGTTGGTGGTGGTGTGGTTGTTGTTAGTGGTGATGGTGGTGGCGTTGCTGCGAGTCGCCTTGCAGCCTTTACTCCTCTTTGTTTGCCCTCACTTTTGGAAGGTGAAACTAAGGAGTTCTTAGTTTCACCTTCGTATTTTTTTTTTGTCACTTTACTGCTATCACCCTTTCCCTCTCCTTCACCTCTTGCCTTCCTCAACTCCCACTGCTGGTCACTCAATCTCGGCTGACCCTTCCTCCCACTTTCACTCACTCCCTCCCGGCTCCCCCTCTCACTTCCTCCCGTCTGACCTGCTTGAATTTCTTTCCTCTCTCAATCTTCTCGCAGCTCGGACGTGTCTATTTCTCTTCGTCAATTTGATATGTCGAGCTTAAGCCCACATGATTCATTGACTTGTCTCTATTTTCCTCTCTTTACGTTACATACCACCATGTGTTTGTTTCCTTCCCTCTCTTTTCCCACTGTCCCGATAACTTAATTGAATTATCGCTCGCACTGATTTTAGGTATCTAGTCTTTAATGCGTCGAAATACCAACGATAATCAACAGACTACTGAAGTGGACATTGTAACCCTTGTCTTATTTTATTCATATATTCATGTTCGCAACAACGCAGCACGCCATTCTTCATTCACATAATTTTTCCCTTCGCTGTGATTCGTATTTTTACTGTCACTTAACTGCTATCACCCTTACTCTCTCCTTCACCTCTTGCCTTCCTCAACTCCCGCTGCTGGTCACTCACTCTCGACTGGCCCTTCCTCCCACTTTCACTCACTCCCTCTCTGCTTCTCCCCCCTCTCACTTCCTCCCGTCTGACCATCGTTGCCCTTTTGTTCAAAACCGACAAAGGAACGATGTACTAGTTTCAAATGTTCGGTAAATCCATACGTATACACACATATATATATATATACTACTGTACGTCTGTATACATATGTGTATGTACGTATACATACTTATATTTAACAGCCGTACTAAGAGTGAGAAATGAAACTTCGTTTCATTTTTTCCGTTTATCGGTTTCGGTGCGCCCGACCGATTAACTGACTCGATAATCAAATTAGGCTGCTCAGCCGTTAATATGCATAAGGAAAGTATGTACTTTCAGACGTTCAATCATCTGGCAGGAAGGTATACGTTGCTGACGATAGCTAATAAGCTTGAAACTAGTGGATCGTTCCTTTGTCAGTGTTGAACAAAAGGGCAACGATGGTTGCTAAACACTGTACGGCTTAATTCGGGATGTTTGTTTACAAACACACCGAGCATTATAATAAATGTTCGGTAAATTCATACGTACATATATATATCTGTGCATGTATGTATATAAATACATACTACTGTACGTCTGTATACATATGTGTATGTACGTATACATACTTATATTTAAGTAACAGCCGTACTAAGAGTGAGAAATGAAACTTCGTTTCATTTTTTCCGTTTATATATATATATATATATATATATATATGAATGAAGTAATTCCGTCGGAAAAGTCCACGAAAAAAGAGTGCTCTATGTATGTAACAGAGCTTAATAGTTATGTAATAAACAAGATAAGGCAATTATTCCATTTACCAGTGGTTTCTTAAAAAGCAAAAAATTTTGCTTTCAATCATCAGAATGAAAAAATCCTGGTCTGTTTATTGATATTGGATTTTATAAACAAAAATGCAATCTATATGAAAGTGAGGCTGGAGAAGGAAGAAGGAAAGGAAAAATAAAATAAAAACACACATGCAAACACACACACACACATATGTATACATACACACATATATATATATATATATATATATACATACACTCATACATACACACACACATATACACATATATGTGTATATATATACACACATACACATACATATACACATACATACACACATAAATATGTGTGTATGTATGTATGTGTATATGTATGTGTATGTGTGTATATATATACACATATATATGTGTATATGTGTGTGTGTATGAGTGTATGTATATATATATATATATATATATGTGTGTGTATGTATACATATGTGTGTGTGTGTGTTTGCATGTGTGTTTTTATTTTATTTTTCCTTTCCTTCTTCCTTCTCCAGCCTCACTTTCATATAGATTGCATTTTTGTTTTTAGAATCCAATATCAATAAACAGACCAGGATTTTTTCATTCTGATGATTGAAAGCAAATATTTTTGCTTTTAAGAAACCACTGGTAAATGGAATAATTGCCTTATCTTGTTTATTACATAACTATGTATATATATCTATATATATATATATATATATATATATATATATATATATATATATATATATATATATATATATATATAAGTATATATATGTGTATATATATGGGGGTTGATAGTGAGTATGTATATATTTGTGTTGGTTATGCATGTTCGTTTATCTCTCTCGCTCTCTCTCTCTCTATCTCTCTCTCTTCCATTTTTCTCTCTCTCCTCTCCAATCCCCCTCTCTCAGTCTCTTTCTCCTCCAATCCCAGGAGTTCTCCCCCAATCTCTCTCTCTTTCTCTCTCTTCCTCTCTCTCGGCAAATGTCATGACGGTACCCGTATAATTTCATTGTAACTTCATTAAAGTCTAAAGGTTCGTTAGAGCGGTGCTTATCACGGTTTCATAGTGTGAAGCGACTGAGAGTACAAGAGACCCCCCTATCCTGGACAGGACGCCAGTCCATCGCAGGGTTAATCCCCACAACTATTGCTACGACTCATTTTCAGCAACATGTAATGAAGTGTTTTGCTCAAGAACACAACATGCAACCCAGCCCAGGAATCGAACCCACGACATTATGATCGTAAGTCCAACACCCTTACCACTAGACCAAACGTCTCCACACGTACATACATATATACATACACGCAAATGCACGCACGATCGCAAGCACGCACACATACATGCATGATTCATACATACATACACGCATTCATACATACATACATACATATATACATACATACATACATGCATGCATACATACATACATACATACATACATGGTGGCTGCCAACTCGTTTTCGAGTACGGCCACTACTTTATATCCATGTAGGAGAACCCCTACCGATGCGCTGAACGAGTGTGACTTTTCAGTCCGGCCAGCGACTTGAAAACTTTGGTACAAACACCACACTTGTGACAATTATTTGACACATAGTGCTGGGCCCATGGTACCATGTGACGACAAGTGCAGAGAGATCTCCAGATATAAAGCAATGCCTGTGCCGTGAAGCTTTTATAGTGAGCAAAGGCACTGCACAAAGCCATTCCCACTCTCTTAACCAAGATGAAATTTACCAAAAAGAAGAACAAGTCAACATCATTGGATACCATCAGGGTTGCAGGTGTTATATCAGAGTTTTCCTTCTCCTAGAATTCTGCCTTGACAAAGGCTAAGGGGTCATGCATACATACATACATACATACATACATACATACATACATACATACATACATACATACATACATACATACATACATAGAAAAGGGTTTGGGGATGTGCTGAACAACTCCTAATCAACAAAACTGCGATGTCGGAGGTGCGACAACTTAGGAGGAATATGACTACAGTCTGGCTGGACTACAGGAAAGCTTTCGATTCTGTTCCCCACTCTTGGATGATAAAGGCCCTCCAACTTGCTAAAGTCCCAGACATTGTTGTCAGAGCCATAGAGAGGCTGTCTTCTTCTTGGGCTACTATCCTAAGGTTAAAGACAGAGATGGAGGACTCTATTTTCACTGATAAAATAAAATATTGCAGGGGTATATTTCAGGGGGACAGTCTCTCTGTGATATTGTTCATCTTGTCATTAAACCCCTTGTCCTTTCTGCTCAAGAAATGTGAGGGATACATCATTGGCTCACAGGAGGACAGAAATACGAACCTAACCCATAACTTCTTTGTGGACGATCTGAAACTCTATGCCAAGAACATGGATGGGATGAAGAAAAATCTTGACCTGGTTACAACGTTCTCAAAGGATATAGGAATGGAGTTTGGCCAAGATAAATGCTCATACATGACTGTAAAGCGGGGAAAAACAACAACCCAATCTAGCAACATTGTCATCAATGGTCTAACTGTTTCACCGATATCTGATGAGGACTGCTACAGATACCTGGGGATAGATGAGAACATATTCTATAATGGTATCTGTAATAAAGAACGCGTAACCAGGGAATACTACACCCGATTAAGAAAGATCTGGTCATCGAAACTCTCTGCGCAAAACAAAACAGTGGCTCACAATGTGTTTGCTGTGCCTGTCCTAACACCAACGTTTGGAATACTCAATTGGACGATAGACGAAATCCGAGCAGTTGATGTTGGAACTCCAAAAATACTGAACAACACCGGAAACTTCCACATCAACAGTGACATAGACCGCCTTCACTTGAAACGTAAGCAGGGAGGCAGAAGCGTAACATCAGTCCAGACAACATTTGAATGTCGCATCATATCTCTCCGACAACATCTACGAACCTCGAAGCGTAGGCGCCCGCTTCTCGAGCAAGTCTATCTGCATGAAACAGATAAGATCATGAGAGTTGGGAAGGAACTCCTTGAGAGATATTCCCTGTGTGATAATCAAAAACTCACACCAAGGGATGTCGCTCAGCAGTATCGCAGTGAATCCATGGATGAAAAACTGCATGCCTATCAGTAAAATATTATGCATGGATATGTTGCCAGGAAGCTCCAGAGTGAGAGTAATATAGATAAGGAAAGTAGTCTATCTTGGACCAACAACTGCTATATTGGCTCCCACTTTGAAGGATACGCTTTTGCAATCCAAGAACAGGAGATTAGCACGAAATACTTGATTCACAAAAGAGATAGGGATGCAGGCAAAACACCTAGATGTGATAACAAGTGCAGACTCTGCAGAACCAACATCGAGGATATCACCCATGTCATCAGCAGCTGCCCAAAGATGTCATCGCGGTACTATCTACCTAAGAGGCATTATGTAGTGGCCAAAACACTGTACAATGCAGTTCGTTAAAAAGGTAGCCTCGATAATAAACACATTAAAAGCTACAACAATGTGGAAGACATCCATGTATATAATATGAAAGAGTACTGGTGGAATGTTCCAGTAAAAATCCCAATAAAATGCAGGCATAACAGACCAGATATTATGATATGGGACAGGGAGAAGAAAACATGCACAGTAGTGGAAATAGCTGCCCAGCAGATGCCATTCTGTTTCTGGAAAGCCCAGTTTCTGAAGATTTGTATTGAGGCAATTACTAACATAACCCAGTGCCCCAATAATCACAGGCATAAATCTGAAGGTGTAATCTGGGTGGAGTATCTGCAGATTTCTCATTAGTTCTGCATAAATATTCTCCTTTTCGCTAATATTTATTATATTGGCATTTGCTGGGCAACTAACTTCCACTAGTGTGCATCCCCTTTTTCCCTGATATATACAGGATGCGGACGTAATTTGTTCGCAAGATTACTGTCTAGGAAAGGATTACACAGTAGTTTTATTTTTTAAGATATATTTATCAAACTAGGGTCAGTTTGTCTTCATGACTTGTTCTTTCGATCTCACTCGATAAACCTGCCATTGGCTTTGATGACGGCCTCAAGGCGGCCTCGGAACCGGCTACAGGCCTTCGTCACTGTCCCCCGACTTAGGTCCCTAATGGCACTTGTGATCTTGGCCTTCAGATCGTCTTTCGTATTGCAGCTAGATCTGTTGGTGTCTCGTTCCACTGCGCCTCACACGAAGAAGTTGAGGGGGTTGCAGTCAGGTGAGCTGGGATGTCAGATGTCAGGTGAAGTGTGGTCGACGAAGT